>CM040244.1:276234752-276616429 GCA_022545495.1 Chrysanthemum lavandulifolium
GCTTTATCTTTATCGGTGGCATGAGTAAAGTTGCTTAGGTCATTCGTGAAGGAGGATGGGGACGCAAACAAATCTACTCATGGTTGGACATGTGGTTGGTGCCTGTTTTATATTGAGCGTTTTATAAACGACAATTGAATTATTAGAGCAGTGATTGTAACTTTTTTATTAGACTAAAATACACCGTTGGTCCCTAAACTTGGCAAGACACATCGTTATGGGACAAAACTCGACCTTTTCATCGCCATAGGTCCAAACCTTGGCCATTAAATGCCAGAATCGTCCCTTGACCAATAACGCCTATGTCAACGCTTTTTTCGTTAGTTATTGGAGGTATTATAGTCCATACACATTTATAACTCAACTTAGTTAATTTCGAAACGCTTTCAGTATACCATCTTGATTGTTTCCTCCTTCCTCACACAACCCTCACACACACTTTAACAATGGCGGACAAGGAGCTTACTTTTGATGTAAGCGATGAGATGGTAAAATATGTGAAGGCAAAATATGGGGATACTTGGTTAAAGAAGATGAAATGTCCGATGAAATGTTTGATGATTTATGCAGATTCGAAAAGAAGCTCAAGTGATAAAAGGTTAATGTTTTTTTTGTATTGTGTGATTGCCATTTTAAGAGATGAGCATAAATTAGTCAATTTTATTTGACAAATCCGAAAGCGATCCCAGAATCATAAAAAGAGGATTATAGCAAGCTAAAGGTATCCACGATATGGTTGAGTATGCCATGGCTACTTACGGAATAAGTGGGATATAGGAAATGACATTGTCGATGTGATACTTGAAGACTTGTGGGAAAAATATGGGCATAAGGAGTCTGAGAAAGGTTAGAGTTAATGTTTGCAAGCTAAGAAAGTTTTAATGGGTGAAATCTGATTTATTTCTGTTTTGTCTATCTTTCCAGATACTAACGTGAAAGGAAATGAAGTTGATATCATCATTATTTCAGACACATCTGATGATGAGTGTGGGAACATGTCTTCTAAGACCACTACTTTGAAAGGTTCCACTTCCCAAGCGTCCAAGGCTTCCGCTCCCAAGGTTGTACTTGGTCTTCTAGCGGTTGTGGGAAGCTCCAACACAAATAGGAATAAGTGGTATATGCGTCCCCCTAAGGACCTCAAGTCTCCCCCATGAATATCAAGCCTCCCATCAAGAAGTTCACCTGTTATTTTTAGTTGTTGATGTAATGAAGATGTATATTTTTGGCCGATGATGGTTCTTGAAACGATACTTGTTAACATGTATATTTTGCTTCATATGGTGTAATTAGTGGTGGTGTAGGTATATTTTGGATATGTTGTTTTCATGTTGTAGTTTGCACTTGCATATCCAGTTTAGTTTGGTGCTTGGAAAACCCATTTTGACTTATAAGGTCAACATAAACCAAATTATTAGAGGAACCACACCGAATTGTTAGTATTTAAAATCTCTTTGTAACCAAAATTCAATTATTATAACGTATAAGCACACATATCGCTTAAGCTACATTTAGATCGAAAGACAACATAGCATTTCTTGCAAGGAATTCTCCGCTTTAAATGACTAGTAGGTGATCCATTTAGTCCTCGTCGATTCTGCAGTTGGTTGAAGTGGTGTTTGTCTTGGGCGCTCCATTTGGTCTTTCGGTTGCGGTGCTTAAGTGGTGTTTGGCTAAGACGCCTCCACTTGGTGTTTCAAATTGTAGGTGGTTCACTTTCTTCTTCATCGCCCAAGGATGCACCAACACTCGAGGTGCATTAATATATGACCCATCACATATGCACCACTATCTCCGTGTTTGTATTTTCCTTGTAACACCATCTCTACCAAGATAAGATGTGTTTCCCTTCCGTCAAGGTACACCGACAAACATACCACATGAAATCTCTATAAGGTGGACGCCTTGAAAAAAAGGTCAATCCAACCCTGTTTTCACTTTCAACCCAACAGTCAATGCATACCATTTGACAACCATTTTCTACATCCATGCTGAATAAAATGTTGGTATGATAAACAATTGCTGACTTAAGATGTATTAGGGCTGAGCATCGGGCCGGATCCCGACCCGCCTAGTCCCGATACCGAGATAACCAAAAACTTCTGCCCGACTCCCGACCCGAATGGTAGTTGGTTCGGTTCGGTATTATTCGGTATTGGTCGGTCGGTTTCGGGCTTACTTTGCCCATCCCGAATTAAAGAAGATGAAGCCCAACACAGCAATACAGGCCCAGTCCAATTATTACACCATCTTAAAATCTGTAGCATAACCTAGCATATTTGCAATCCACTTTCCACGCCTACTCCAATATTGCAATTCCACTTTCCACGCCTACTCCAATATTTGCAATCCCACATCAGTAGCATTACAAACTTTGCAATATTTGCAATATGTCCAAAGATCCACAGTAGCATACTAGCATTACACATCAATGTTTTTAAGATTAGGTTTATCCATTTGGATTGGGTAATCTTGATTTTGAGATGATGAGATTGAATCAATGTTTTTCTTGGTCAAGCGAACTGGGTTTTTAGATTGGGTTTTTCTTGATTTCGCTTGATTCTAATAATGGGACCGAGGGGCGCTTAGTTTTACTTTGGTCAACTCGTAGACCTAATTACAAACGGGCTTGTCGGGTAAAACGGATAAAGGCGGTTTTTAACCGAATTCGACCCGATACCGATATACCATGATTTTCAAAACCGACTCCAACCCGCTTTTAGTCGGTTCGGTTTCGCTCTAATCGGGTCGGTCGGTTGGTCGGGCTTGTCGGTTTCGGTCGGTTTTGCTTTCACCCCAAGATGTATTATATAAGTAGATGCGAGTTGTAGTTGTTGAAGAAGTAGATAAGGAGTAAAGACAACATAAATTCTTACAAACTAGTCAAACTTACATAGTCAAAAAAAAAAAAAAAAAAAAAAAAAAAAAAAATGGTTAAACATGATATTGTCGATATTACAAATGGCTATAAGAGTATAAGCCTACAACCTTCGAAAATCATTGAATTTGTGCCATTCAGCGTCAATTTTATCCAAAGACATATGGATGTCTTGGTTATAACTCTTCCACGTGACACTCCATAGTAAGTCGCCTCGCACTCTGATCTTCAAGCCAATTTTTCCTCTCCCATTCCTCTTCAATTATTTTGTACATTCTCTCCTCTTCCAAAACCGCTGAATGCTTCTTCATCCAACCTTGATCGCTTCTTCATCTTCCTCCAAAATTGTGTGTTCTTCTTCGCTCATAAAGAGCTTCAAGAAACTCTTGTTCCATAGTATTCCTTATATCGTCTGCATCCATCCACTGCAAAAGTAATACATTTGCACATCAACTAGAATGTAAACACACAAGAACAATCGTTATGCAAATGACAATTAAATGAATACCTGTTGCCTTTTGCCATCACAATGCCTTTTTCTACCTCGAACCTTAGTTTCCTTTGTTAGTTTTGGTACCTGATCCTTGTGACAGCTAGACTTAGGTGGTGTTTGTTTGTGACTTAATTGACTTAATATGAAAAAAAACTGAATTCATTAAGTCATATTAAAAGTGTTTGTTTGTGACTTAATAAAGAAAGATGACTGAAAATATTAAGCAATAAAACAGAGAGTGTCTACATTAAGTCATCTCTTAATTAAAATTGACTTAACAAAAAAATTTAACAAACAAGCTCTTATTATGTCCAACAGTTTGACAATTGGAGCATTTAATTTGTTTACGAGCTCTAGATTTACCCATTTTGACGCAATTTCTCTGAAATGGTTGGGTTTATGTATATGAATTCAAATTTGTGGTAAAATGCTAGAATAAAGTGCTTGCTATAAGTTAATGCAATTGTGAGGACAGGATAGGGGACTAAAACCTTAGTCCCCTATACTCTTAAACTGTTTGAGCAAGGACCATACTTCTACCAACACCCAATACAATCAAAACCGATATAACAACTCTCTTAGACGAATACAACAATTAACAACATAATTAACAAATTAAAACACTAGAACATAACATATAGATTCATTAACTTCATATTAACATTAAATATTTAGTACATATTTTTCCAAAAAAAAGAAGGAAAACATAACCACTTCTTTTCCTTCTCAACACTTCCTAAGATCATCAAGGAAGTTGTTCCTGTCACACACCTATGAGTGTGTTTGACAGATCGTCCTCCTTATCTCCAACGCCTTCAAGACATTAGCCTTTTGCTTGTTGCGAAGATCCTCGATAACCTTGTAGTTCATCACCGTAGTTCAAAGCCTTCGATCTTAGAGATGTATTCTGGGGGTCCTTCATACCCGAATCAAGTCACCAAAGTGTTTTGGAGTCCCTTAGCAATTTTGATGTCCTTATCGCTTTCTCCGATAAAGAGAGAAATCGAGTCAAACATATAGTCAAAGTTCGAAGCTTTGGCGAGTTCTTCAAGTAGTGGGAAGTCAGCCATTGGGAGGTTGTTGAGATTTTCTTAGGATATGTTTCTTTTGATTATTGGTATGCAATCGGTATAGTGTATTAACCAATAAATACCAAAAACAACTGGATGCTCCAAATTCAGGGACTAATTGTGAAGTTAGTAAAAAGAGAAATAGTCAAGTTTGTGTGAGAAAAAATACAGGGAATTTTAAGCGCAAAAAACTATTAATCGCCAAATTGAGGACCAAGTGTGACATTTTAAACCTATTACCCCGCAACTTGACCTTTTGCCTTCCTTGATACGCTTTATACACAATTAATGTGTGGGAATCACCAAAATAACCCAACTAACAAGATCCAAACAATAAACACAATCATAATAACCCGACCCAATTGACAAAACCCAATCAATACGAAACCTAACATACATCCACACTCACGCATCAAACACACATCTAGTCAAACCCATTCTTAAAAAACAAAAAGTAACAATGAAGCGATGTATATATTCGCTCCACTTTTAAGGATGCGAAGAGAAGAAGGTGAGGTTCTGCTCGTAATCCACTATCTTGGGGTTTTGATTATAGCCCACTCATGTATGCACGAGGTTCATTAATCAATCGCGCCTTTACCGGTGATAGGATATATTTAGTTCAAGCCTTGATAATGTGTTATCGAGATTAATGAACAAAAATGGGTGTTGTTTTTCCGTGATCCTAAACAATCCCTAGAAAATGGTTTGCATTTGATTCATACTAATGTTGATGTTCATACTTTGTTTGGAATGGTCAAACAAATGAGTCGATTGATATCTTCAGTAGCCCACAAGCCCAAAAGTTAGCACAATTTTACTTAAAAACATCAGTTTGAAGTTGTGGGTTGGGTAGAGCATGATGCTAACTTTAGGATGCTTAGTCAAACACCTTTTAGGACTAGACGTCAATGGCAGGGGATAGATAAGAAAAAAATGCAGGGGAGTGGAACCAGGACACCAAGAGTGAAAGGTGGTGTTGTAATCAAATACGAATAAGGGGTTGTAGCTAAAAAAATGGAGAAAATTAAAGGAAAAGGAAAAGGAAAGATGGTTGATGAAGAGGATGTTTTGCCCAGAAAAAAAAGGGAGAGAAGTTGTTCAAGAATTTAATCGAGGTTTAGATGGGAAGGGAATGCCAAAATGGTTGAGTTTGCAGGGTTTGATGTCGAGAACTCGGGCCGGTTTTGATGTGGAGGGAAGGCCGAAAGTGGTGGTGGTGTCATTGATGTTTCTGGTGTTAAGACACCCTTTCTGAGCAAAGAAAAGATTACAACCTGCGTTCTAGTAATCAAGTTTCAAAAGCGACCCTAGGTGATGTTTGTTGATGAATACCATGTCATGTGTTAAATTCATTAAGTCATAATAAGACATTTCATAACTTATATGTTTGTTGTTTGTATATTTGTTTTTGCAGACAAGGTGGCAAAGAACATCATCAATTTAGGGTTCATGTTTTGTCTGGCTCAGCGGTTCGGATATCGATCGAGTGCTGTAGATCATTGAAGATTCAAGAATGAACGTTTTGAAGTTGGGCCCAAATTCATCTTTTATATTTTGTAAAGTATCAAGATATTAACATGTATCCGACAATGACTCTATTATCGCTTATGTTCCAGCTTTCATCAAACACCTTGTATATAGTTGATCATATAAGTCAACTAGCCAAGAGTTGATAATGTATAAATTTGTTTGTTAATCACGGTAAAATTCGCGAGCTCATACTCTTTACTAGTTGACTTTATGAAGTCATACTTAAGTGGTGAGGACTGGTACACCGATATAATTTGTTCAAACAATAACCCCTTTATGTGTTGGTGGAATAGTTCTTGAGTTAGAATTAACTAAGTTGAGTTATAAATGTGTATGGACTATAATACCCTCCAATAACTAACAGAAAAAAGACGTTGACATAGGCGTTATTGGTCAATGGACGATTCTGGCATTTAATGGCCAATGTTTGGATCTATGGCGATGAAAAGGTCGAGTTTTATCCCATAACGATACGTCTTGCCAAGTTTAGGGACCAACAGTGTATTTTAGTCTTTTTATTATATCTATTATAAAGTAGTTTTTAAAGTTATTAGTTTGGTAAAAGTAACGGTTGCTACAAAGGGGAGAAAGCTGTAAATGTGATCTAGTTGTTGAAGCTTAAGCACTTAAGCGAGCCACGAGTGAGAGTAGTACCAGATGGGTGACCTTTCTAAGTCCCCATTCATGGACCATAAGCTCTGCTGACATTAGGCAATGAGAGAGCTCAGTTAGCGCAGTGTTCGAATCCGTCGACCCGCTTTCTTCCAAATTACATTCACCGATTTATAATCGTGTGAGGCAGATGGCCTTCCATGAACGCCGCTTAAATCCCTCCACGCCAGGCGTGGAACCTAATAAGACAACATAGTCCCCAGACGGTGGACAGGTCCATTGTTTGGTTGGTGTGATCTTAATCCTAAAACGAAAATCACCGCTCAAAAAGAGATGAAAAGATTATTAAAAAAATCTTTTTATAAATTACATGAAATATCATTTAAATTCTTTTTTATTAAAAAATTATAAAAACTTTCCCAAGCTTGTATCTACTTCCTTGGAGTCAACCTAACTGGTGTTTGAACTAGTTTTGACTAAAAGAAAGTCAAAACACACTTGCTGTCGGAAAAGCAAAAAGCTGGTGGTCACCTGAAATGGCGAAAAGACGAAGAAGCATAAAAACAACAACAATAATCATCCTTTTCTTATGTCTAGTTGCTTTATCAACTGTATTCGCCCTCTTCCTTCTTCTTCTTCTAATTCCCTCAAACAACATCATCATAGTCATAGTCATCATAAAGTGAGTTACTAATTTCTACTTTTTGCCTTTTTGGTTACTGTGATTTGGTTCTTATTGATTGTTAGGGGGTATTTGTTTTGGCTTATATAGCCGGCTTATAGCTTATTTGGTTTTGGGCTTATGTTTTGTAAGCTCACTTTTTGTGACTTATTTTGACACTTTTATATAAGTTCATTATGTCATAATGAACTTATAAGCAGGAAGGAAAGTGTCAAAATAAGCCACAAAAAGTGAGCTTATGAAACATAAGCCCAAAACCAAATAAGCCATGTCGACTATATAAGCCAAAACAAATACAGCCTAAATTGCTTGTATAAGTTCATTATGACATAATTCCACAAAGGTGTAGATTGGCGGGAACATCTTGACCCCGGGTGACTTTTGGCACCAGCCATCATTCACCCACCACAAAAGGAATATTTCCAGTAACTCTCCCGCCTAGTGGGCCTAGTGGGGCACCAACCTGGAGTGAGACGAGTCAAGACTCGCACCCCTGAGCTTATATTCCACAAAGTCTCCCAGTGTGCCCATAGGTTTTGCGGAGGTGGGTACCAATATGAAGCAAATGCCAAGGATGAGACTTGAACCTGAGTCAATTGACTCAAACACAATGCTCCAACCATTGGACATAATGAACTTATATAAGCCGGAAAGTTTCAAAATAAGCCACAAAAAGTGAGCTTATGAAACATAAGCCCAAAACCTAATAAGCCATAAGACGACTATATAACCCAAAACAAACACAGCCTAATTTGTTTGTAACAATAGGTGGTGGTGGTTAATAAAAATAATAGAACTAAGTTTGAAATAAAGGATGATAAGTTTAGGATTATTGGTGGTGACTTGCATTATTTTCGTACTCTCCCTTAGGTATATTTCGGTATAGTATATTTTTCTTCAATTCTTTGTAAGGCTAAATACCGCGCTTTATAGAAACATACCCCCACAATATATGCACAATGGCCAAATAAATGCTTAATACTCACACTTTTGCCATGGGGCCTTTCACAAAATTGACATCGGAACACAAAAGAAAAGAGGGGACAAGCGAAAAGAATTGCAGTTGTGAGACCCAAGTAAAAAGGTGCATAAAAAAAGACTAGTAGCCAGGTGTATTTCGTGACGACATAAAACCTCAAGACGTGTTTTCGATTTATAAACCAATTCCCTATCTGTCCGATTAGGTAATTTTCGCTTTTGAATAAGCACTATTTTAAGGTGTAGGGCTCATTTTTTAAACACAAACCCTATTCAAAATCCATGGTGAAACCAGGCAAACAGATGCACCCTTAATTATCCTACCTGGTGTGTTATAAACTGAAAAGAGAGTCAAAATTTGGTCGGGAAATGAGAACCTGAGTCAAAGTCAATGGCAAAACGGCTGAGCACAAAAATCATTCTCTTCCTTTTATGTCTAGTTGCTTTAGCAACTGTTTTTGTGCTCTTTAATTCCTCAAACAGCATCATCATCATCACGTGAGTTTACTAATTAAACCGTTTTCTGCTGATCAAAATAGTTACTACTCCCTAAGTCCGAATAAAATTGTCCACCGAAAAAAACCACACAAAAACAGTTACTTTTTGAGAATGACAGTTTTATCCTTAGCTAATTAATTGAAAGTTTGTAATAGTAACAATTTCAAGTAAGGGTAACATAGTAATCTTGATCAAATTACGATTAACCCGAAATGAAAATGTGGACGATAGCAGGGAGTATTTGCTAATTTCTGATTGTGAATTTTGTGACAGGTGGTTGTTAGTAGAAATAAGAGTAATGAAAGGAAGTTTGAAATTTCGGATGATATGTTTTGGAAAGACGGAAAACCGTTTAGGATAATTGGTGGTGACTTGCATTATTTTCGTACTCTCCCGAAGGTACATTTCATTACAGTATATTTTTGTTTGTAGCACTATTGTTTGTTTTGTAACATAGCCGTAGCTGTATTTGTAAAGTGTAAAATGACGTAAAAGCTAACACTAAAGGCTTCTATTATTAGCAAGAGTGTTTAAACAATATTGATTTTAAACTATATTTTGGTTCAATTGTAACATAGTGTGATTATAAAGTGTAAAATGACGGTAAAACCTAAGTAGTTACCTAAAGGCTTCTTTTGTTAGCGAGTAAGCAAATTCCAAAAGCCCCAAGCACAACCTTATGACTATGTTTGGCACAATGGCACCAAGCTTTTCGAGAAATTGTCATAGAAGAAAGGTCGTGTTTGAATGAGAAAGATTTAGCTTTCAATCTCGGAAAAATAAGCTATACAATGTACTGTTTGAAAGAAATTCTGCTAATGTACCCTTTTACGATAATCAAATGCCGGATAAATGTTTATGTGCATCTTTTTATGTCATTTTACACCTTTCACAACAACTGCTTTTGCTAAGCCTTTTTATATGATAGAGGGCTACAACTAAAAAACTTCACCTCATAGCTTCAACTAATTTTGCCAAACACACCCGTAGTTAGAAGTTCCCATTATGTAGTTGTAAATGATTTTGACGTCATTTCAATCTTTGAGTGCAGTATTGGGAAGATAGGTTATTAAGAGCAAAGGCTTTGGGTTTGAATGCAATTCAAACTTACGTTCCATGGAATCTGCATGAACCCAAAGAAGGTCAACTAGATTTCGATGGTATAGCGGATATAGTTTCGTTTCTTGAGCTCTGTCACAAGTTAGATTTGCTGGTTCTGCTGCGGCCTGGACCTTACATATGCGGAGGTCAATATAATTTGCGAATGTAACTATATTAAGTCTGTATGTAGTAAACCTTGATTTAATTCTGAACCTTGTCTATGTATCACGTCATATGTTGCAGAATGGGATTTCGGTGGTTTCCTGCTTGGTTACTAACTAAAGAGCCAGCCTTAAAACTAAGATCATCAGACCCAGCATACCTTGCTTTGGTAAATATTTTATTAATACATTTTTATCGATGGTTCTATTAACGACTTACTAATCTTATAAATTGTCGCAGGTTGATAGCTGGTGGGGATACTACTTCCTAAGATCGATCATCTTCTTTACCACAAAGGTGGACCAATAGTTATGGTTCAGGTGTGTAGAGCTATCGTTATATGTCATTTGTTTGAGTAAAAAACTATTTACTTATATTTCGTGATTGCAGATTGAGAATGAATTTGGTTCATATGGAGATGACAAAGCCTATCTGCATCATCTGGTCAACTTAGCACGGTCACATCTCGGAGATGATATAATCTTGTAAGTTTTGTAGTATGCTATCGAAGATTCTATTTCTCGCATCAAACGAGTGTCTATTTCATCTTTAGCTAAATAACTTTTTGATATACAGATATACT
This sequence comes from Chrysanthemum lavandulifolium, assembly GCA_022545495.1. NCBI lineage: Eukaryota > Viridiplantae > Streptophyta > Magnoliopsida > Asterales > Asteraceae > Chrysanthemum > Chrysanthemum lavandulifolium. The sequence goes on from CM040244.1 coordinate 276,245,343, forward strand.
ACAGATGGAGGCACTAGAGATACTCTTACTAAAGGAACTATACGCGGGGACACTGTTTTTTCAGGTAAGAATAATGTTGTCATATGTATTTCATCTATTTAAAAATTTACGGTTCATGTGATTATTATAAAGTTTAACTGTAGCTGTTGATTTTTCAACCGGAGAGGATCCGTGGCCTATATTTAAGATGCAAAAGGAATATAATGCGCCAGGAAAATCACCACCCCTTTCTTCGTAGGTATCTCACTTTAATTCACGTGACTCGTTATTTAGTCAATTTATTCTATGATGCTCATAAGAGGCTAGTGCAGAGAGTTTTACACCGGATGGCTTACCCATTGGGGAGAGACTATCGCTAAAACAGATGCAGCTTCCACGGCATCTGCACTGGAAAATATTTTGTCAAGAAATGGCTCTGCTGTGCTTTATGTAAGCTATAGAAAGTATCTGACTCTTTTAAACGTCATTTACATGCTAATATCTCATGATGACGTGTTTTTTTGGTCACTTAAAGATGGCTCATGGTGGAACCAACTTTGGATTTTATAACGGTGCAAATGCTGCTCAAGAATCTGACTACAGTGCTGATCTTACGTCTTATGATTATGTGAGGAACCTCAGTAATAATTCGCTTGCAGTTTTTGTAGAGACTAGTTATAAATTTACATGTTCTGTTACTTTTTATAGGACGCTCCTATTAGCGAGTCTGGTGATGTGGATGGTGCAAAGTTCAAAGGTAATATCTCCCCCGAGTCATTTCTAAATCCGAGTCATTTTTTTAGCCGATTTTGAGGGGATTTTCTTCTACAAAATGGCTCAAACGGGACACTGATATCTTATAATCACTTTGATGTACAAAAGAAGATTACGATAACTAAAACGGGACAGATAAAAGAGGAAGTTGGTGTGTTATGCTAAACTCCATGATTTTTATTTTCAGCATTGAGGGCGGTTATAGCCAAATACAGTGCAGCTACTCTACCTCCAGTTCCTCTGAACAATGAAAAAACAGGATATGGTCGTATTAAATTAGAAAAAACCGCATCACTTTTTGATACATTAGACAATGACTTGTCAACCAAAGCTATTGAATCCGAAAACCCAGTCTCGATGGAGGCTGCAGGCCAGGTAATTTTGCTGATCTCATAGACCACTTATCTAATTTCATCACATCAACGTTTTTGAACTCATTGCAAACATGTCCTTATTTCCAGATGTTCGGATTTTTATTATATGCTTCAGAATACACATCTAAGGGCAATGGGAACACTTTGTCTATACCAAAGGTAAGGTTGTGATTGATCTTTATTGTAATTCAAAAGGGCTAAAATTTGGTCACCCGTCTTAACCCGGACCCATTAACCAACCCACCATTTGCGACACCTAGAATAATCTTTATAATATGGTATGTTGCGCTTCTATTTTTTTTTCAGGTGCATGACAGAGCCCAAGTGTATGTTACATGCCTTTCTGAAGATAAGAGAACAAGACCTGAATATATTGGTACAATCGATAGATGGTCAAATAAGAAAGTTAATCTTCCTAACGCTAAATGTGCTTCCAGTAGTAGATTATTAATTCTGGTAAGAATAAGTCTCCCTTGACTATTCCAATATAATTTTCTTATGTTTTCTGTTTATTATTAAAATTTAGTTCTTATTTGCCTAATGTCTATTGTTACTTTGTATGCTATTGATTTTTGCGTTTTATAAAAAATTATTACAATGTTAGTCAATTGTTACTTTGTATGCTATTGAGTTTTGCGTTTTTTTTCAAACAGTGCTAACACCTTCCCTCTTTATAGGTTGAAAACTTGGGTCGTATTAATTACGGGCAGTACTTGTTTGATAGCAAGGTAAAATTCCTAACCTAACACCATATAAATGCTATACGGCAATGTATACTATAAGTTGAATGAGAGCATATATAAAGTATATAGAAGATGGCGGTGATTATATATTCTTTGTGTTTTATAGGGCATTTTGTCTGCTGTTTACTTAGATGGGAAACCGTTGCTTAAGTGGAAAATGCTACCAATTCCTCTCGGAAATCTAAATGAATCCCCGAAAATCAGTCCTGTTTTCAAAAAGTCATATTCTGATTTGATCAGAGTTTCTACCCGTAAAAGCCTGAAAAGCAATCCGGTACATTGCAACTTCTTAGTTCTTATTGATAATTAATGCTAGTATTTAATATTACTTATTTACTTTATATCTTACACAACCATCGAAATCACTAGCCATGAATTGTCTCTTTTATTTGCAGGGGTGAATTCAAAAGAACCGGCTTTCTATACTGGTAGTTTTGTTGTGGACAACGTGACGGACACATACATGTCCTTTAATGGCTGGGGCAAAGGAGTAGCATTTGTAAATGACTTCAATATCGGGAGATATTGGCCCGTAAGTTCATGCTATTTCATCTTTGGACTATGTGATGGTATAACAAGGCTAACAACGTCTATCACTTTTCGTGTTCTTTTTACAGTCTTTTGGGCCCCAGTGCAACCTCTATGTCCCTGCTCCAATTCTCCGACGTGGGAAGAACGTCTTGGTATGAGCCTGCCTCTCTTTCTCTCCCTTTCTCACACAATTACATGACCCGTTGTAGGTCCATCAACCAGTTCATAATTAAACACGTCAAAATATCACCTCTATTATAGCGGTATCCTTACTCGAAATGAAATGAACCATAACTAGAGACATCCTGGACTATTTCATTGACTTGTTTTTTATATATAAATATTTTATGAACCACTTGTGAGTTATAAATCTTGCCATGTAGGTGATACTCGAGTTAGAAAGTCCACAACCCGAGCTCGTGGTGCATTCAGTCAACCAGCAAGACTTCACTTGCGGCTCGAAACATTTGAGCATGCCTCGGCTATAGTATGAAACATAGGTCGAATATCATCGAAAAGTCCTTATGGTAAACTATAAGTTATCTCTTTTTGTGTGCTAGTTGAGTTAAAAACTAAATACCTCTTAATCATATGCAACTTGTGGGACAAAGAGTATATTATAATGAGCCTTGGTCATATTTGGAGGCCAATTTCTATGTCATGTAACATGTCCGCATGTGTTAACATTTATGTTGGAATGTTTATTATATTTATTAACAATAATGACCATGATTTAATAATAACATACCTTTTGGCCTTAGGTATCATTTCCTTATAAACATCAACATATGTAAAACTTGGTTAATTTTCGGTCAAATTGGTTTGGTTGGCTACATAGATGCTTAAGTTCCAGTCATAACGCGAACCCACATACATGTTCGGTTGGCACCTCTGCTCAAAAACATCGCGACTGTTCTCTCATTTTGTATACCTTTTTTTAACTCAGTTTGTTCCTTATAGAAGAAAACACGACAAGACATACAACAACATGCTCTATCCTACCGGGGCGGGGTATGAGGAGGTATAATGTAGATAGATCCTACCTTTACCTCAGGATAAACCCGAGAATAAAGAGACTACCCTGTGATAATTACGACAAGACATGACAATCTTTAATACAGAAGAGATATAAATGAGAGATGGTTGGGTTGGGTCCTATATTATTCGAACGTCAAAACTTTAGTAATGGTTAACCTTCTTCCTAAGCAACACCTTAATGACGATGACCCTTAACCAATAGATATACATGATGAGTATATATTATCGTTAAAAATGCCGCAGCGAAAAGCGCAAAAGCCTCGCAGCGTGAGGCTGACTACGTCGCCACGCCACGCCGCTTACGCCGCTTTACGCCACATGTTCTTATAAACTCGATATATATGAATTATGATATGAATATATATGTATTTTCATACTTTATATCACGCTTATAAACGCAAATTTCGCCTGGCGCAAAGACGTAAGGCTGATAATGCCGCCACGCCACGCCTCACGCTATTTATAACCTTGGACTATATAACGATAGTCTATAGAACAAAAGAATACTTAATAACCAAGTGGGGTTTGCTCCAGTGTTCTTGTTCCTTATTCATAAACGCTCAGTTGATCTGTTATAGAGGGTTATTTTAAGATTGACTAGGGTTCGAACCCAACTCTTGCCTAATTAAGTCGCTAGGACATGAGCTCATTGCCTGGGGCCGGACGGGTCCTTGGGAAAGGGTCCGGTTGACATCAAAAGATGCATGAGATCAAAGTGTTCTCACCGATTTACAGTATACTTAATAAATACTCCCTCCGTCCCATAACAATTGTCCAGTTTGATTTTTTTGAGTCTTTTTTGTTAGACTTTGACCACTAATACTTTTATTTGTGTTATATAATATTTGATTAAAATTATACCAAATGAAAATACATTTAAAACCCAATCTATTCATATATTTTTCATCAAGTATTATATTATACAAATAAAAATATTTATGGTCAAAATTTAATAAAAAGACTTGAAATTTCAAAATGACAATTATTACGGAGATGTAGATTTTTGCTTGACTAAATTGGGGACACTATGTGTTGACTATTTACAAATTTAAGTACCCAACACACCATAAACGTCTGAATCAAATGGCTGTTTACTCTTTATTTTCTTTGTCTTAAAATATCCCTTTCTATTACAGAAGTATATTATTAAAGTATTTAGTAGTAATACAAAAGTTTTAATTAGTCTTAGTTTATTGAAACCATAGATGAACTCATGAAAGTTATTGATTAGTCACTACAACCTAACTTAAGTTGTTTTATAATAACATCATATTAATAAAACATACAAGTAGGGAATTCAACTTGGTTATTACGAAAAACGACGTTGCAACCATATCGATTAACTTTTTGAAATGTACATTGTTCGAAATTCTGCTATAAACTGTACCGACAACAATAATACTTAATCTTGTCTGTGCTAACTGCTAAGTTATAAGACTACAAATCTCTATGTATTTGATTTTAATTACTCCAATAAAATGCATTGGCTAACTTTTATTATTGAATCCACCATTTGGTGAGGAACATTGAAAACATCTAAGTTTTGATTTGTTCGTACAAGTGTTTTAATGCACGATTTTATTATTGAAAGTAACAAAAGTTTAATTAAGTTTTTAAAGACATAACTCTACATAACATCATTAAAAGGAAACTCACTTTCTGTCGGTCCTCATTGATCACTCAACCAGACAAAGTGAAATAAACAAGAGTTGAAATTATAACTTTCGATTTAACAAAATTTTATTATTAGGTACCATCACAATAATATCCAAATTGATTAAGTTGTCCAATGATCAAACATTAAGAAGATTTGAGCTTATGACTTTCGATTTAGAGTCCTTTGTTGTTAGGCTAGGATCGAAATAATATGTAAAGTGATTAAGTTGCCCATTGATCAAACATTTTCATGTCATTTCGGGTTCAAACATCACTAGTTAATTTCGGAAAGTACTAAGATTTTGAAAAATACTTATACAACAAGGTATATCCAAATCAAAAACTAGCTCTGCAAAATTATTTAAAGAAAAAGCGAACCCATCCGTATAGCATTTAGAAGAAGGGGTGTAGTCATCGAAGCAAAAACTCAAAAAAGATGTCACGTCAAAATACCTCATCATGTTCTACTTTCACTTCTCTTAAAATAAAACACCACTTTTAAAACACAACATATCATTTAAACATAAACTCAACACAAAAATCAATCACAAAAAACATAAAATCCTCTCATCGACACAAGCCACTGACATCACTTACGTTTTGGCGCAAAAGAGGGAAGGAGGGTGGTATAGTGGCTTTGCTTTGGCTCAAACAAAACCTAGCCACATATGCATAACCCCACACAAATGCAACTACATCCTTTTGAAGGTATATCATCATCACGCGTTTTTGATTAACGATCACGATTCATGCATTGACATGATTATACGATATAAAATCAGAATGCAGTTGTCATGCGATTAATCAAAAACGCCATGATCAATCTTTCTCGCTTTTAGATCATATACCATACAAAAATGTACAAAAAGAGTAACAGTGTATGGATAACTTGTCACACAAATCATTACTTACATTACACTAATTAACAAAAGAATATATTCTCTTATATTATCATACTACTAGTACATCATATCATTTACGTTTGTATTTAGGTGGATCATTAAAAAAGAAAATGAAGCCAAGTAAAGTGAAGATATTTACTTTCACATCGTGTTTCGAGCTTTACTTAAGGAGGAAAATGAAATGAAAACCAAGTAAAATTAGGCTTATTTGAGTGATTTTGAAGGAAAGTGTTTCCTCCCAAAACGGGCGGAAATCAAGTAAAGTGTTTACTTCCACTTTACTCTTTTTCTTTAATGAAAAACTCAAGAACACAACAGAAAATCAAAACTTTTTTTTTATCAAATAATCAAATCAAGTAAACTAGAAGGAATGTATTCTCTCCAACTCTGATAACACCCTTTCACCACACCCACCCCTCCTTTTTTAAGCTCATTCTCTCTCACTAAATTTAATACACACACACCTTTTTCACCTTCAGAAACACACACACACACAAACACAAACACTCACAAATTTTATTAAAAAAAAACACAAACACACACTTCCACTTTCCACTCAGATTCAGCTCTGCGTTACTCAGATTCGTTTTATCAATCCACTGAGATTCAACCCTGCGTAACTCAGATTCGTTTTATGATGGCAGAAAAAATCTACCCAGCCTCAAAACCCCCACCACAAACCACCGCCCCACCACCATCATTCCCGCCAAAACCACGTCCAGTCTACCGTCCAAACCCCCGCCGTAACAACCGCAGATCCTGCTGCTGCTCCATCTGCCTCCTCCTCACAGTCACCATCACCATCCTCATCTTCCTCCTCGCCATCTTCGCCGCCGTCTCCTACGTCATCTACCGCCCACACCGCCCCACCTTCTCCGTCACCTCCCTCCACGTCACTTCCTTCAACATGACGTCATCCAACAAGCTCCTTACACGTTTCAACTTGACTCTCACTGCACGTAACCCTAACAAGAGAATTGTCTACGTCATGGACCATGCTGACGTCACTTTCAGTTATAAAACAGTTAAACTAGGCGACGGAACGTTAACGGCCTTCACGATGGGTAAAAGAATACCACGACGTTGAGAACCATAGTGACGTCATCAGATAAGTCAGTTGATGAGGATGGTGTATTGAGAGGTGAGATTAAGAGTAGGAAGAGTGTTGATGTGAAAATTGTGGTTGAGACTAAAATTAGGGCGAAAATTGGGAGTGTGAAGACGAAAAAGGTGCCGGTTCGGGTTAGTTGCGACGGAGTTAAGGCGAGTGCGAGTGGGGCGACTGTTTCGGGGGCGAAGTGTAAGGTGGATTTGAGGATTAAGATTTGGAAATGGACTATTTGATGGAGCGGGGTATGAGAGAGGTGAGATGTGGACAGTCACGCCGATACTGTATGCAAATGGTTTGAAGGAATTGAAATAAGTTTTGTGATTATATTTGGATTGTGGTTTGTTAGGATATGTTATAAGTTTGTTGATCCATAATTGGAGATTGAATTTTGTTGCTATTAGTTTAGTTTTTTACTAGTAGTGTTTTTTGTTTGTTTGTTGATTATTGTTTGTTGATGATTGTTGTTATTTGGTGTAAACGTGGGTTCAAGTGTAGATCAATTGAGTCGAGACCCAGCTTGATAGGACTTAGAGCTTGGAATGTTACTCGAGTTCAGCTTGTTTTACTTAGAAAATGAGTCGAGCTTGGCTCGTATCGAGTTTTGTTTGTGATGCTTGAGCTTGACTCGTGACTTGTTAAATAGATTAAATACCTTTAATTTTCTGAAAAAACACCATAGCTCAACCAGAAATATTAATTTTCCTAGTGGGTGTGCTTGGTTGTGTTGCGTGAATTGGGGAAGGATAAGGTATACCACCTCACCTATAATATAGTGCTTGGTTACAGGAGGGTAAATGATTGACACTCAGAATAGAATGAACCATTATAGAGAAATCGAGGGTAGGTGATTGATTACCCACCCCACTCATTCCTTCGATTCTCTTTCCTTCCTTTTCCTTTCCCTTTACCCACTTTGAACCAAGTGGCCCTTAGTTTATTTAGACTACATTGTACAATTTGCTAGTTGAATGTGAGTATATGACCATAAGTAAAATGCTAGTAACCATTCTAAGAAGTGCATGCCAAAGGCTTGTGTTGGCCAAGAATATTGCTAATCTGGTTCAACTCAAGCTTACGTCTATTAAACAAGACGTAATGGATGGTCATGAACTCGGTCAAGTAAGAAGTCGGTCTAAATTAAGACCGAGTCATTAGCTTATTTGTGTGAGTGGGGTGTGTTTTTTTACGAAGTCCTCAATCTTTTTATTACACTAAATTGGTCATCAAATTATTATATACAAAGAAAGCTCATGTGTCAATGACGTTCACGGTTCTGTTGTGGTCATTATTACGGATAGCCTTAGGTTTAGGGGTGATCATCGGTCCAAAACCGGATCGGACCGAGATCGAACTAGACCAAAACCTTAGATCATGGACCGGACCGTATGTGTTCGGTCCGGTCCGGTCAAAGAAGGTATGATAACCAGGTTTTACGTAAAACTGGTCCAGACCAAACCGAACCGAGACCAAATAAGGAAAAAATCTGAATCAAAACTGGTCCTTCAGTTCGATCGGTCCATACGGTCTCGATCCAAATTACGTTTGTAAACCTTTTTCAGATTGTTCAGTTTAGCTTTCTGAACACGTTTGACACAATTATTTAGTCACGGCTGGTAGTAGGTAGTTAGGTAGCCATGCAAGTACACACATTTATTACACTATTTTTCAAATTTATAAATACAAATTGTAGTGTTACACAGTCATAAATAAATGTTGGTGTTAAGTAGTCATTGTCGGTGGAAGATACGGCGTCGTGTGGGTTTGGGCCCAGTCACGCTTGTTACATGTTTATGTTTCAAACCAATGAAACATCACATTCATTTCTCACATCCAACCAACAAAAATACTATTCTAAACCAATTTTTCCATATATTTTTTGTTAGAATAAAAATGTATATTATATGCAAATACTTTACATTTGGAAAACTTGAGTACAATGGTTTTTCCAAGGTAGAAAGTAGAATAATTTCACGTGTTTTAATCATGCATAACACTAATAACTAGTACCTTTATACAATCAAAAGAAAAGCTTTTAGTTTTAGTTTTAAAGGTAACCAAAACTTTCAAATGATTATTTAAACAATGTGAAATGAAAAGAAACAACTCATGACATAGTATTATATAAGTATGTTATTTTAAATGGTGATAACCATTAAAGTTGAAGAGTAATGATAACATTAAGGCTCGTTTGGTTTGTTCAGGGAATAATGATGGGTTCGGTTTGGAATGAGGTGGAATGATAATGGGTATGAAAAAGTGTATCATTACGATTGTTTATGTTTGGTTGATAAAATATGGTATGAAAAAGTGTATAGATATTTTAATTTTGTAGTGGAAAAAGATTCAGGAATGGATTTCTAGACCAAAGTGGTGTGTAATGAATCTATATATGATATCTATTTCATTCTAGGCAAACAACAAGCAAAAACACCATTATGTTTGAAAGTCGTAGCCATTCCATTAACGAAACCAACGACTAATATGTTGAACGATAATGTAGCGTAAAATTGAGGATTAAAGAAAAAGAAAGAAAAAGGAAAAATGTAGCGTAAAATTGAGGATATAAGTGACAATCGCGACTAGTCCTTAAATTGTTTGAGATTGTTCAATTTACCCTTCTCAACACGTTTGACACAATTATTTAATCACGGCTAGTAGTAGGTAGTTAGGTAGCCATGCAAGTACACACATTTATTACACTATTTTTCAATTTTTGTATTTAACAATAAAATACCAATTGTAGTGTTACACAGTCGTAAATAAAGGTTGGTGTTAAGTAGTCATTGTCGGTGGAAGATACGGCGTCGTGTGGGTTTTGGGCCCAGTCACGCTTGTTACATGTTTATGTTCCAAACCAATGAAACATCACATTCATTTCTCACATCCAACCAACAAAAATACTATTCTAGTAAACCAATTACTCCATATATTTTTTGTTAGAATAAAAATGTATATTATATGCAAATACTTTACATTTGGAAAACTTGAGCACAATGGTTTTTGAAGGTAGAAAGTAGAATAATTTCACGTGTTTTAATCATGCATAACACTAATAACTAGTACCTTTTTACAAACAAAAGAAAAGCTTTTAAGTTTTATAAGTACAAATTTAAATAATTGGTTATAACAAAATCGTTTCAAATGATTATTTAAACAATAGTGAAATGAAAAGAAACAACTGCAAATGACATAAACATATCAAATTAGAAGAAATCAATGAGATTTATCGAAAACTTTTAAGCGTACTTAATTTACGTGTATAAGGTAATATTTGCGTAGGTGACTGAACTATGGGTACGGAACTGAGTTTTACGTTAAAATGAGGCCAAAAGTGCGTAATAAAAAATCATTGTGCAATAGCTGATCGCTATTTAACAATTAGTCTATTTAATGTTGTTTGTTATTGTCTAAAGTTATTTACTAATGTGAATTTTGTATGTTTCTACAATACAGAGGTTACTAGATGTAAAAAAACATAATTTAGAAAATGCAAACTGTCAGTTTTAAGATATGATGAATGCTTAAGTTGGTAATGATTAGGAAAATCAATGATTCCTGAAACCCTTTATATCATTTTATTCTAGGTAAATCTTGGTTTCGAACAGTATGAGATTGCTCCTAAGCCGAGTAGTTTTAGCTTAACCAAGTATTTTGATTATTAAATTCAACTCTTAGATTTTAAACACTGTAAGTGATAGTATTTAACTGAGTGTTTGTAATGTGAAGATAATCTTAGTTTATCAAACCATGCAACGTTGATTGGAACAAATCAACAAATATTGAAAACGTTTGCAAATACGCATATTGGGACCTCGTTTAACGTTACTAATGACTAGTTAACAAGTATAACCCACCATTTGTTCAATAAGACCACATATGTTTTAAGGTTAAGTTTTTTCGGCCCAATATCAAACTTTACATTCAATCCGATATACAAAAGCATATTTAATTGAATGATACCAAATAAACCTATTTCTTGGATTTCACCTAGTTAATATCATAAGAGTTATCAGAAATATAGGCTAATCATTAAGGTGCCATATTGTGTCAGAGAAACATTTAACATCTATAGTGAATAATCGTTACAAATATTTTATCTTATTGTGCTAATTGTTACAATGAAACATTAGTAGTAATTTTCACATAACAAAGATTAGTGTACCGGACCACAGGTTTGGTGGATGTATTGGAGATGTAGTACTGATATTCTAAACGATATTTTCAAATGTTACATGTATAGTGGCTTCGTCGCTTCTATGAGTTTTGAATCCATGCTCGTTTACTTGATTGGCACGTTAACTTGTAACGATAAAATGAAACCTTGTCGATAACATTGTATGAATTTATAGTTTTTATTTCTTTTCATTTTGCAAGGCAAATTATGTAATTTAAATTTAAGCTTCACTTCAAAGTTCAAACAAATCAATGTGAAATTAGGTCAAATTTAAATATTAGGTCAAATAAATTAGTCCAATACTAGTAGGGGTCAATGTCATCTTAATTCAACAATAATAATTTAAATTTAATGGTCAAAAGTCCCCCACATGATAAATGGAGGAGAAAATGTGCAAGCATCTTATTGGTTATATATGCCTTTTTTATCAACAAGGGTTTATTATCTCATTAAATTCCTCTATCCATTAAACAATGAGTTTGATTTTACATTATCATTTTAGTTGATAAAGTTAAGGGATGTTATCTTCACGTAGTGGCGGAACTTAAATATTTATATTAGGATGGTCAAATTTATTTTGATAAAGTTAAATTAGAGATTTATTTGTATCATCAATAAATAACTCTTAAAATCTAGATTTTTTACACTAGTTACTGCAACTTTTGAAGAGAAGACAGGACCCTCTCTTACCCTTTTAAAAGTTCTGCCCTTGTGTTCACGTAATTTTTACACTCTAAAGTTCACACAATAGTGTTGCTTGTTCATTTTTCCATTCAAAACAACTAAAAAAAAGAGAAATATTTGAATGAATAAGTGAAGTGGACAATTATCGGAGTGCACTACAACATCAATAACTGTTATTGGTATGTCATTTTAGCATCCACTAAATAACACTACAATAATTAAAACACTCTTAATAATAACTGTTATTAATGCATGTGGGTACGATAACACACATCTTAAATACTCCACTCACTCAAAATAAAAAAAATAAATAACGCTCGTAGTTTCACCGGCGATGGGACAGACGACGGGTGAATAGTGCCGGTGAGGTGCCCTTTGATGCCGTTGTTGGTAAAAAAAAAAAAAAGTACACGCCATTGCCTTCATACACCGTGCACTCTTAAAAGCGTTACATAACTCAAGCGCAGTTAAAAGCATCCAAACGAAGCGGACCTCGGACCGAACCAAAAATAGTTAACATTCAAACCATATTCCATAGCATTTTTGAATCAAATTTAAGGTACTTGCATCAGTCATATCGTATAACCTGTTGTACCACAAATAGACAAATGGTCATCAAAGGTGAGAAACTTATAATACATTATAATTTTAGGCAATTTACAATTTTCTTTCAACTTTGTGATCACAATCATCCATAGTAAAAAATGCAAAATATAGAGCATGTATTTACTAGTTCTAGAACTCGTGCATACACACAATTTGAGCAGATAGTATAACAGATAATAATAATTCAATAACTTTCTTTTAAATTTAAATATTGTGACAATTCATAAATCTACTGTTTTGTAATGTTTCATATTTTTCTATAAAGTTATATTAATTTTTTAATACCTTATATAGTTATAATACTTGTACATGCATGAGTTTTACATAATTTTTTCAGTATATGTTAATATCAGTTAATATTTTATATATATTTTTGTTGCACGATGGATTTTGACATTTTAAGCTGACAAGGTGTTTAGTTCTATTTTGTTTAAATTCAGCTATTGATATCATGTTCCAAACATTATGTGTAACATATAGACCATTGTAAAAATATGTGTCGTTGTTATATGTACTATCTCATCTATATATTTTCATCTCACAATAACCCGTGAGATCGTGCTTTCATTTTGATATTTATATTTTTGTTAATAACAATTTAAGCCGTATTTAATTTTTAAACTTGTGCATGGGTTGAACTTATAAAGAAGAATAACATAAGTTGTTATTGGATGTGGATAGTTAAAAAAATAATAATTTTCCCGGATATCTTTACTTAATCTCATAAAGAGGAATGATATAAGTCGTTCATATATGTATAATATCGTGTATTCATTTGCATGTCACAGTAACTCACGCGTTCCTTTTTATATTTATAATTCCATGAAAATATATTAAGTCAATATATACAAATAATAATATTTATAAATAACCATAAAACATATGTGTTATTATTTTTTTTTTAATAAATTATAAAGTATAAGAGGTATAAAATCTAGCGGGTATTTGTTAAATTTATAAAGTTATTAAATACACGAAAACTGATAAGTAAGTAAGTCCATATAATTTATTTAATATTTAACAACTAAAGTTTTATTAATTGCCCTCATTTTTTATTTTTAACTTTTATAAAATTAACACATATATTTTTACACATATTTATTTAGTTGGATAGAATTTAAATGAGTTTGTCCTAATTGAAGTCAATTTTGATTATTGTTTACCAATAGGAATACTTATTTTGACACGTAAACAAAATAATCCACTCTCTGTAAACCAATTAAGTTTTTCAACATTCTTTTTTCACTTTTTGAAAATTTCTAACGAGTGTTGTACAAGAGATGTAAGAACTAAACAATCTACTTTTCGAAAATTGTTACAAATGCATTATCAACATAATGTTTTTTTGATTTTTATACAATCTTTTTTCATGCATTTATATCCACCGACAATAGTAAAATATTGGTACAAAAGAAAATATAAATGAGAGGTAGGTGATGTCCGACACCACATTCCAAATACAAAGCAAACCTTCCACAACCACCACTTCGGTCATCCTTTGCGGTTTCATGGGACACACTTTATTATTTTCATAAAATAAAAAGAAAAGAATGGCATAAAAAAAAAAAAAAAAAAAAAAACTCGTATTTAACTTAATTTGGTTACAAAGTAGAACTTATATGTTTTGCTAAAACCACAATCACAATTTTTTTTACTTTTCTAACTCCTCTTAGTTGATTTTAATATATCTTTGCCAAACCATCTGCAATGCAGATGGTAATCACTACTCGCATGAATATCCGGACATCCAGTGTGATCTTTGTAATGGCGGAGTTCGAATCTGGACTAGCGGCATGGTGTGGGTACCGATCGAGTATTCACGGCGTCAAACATTTGTTGGGTAGGGTTGATGGAGTCAAAAAGTCTGTGGTTTGAGTGTCCATGCAAAGCTCACTTTTTATATATATACTTGTCGTTCAAAAACAAATAAAATAATAAAAGTTGTAACCATAACCTAACGGTACGCGGTCGTTCTCGAGTTTTGGGGTGCCTTGGGCGAAAACTCAAAGTGAAGTCTCGAAAAACTGATGTTATATAAAACGTGTTACCACATGATCTCAAATTATTTTAACATTTAAGAATGGTCAGTTTTTAAGATTTATTTTCACCCGTGACTTTCTTTCTAAGCAAAAATATGTGTATACAGGGGGTCAAATTTTGAAGCCCTTCAAATTGGAGTCCCAGAGATCGTCCATCTCGCCCACCCTCAAAGACGGCGTTAGTCAGGTACAATGATATCTTCGCATAAGTTGTTTTAGGTTCAAATGTCATTACATACACATATTGAGTTAAGAGAAAGGTTAGAAACAATACTTCAACGAACTCACACATATCTAAATAAAAAAACTCGCATTTTTTAGCGTCAAAAGAAAATACTATGCCCATCTCAATAATCATAACTTAGTTATAACTTATGGAATGAACCAAGTTATGCACAAGATAACAAATTATTGACTACTTATGACATAATCAAAGAGATCACTCTTTTAACACAATAAACTACAAAAGTTCATCATGATAATGTTCTTTGGCCAATTTAATAAACATAAAGGTTATAAAATATGCTAAAGATGGTGAACTACACTTTATTTTATGTCCAAATCTATGTGGCCATCATGCACCCTATTTTTTCTTTTACTCTTATCTTCCCTTTGGGTACACGAAAATAACATAGATTCTATTTGTGCCCCATAACACGTTTTTTTATTAAGAATGGGACACACATTTAAATATCTGGAATTGTACTCTATGCATATGGAAAATGTTTAATTCGTTAAACACTCTCTATGGCTTGAAATAGAGTTAGATATATTGTCACGCTATGTTAGGTCATTGTTTCACTTATATATTACTTTTTCAGTTTCATTATCATTATGTTTTTAAGTTTTTTTTAAGAGAAAAGTAAAGTGAATGAAAGTAAAGTAGAGAATATAAGAGGAAAGAAAATGAAACTAAATTACATAATTGCATTCTCAAGTTGTACAAAATGAAAAAAAAAGAAAAAAAAAGTGATGTTATATTTAACATAATACTTTCGTAATGTGTGAAGTGGGAATTGGGAAACAATAACATTAAAAAATAATACGGGTTGTTTAGTAAATTTATATGGGGACATCTAATTTACTTCATCTCATTTTTTAGATGAAAAAAAGCCACTACAAAACACATTAAATTACCTCCACTTTACTTCCTCCTTTTTCCATTTCACTCCATTAACAATTCTTAAGAACAAAAAAAAAAAAAAAAAAAAATTGCTTTCATCCACTTTCTTCTCCAAAAAATAACTTGAGAACATAGTGTAAATGTTTACGTTACTCTTTTAGTTTTTTGAGTAACCATAGTTCCAGCCTTTTACGACAAATTCAGGGGTTTGAACTTATCGTCACGGACTAAAACCGAGTAAAAACTTCCCTTTTCAGGAAGTTGGTGTAACCACTTCATAGTTGTTTGCACCTAGTGAGAATTAAACTTGAGACCTTACACCAAGGTTGTCAGGATCGGGATCCTACGTATGACCGTTTTCGGTTTAACAAGATCGTAATCGTAGGATCGGATCGGGATCGTAAGATCCTATGAAAATGTATATATTTTTGTATAAGGGTTGTAGTTTTGTACTTCTATATATTTTTATATAATATATTATATTATAATCGAATCTAAATAGATAATAAAAGAAAAAGTTATATGTTCAAGTATCGTAGTAGTAGAGCAATAAAGAACGCGAGCTTTTGGTAGAGCAATAAAGAAAAAGTTATGATCCTTTGTGCGATTCTATGATCCTACACCGATCTTGCTCCACTTGAGATAAAAATATGGGCTTGTAGTAGTATCGGATAGTTTATGATCCTACGATCCTACAATCCTACACCGATCTTGATTAAATTTATATCCTACTACGATCTTGCTCGTTTTTTATATGTAGGATCATACGATCCTACGATAAGAATCGCGATTTAACAACCTTGCCTCATACATCTTAGAGTGATAATTATAAGCACTTTTGCCATTAGGCCACCCATAAATGGTTAACGTTACTCTTTTAGTTTGTTTCAAAACATCTATTTATTTTTAGCATATACAAGTAGAGTTATAACATACCCCGTAACATTTTATCTATATTATGGCCGTTAACAAAATAAATAAATAAATTTTTTTCTATGTTACAAATAAATATTTTTCATATTGTATATGTGCGTGCATTTAACTCATGTTTTAAATGCGAGAGTAAAGATGACATTTGCTAATTTCAATCTACCTTTCTTACCTATATCATAAAATTCAAAATACTTTAAATGGAAGAGAGTATCACCGGTTCGATACAAAGATAAAGTAAACTAGAGAGTGATCCAGCACGCGATCGATGTACTGAAAAAATTTTAAGCGAGTAATATTTTAGAGTAGTGATAATTATTTTACAAATGATGATTATTTTATGTTGTAATAAATATAAGCAATAGCAAAGTATTTATATAGAAATAGTACGTTACACGTACGATATTAAGATAATAGATTAATGGTAGCTAATAAGATTATAAAAGTAATATATAACGGTAGTTGCTACCACATGAATGAGGGCCAATTACGTAATTTTGCATTACCGATTTTAAGTCCGGTCCAAAATAAATGTTCATTTTACTATACAAAGTTTGTGTGAGTGGGGTGTGTTTTAAGCCCTCAATCTTTTATTAAAAACCCATCAAATTATTATAACAAAAAAGCTCATGTCAAACGTTCACGGTCTGTGGTCATTAAGGATAGCCTTAGTTTGGGGTGATCATCTCCAAACCGGACGGACCAATCGAACTGACAAAACTTGACTGGACCGGACCGATGGTTTTCCTCCCTCAAAGAAGGATGATAACCGGTTTTACGAAAACGGTCCCCAAACCAAGACCCAAAAAGGAAAAATCTGAATCAAAATGGTTCTTCAGTTCGATCGGTCCATACGGTCTCGATCCAAATTACGTTTGTAAACCTTTTCAGATTGTTCAGTTTAGCTTGAACACGTTTGACACAATTATTTAGTCACGGCTGGGTAGGTAGTTAGGTAGCCATGGCACACATTTATTACACTATTTTTCAAATTTATAAATACAAATTGTAGTGTTACACAGTCATAAATAAATGTTGGTGTTAAGTAGTCATTGTCGGTGGAAGATACGGCGTCGTGGGGTTTGGGCCCAGTCACGCTTGTTACATGTTTATGTTTCAAACCAATGAAACATCACATTCATTTCTCACATCCAACCAACAAAATACTATTCTAAACCAATTTTTCCATATATTTTTTGTTAGAATAAAAATGTATATTATATGCAAATACTTTACATTTGGAAAACTTGAGTACAATGGTTTTTCCAAGGTAGAAAGTAGAATAATTTCACGTGTTTTAATCATGCATAACACTAATAACTAGTACCTTTATACAATCAAAAGAAAAGCTTTTAGTTTTTAGTTTTAAAGGTAACCAAAACTTTCAAATGATTATTTAAACAATGTGAAATGAAAAGAAACAACTCATGACATAACATATCAAATTAGAAGAAATCAATGAGATTTATGAAATCCTTTGTATCTCTTTTCTTCGATAGGTAATATTTGCGATGTGTTCGAACTAGGGCCGGAGCCTGGAGTTTTAGTTAAGGGGGTCGGTCGTGCTTAACACAAAAATCATTGTGGTAGCTATCGCTTTAAAAATTAGTCTATAATGTTGTTTTTTATTGTCTAAGTTATTTATATGTGAATTTTGTATGTATGTCTACAAAAGGGCCAATGTAAAAAACTAATGAAAAGCATTAAAATAATGAATGAAGTTGGTTGATTGGGACCGACCATAAATTCTACTAAATTTGGTTCAAAAAGTAGATTGCTCCTAAGCCGAGTAGTTTAGCTTAACCAAGTAGTTATAAATTCAACTCTTAATTTAAACATGTAAGTGATATATTTATGGTGTTTGTAATGTGAAGATTCTTAGTTTATCAAACCATGCAATTGATGGAACAAATCAACAAATATGTGAAAATTGCAAATACCCATATTGGGCTTTCTCTTACTAATGATAGTTAACAAGTATAACCCACCATCAATAAGACCACATATGTTTTAAGGTTAAGCGGCCCAATATCAAACTTTACATTCAATCCGATATACAAAAGCATATTTTATTGAATGATACCAAATAAACCTATTTCTTGGATTTCACCTAGTTAATATCATAAGAGTTTCAGAAATATACTAATCAAAAGGGTGTAGTGTCAAAGAGAAACATTTAACATCTTAGTGAATAATGTTACACATATTTTATCTTATTGTGCTAATTGTTAAAGTGAAACATTAGTAGTAATTTTCACAACAAAGATAGTGTACCGGACCACTTGGTGGATGTATTGGAGATGTAGTACTGATATTCTAAACGATATTTTCAAATGTTACATATATAGGGCTTTCCCGCTTTATGTTTTGAATCCATGCTCGTTTACTTGATTGGCACGTTAACTTGTAACGATAAATGAAACCTTGTCGATAACATTGTATGAATTTATAGTTTTATTTTTCATTTTGCAAGGCAAATTATGTAATTTAAATTAAGCTTCACTTCAAAGTTCAAACAAATCAATGTGAAATTAGGTCAAATTTAAATATTAGGTCAAATAAATTAGTCCAATACTAGTAGGGGTCAATGTCATCTTAATTCAACAATAATAATTTAAATTTAATGGTCAAAAGTCCCCACATGATAAATGGAGGAGAAATGTGCAAGCATCTTTGGTTTAATGCTTTTTATCAACAAGGGTTTATTATCTCATTAAATTCTACTTAAACAATGAGTTTGATTTACATTATCATTTTAGTTGATAAAGTTAAGGGATGTTATCTTTCAATGGCGGAATTAAATATTTATATTAGGATGGTCAAATTTATTTTGATAAAGTTAAATTAGAGATTTATTTGTATCATCAATAAATAACTCTTAATCTATTTTTATTACATCAATGCTTTAAGAAAAAAACCCTACCTTTTAAAAGTTCTCCCTTGTTTCACGTAATTTTACACTCTAAAGTTCACAATATGTGTTGTTCATTTTCCATTCAAAACAACTAAAAAAGAAAATTTGAATGAATAGAAGTGGACAATTATCGGAGTTCCCAACATCAATATCATATGTATGATAAGTCCACTAAATAACACTACATAATTAAAACACTCTTAAAAATAAGAAAATCAATCAACACATCATTAAATACTCCACCTCATCAAAATTAACCTTTCGATGTTCAGTAGCGACACGTGAATAGTTGTCAGGCTGAGGGTGTTGGTAAAAAGAAAAAATTATACACCTTCTTCATACACTCAAACGCATCACACGTCAAAAAAGGGTTAAAAGTCCAAACGTGGACCGACCCAAAAGTTAACATTCAAACCATATTCCATAGCATTTTGAATCAAATTTAAGGTACTTGCATCAGTCATATCGTATAACCTGTTGTACCAAATAGACAAATGGTCATCAAAGGTGAGAAACTTAAATAATTATATTTAGGCAATTTACAATTTTCTTTCAACCAGCTAGCAACTTTGTGATCACAATCATCCATAGTAAAAAATGCAAAATATAGAGCATGTATTACTACTTAAACTCGTCTATACAATCAAATTTGAGCTATAGTATATTTAAAATAATAAAATTTTTTTAAATTTAAATATTGTGACAATTCATAAATCTACTTGTTAATGTTTCAATTTTAAAAAGTTATATTAATTTTTAATACCTTATATAGTTATAATATGTACATGCATGAGTTTTACATAATTTTTGATATGTTAATATCGTTAATATTTTATATATATTTTGTTGCAGATGGATTTTGACATTTTAAAGGTGTTTAGTTTTTTTGTTTTTAAATTATTGATATCATGTTCAAACATTATGTAACATATGACCATTGTAAAAATATGTAGTCTATATATGACTGAATTGGCCATTAATATAATTTGTCTATCTCAACGGAATAACCCAGTGCAGATCGCTAACTATTTAGACGTTATATTCAACTCATTTCGTAGTGTTATTTAGATTAATTGTAAAGATTTACTATGTTTTAAACTGTCATTGAGGTTGAACTTATCAAAAATATTGAATAATTCATAACTATGTCTATTGATGATAGTTAAAAAGTAATAATTTCCGACCATCATTGACCCTTGTCTCTAGGTAAGGGAAATATAAGATCGTTCATGATATGAAATATGTTATCATTCAGATGTCCAATAACTCAGTGTCCTGATTTATATTTATAAGTTCCATGAAATATATAAGTCAATAGTGTATTACAAAAAAAATTTAAAATAACATAAAGACATATGTGTTACTTATTGGCATTTGTTAATAAATTATAAATCATAACATAAAAACCATTGTGAGATTGTGTTTACAAACATATTAAAGTTATTATATATCAAACGCATAAGTAATATGTCCTTATATATTAATTTAATATTAAAACTAAAGTTTCGTATTGATGCCTTTCATTTTTATTTTTTAATTTTATGAAATTAACGTATATTTATATAAGTATGTTATTTAAATTGGATAAATTTAAATGAAGGTAATGACTAAATTAAGTCAATCGTTTGATTTGTTTAACAAGGAATACTTATTATCGCGTAAAAAGTAATGATAATGTAGACAATAAGTGTTTCAACATTCTTTTTATTTGGTTGATAAATTTATAACAAGTGTTGATATCTTTAATTTTGAGATGTAAAAAAAAGATTACATTATTCTGTAAAATTGGTGTTAAATGCATTATGATACTGAATTTATTTGATATTTATGCAATCTTATTTTGATAGTACATTTATTTATCGACCAGACAATAGTAAAATATTGGTACAAATGAGATAAAGAAAAGAAGAAAAAGGTTAGCGTTTGATGTCCGACACCACAGTTCCAAATAATTGAATTGTTCAATTTACCTTCACAACACACACATTGTAATCACTATATGGAGTTAGTCATGGAGACACACTTTATTAATTTTTTCAATAAACAATAAAAACCAATTAAGATGGCATAAACAATAAAATAAATAAACTCGATTTAACTTAATTTCGGCTGGACAAAGATAGGCTCAGTGTGGTTTTGGTAAAACCACAAGTCACGCATTGTTCATTTTACTTTCTAAACTCATCTAGTTGATTTAATCAATATTACTGAAACCATCTGCCAACAATAAATACTATAACTCAGAAACCATACTCCATATGATTTTGTCAGAATTAGGTACTGCAAGATACTTAATTTGAAACTAGCACAATGGTTGAGGTAGAAATAGAATAATTTCACGGTTTTACAATACATTTTTACGGTAGCCTTTGATGACAATCAAAAGAAAATGCAGTGTTTGAAGTTCTAGAATGTCTACAACTTTTAAATAATTGGTTAAGAAAAATAAAATAATAAAGTTTGTAACCATAGTCAAAGTGACAATAAACGTACGTGGTCAGTTTCGAGTTTTGGAAAGGTGTAGTGCGATATAACTAAAGTGAAAGCTACAAAAGCGATGTATATATACGAAGCGTATACACTGTTAAACGTTAATATTATAACATTTAAGTAATGGATTGCTTTAAGGATTTATTTCAGCGTGCTTTCTTTCTAATGCTAAATATATGTATACATGGTTCAAAATTGAAGCCCAAATTGAGTCCAGTAATGAAAATGTCGCCACTATAAGCGTATGCGTCAATGATATTCATTCGCATAACGATTGATTTTAGTTTCATTGTATTTATAATATTGAGTTAATAACAAGTTAGAAACTTAATACTTGTATGTTTTTAAAATACAATATTCTATATGATGGAAAAAAACTAATCATATTTTAGGTAATATGAAAATCAGTAATGCCCATATAATAATTCATAACTGTTAAACTTATGAATGAACCAAGTTATGCATCAAGACCCTTTATATCAAATTCATTGAATACTTTGACATAATCAAAGAGATATTTTTAACCAATAAACTCAAAAGACATATGTATATTTGTTTTATAGAGCTAATTTTATAAACATTAAAGTGTTAATTATAAATATGCTAAAGTCATGGAACTAGAAGGCACAAATTTATTTTATTCCAAAACTATGTTTGAGCATCATGCACCTATTTTTCTTTTACTCTTACTTCCCTTTGGGACACGAAATAACATAGTTCTATTTGTGCCCGATACACGTTTTTATAAGGTTCAATGACAGCATCTGATTTAAATACGGAATTGTATTTCTATGCATATTGGTAAAATTTTTGTTTTTTTTTCACTTAAAATCTACATGGCTTGAACAAGAGATGTAGAAATTGCAAACCATTTGGCTCTTTTACTTAATATTACTTTTCAGTTAATGCATTATCAATCATAAGTTTTTAAGATTTTTTGAGATCTTCAACATATAATCAACTGAAATGTAAAGATATAGAATATCAAAGGAAGAAATATAAACTAAATTCTAGGATTGCATCTCAAGTTAAATACAAAATACAAATTACACAAACAAAATAGGTGATCGTTTGGAGTATTATAACATAATATTTTCAGTAATGTATAAGTGGAATTGGAAACAATAGACATTAAAAAAATAAACGGTTGTTTATAACATTGTAATGGGAATCTATATTTTACTTCATTTTCATTTTTAGAATTAGTATTAAATAGCTTCACTAAATAACAACAATGTGAAATTACATTAAATATTCAGGTTCTATCTAGTTCCACTAGTGGGGTCATCCATCTATTCAACAATATTTTAAGAAGTCAATGAAAATGGAGAGAAAATGTGCAACAAGGAATTGCCTTTTTATCCACTTTACTTCTCTCAAAAATAACTTAAACAATAGTTGTAAATGTTTACGTTACTCTTTTAGTTTTAGGGTGTTTCTAGAACTAGTGCTCAACCATTTTATAAGTTACGATCAAATTATGTTTGAACATTATAACTGATATTTTACCAGTAAATAACTTCTTACCGATTTTTTTAACCATCATATGTTTGTGAAAAAGCGAGACCTTTACCCTAAAGTTGTCGGGATGCGTCCACTCGTTAACACACGTCTAAAGTTCAGGACAATGATAGTCTTGATATATATTTTTATAATAGTGTAATAATATATATAATATTATAATGAATTAAATGAATAGGAAAATTATTCAGATCGAACTAAACGTAATAAAGAAGCGTAGCTTTTAGCGTCAAGAATAACACTACAATAATTATAACTCTTATAATGCGATTAATCAATGATGCTACACCGATCATTCTCCACTTAGAAATAAAAATATAACGCTGTAGTACCGTATCAGGATAATGGTCTTTGAGTCCACTTTGATCCTATAAAAAAAAATCCACACGATCTGATTACACTTTATATCGTCATCTATGATCCTTGCCTTTTTATATTAGGATCATACGATCCTCTGATACGAACAATAAATTTAATTCAACTTTGCCTCATACATTTGTGATAATTATAAGGCATCATCATTCTATACTGTTGTACCACATAGAAAATGGTTAACGTTAAAACTCTTTAGTTATAATTTAGAATTTACATCTATTTCATTTTTACATATACATAGTACAGTTATAACATACCCGACATGTTTTCTAGTTTAGGCTCGTTAACAAAATAAATAGAATAAATATTTTATAAGTTACAAATAAATATTTTGAATATTAATATGTGCATTTAACTCATGTTTGTAAATGCAAATAAAGATAATTTGTTAATTTAATCATAATACTTTCTGTACGTATACATAAAATTCAAAATACTTTAAATGGAATAATATCACGGTTGTATAAAGATTATAATGGGACAAGTGTTATTCATCTATTGTTTGAAATGCAGATATTGCATATCTATACAACAATTACTTAGACAGTAAAAATATTTTAATGTATATCATCATTATTTTACAAATGACTTGAGTATCTTTATGTTTAGATATTATATTTTTAATACAATTAGCCTATTTATTGAAATGTACGGGTTGAACGTCGATATAAGATAATAATTTAATGGTAGTATAAGATTAAAAATAATATATACCGGTAGTTTCTTACCACATGAATGAGGAGATCGAATTACGTATATTTTGATTACGATTTGTATCAGATCCGTGTCCAAATATAAATGTATATATTTAGCTATATCGAAAGTTTTTAAAAATACATAACTATACTTTTATTAATAATATATCATATATAATCCTAGATTGGTTAAAATAAAGTATATGTTTATTTGAGTGAAACAAATAGAAGTAGTGACAATTATTTAATTAAAATAATATGTTTTACTAGATGCCAATTTTACATTTATATCTTACACAATCTTGTGTCTAAAATTCTTTAGTATGGATAGATTTAATGACCGATGCTAATATCAAGCAATTTGATTAAAAGTTTACTTGCAAGAATTTCTTATTTTTTGACAGTACGTACATAAATAATTTAGCAAACTGCAATTAGTCTAACTTTTATTTTCAAGTTTGTGAAAATTTTAACGATTTGTAGCTTTGTGTTAGACACTATTTATTTTCAATAAGTACAAATATTATAACATAGTTATTTTATTCTTATATTGATTTTGACCGACAATAAAAATATTTTTTCCATATGTTCCACACCACATAAAACTAACAAGCAATCACACTTACACTTGCATGTCTTTGCGGTGATAAATCATGAAGGACAATTTATTACTTTCTACGATATATAAGAAAAGTAATCTTTAAAATATAGGTATGTTATCAACGTTAATATGAGATCATTGAGTTTATTGATAGCATTTTTGATCTTGTTGCAATCTTGGTTAAAGTTGAGGAGTATGGGATTTAGAGTAGTGTGATATTTTAAAATGATGTTATTTGTTGTTGGTTAATAGATATATCTGCAAATTTATAAATTCCGTTCTTCATATTTCTAAGAATGAGAAAATGTATATGTTGATAGCTAAATATAACTGGGTTAGCTAACCATGTGAGTTCATTCGTATCTTGCATTTGGTCAAATGTAAAAAAATGTATTTTATCTATGTTTTAATTTTTATTTTTCATTTATATACTTTGTGGTTCGCATTTGATGGGTTATAAATAATGATGGTCTCCGTATCTGTTTGAGATCACAAAAGCCAAAGTGAAGTTCGGACAGGTGATGTTTTTTAATATAGTCTTATTCGAACCACATAGGAGGGTTATTTGATTGTTGAATCATTTGTGTTAGTTTCTAAGATTTATTTTTATGACTAAACTCACATATCTAAATAAAAAATCGCATTTTTAGCGTCAAAAGAAAATACTCTGCCCATCTCAATAATCATAACTTAGTTATAACTTATGGAATGAACCAAGTTATGCACAAGATAACAAATTAGAGAAAGTTTATTATCTGTTCATATTTGTCGTAAAAACAAATCAATCAATCCCGCCACCCATTTCTTTTATTAAAATATATTCACCATTTTTTAAAATTAAATATCTCACAAACCGTTAATCGTTACGTCGAAAAAATCATACAATACGACGAGAATTAAATTATCTTTCATAGATATGCGTTGTTATATCTTTCGACGAACTTTTTATGAAAATTTAGTCCAGAAAAATCGCGTGTGATTTGTTAAAATCGTATGTGATTTGATTTTCTGAATCGCGTGTGATTTTTTTACGGCGAAAAAAAAAAACGTCGAAAGATATAACAACGATATCTATGAAAGATAATTTAATCTCGTCATGATAATGTATTTTTGTAGGCGAATATTCTGGTTGCTATATATTGTTTTAAAAAATGGTGAAAAATAATTTTTTATTAATTTAGATAAAAAATAAATGGCTATGATTGGTTCATTGATTCTATGACAAAATATGAGTTATTTATAGATCTCAACTCTAACAAATTATTGACTACTTATGAAATAATCAAAGAGATCACTCTTTTAACACAATAAACTACAAAAATTCATCATCAAAATGTTCTTTGGCCAATTTAATTAATAAAAAGGTTATAAAATATGCTAAAGATGGTGAACTACAACTTTATTTTATGTCCAAATCTATGTGGCCATCATGCACCCTATTTTTTCTTTTACTCTTATCTTACCTTTGGGTACACGAAAATAACATAGATTCTATTTGTGCCCCATAACACGTTTTTTAATTAAGAATGGGACACACATTTAAATATCTGGAAATGTACTCTATGCATATGGAAAATGTTTAATTCGTTAAACACTCTCTATGGCTTGAAACTTAGAGTTAGATATATATTTTTACGTCATTGTTTCACTGATATATTACTTCTTCAGTTTCATTATATGTTTACGATAATCTTTTAGTTTGTTTCAAAATTAACCAGTGCATAATAACAGGATTTTATAACGGCAGATAGTTTTAGTGATAAAAAAAAAGTTTATGGATTATAAACAAAAAAAAAACCAAAAATAATAAAAGTTTGAGGATTTGAGGATTAAGCATTATGTTTTGGGCCGGTTCGATCCGGATGGTTCAACCGGTTGAACTGTTCCGGTCGAAAAGCAGGTCAACCGACCGGTTGAGTCGAAAGCGGTCAAATTAAAGCGGGTCAGCGTCGGGTTTGTAGCGCTCGGGTCAATCCGATTTTCGATGTGTATGTTCTTTTTAAAATATATATTTTCAACATTGTTTTTTTTAGTTTCAACTTTTCATTTTTTATTTTTTTCTTTTATATATATAGTAGATAGACGAGTGAAAATGACATTTGCTAATTTCAATCTACATTTCTTACCTATATCATAAAATTCAAAATACTTAATATGAGACGAAGAGAGTATCACTGGTTCGCTACATATATTATGAAAGTAAAATGTATTATAATGAACGAGTATAAGTACATTTCAAGCAACATCTTCATGTATTCAAAAAAAAAAAAAAAAAACTCTTATTAATGTTTTGTTTCATAAAATAAAATGTGTAAATATAAACTAGATAATCATTTCCAATATACTTGGTAGCTTTTGTTCTATTAATCACATATCAATGTCATAATAAAGAAAGGAAACAAAGTAAAGGAAAAATAAAAAGCTAAAGGGACCAGCTTTTCCAAAGATTGGATAATGTGAAACCCTTAATAAATAAACAAGATTAAGTAAGGTTTTTAGGCACCCAAAGTCAAATTAAAGAATTATTAAATAAAATATCCGTTATTCTTTTTCTTGATTTTCAATTTCAACAAACATATCACAAGGAATCATAATCTTTTTTTCTTTCTAGAGCCATGACATCAACAAGGTTTCACTAATCACTAATCGACTTCATGTAAAATGTCGATTCATATAAACTATCTACACTCTTGTTGATATACAAAATTGCGCGTTCATGAATGTTATAACTCATAAGCACACATTTTAAACTTCGTAAGTCCACACTTTGTCCATGTGCATAGACTTAATCTTGCAACCTTTTAAAATAATAGCCTATCTTTCGTATGATCTCACTAAAGATAGACATACACATATAGATAGACCAACTTTACAATTCAACCATCCGTCAATTCAAGTCTATTTCAAAATAGCTAGAATAACCTTTTGAGAGATTTTCGTCAGAAGACACTTATACCATATTTTGCTAAAAAGGATACATGTGTTATGATACAAGCGTCAGTTTAGAAAAGAAATTTTGTGCCCAGTGCTTTCGGCTTTAAACAATCTTGTTTTTTCGAACATAAAAAAATAAATAAGCCATTGCGATTGCCGGAAATATTAGACCTATTAAAAGAACCAAAACATAGGAAAAGTTAAAAATTGTCATAGAATACATATTATCATTTATAATACAACTAGACTACAAGCACAATTTCAAAATTTTTGGTTAGCCTAATGTCAATTTCCCACTTAACATGAGCATTGAAAAAATGATCATGCAATCAATATATCTAATGCAAAATCCCCCACCCACCCACCTTCTCTTTCCTACTTTTCTAACACATGATCAAGTCATAGTCATCACTCATACATACTACTAGCTAGTAGGCTTATACCACCACCCATAAGTCCAATTTTGCTTTAGTGCAAGAGGGTGTCAATTTTCCCACTTGATATTTTGTCTGCTTTCTTAAACACCACTTTAATGTATACATGTCTAAAGACATTACCATTCCATTAATATCAAGAACTAACTAGCTAGCTCTGCAAAATTTAGTTGCACCCTTTACTTCTTGTACTAGAAGTATGGGTGGTAAGTACACTTTTGGTTGTTGGGTGATCAAGTATTGAAAGCTTGTTTTGTTTATGGTGGTTATGCTTGTTAATGGGGTTTAAAGTGATTCTGAGGTTGATCACATTCTTGGTTTTGTTTGTTGGTGGTGATCCTTTGGTTCTTAGATCTTCTGGTAAGTTGGTTTTTTTGTGTTCAAATTTATATATTTTTTGATGTTCTGTTGTGATCATTAGTAGGCATTGAGATCAATGATTAGAATTCTGTGTTCTTGAAATTGTGATTTGTGATAATATTTGAAGAGATTGATCATATGAAATGCTAGCTGAATTTGTGCTGAATTTTCAGCTTGTTTGGTGAAGTTAGTATGAAGTTCATGCTATTAATCCTACCTTAATTGTTGTTATCAGGAAACATTATGATAACTATTCATTTGATCCCCTAATTCTCATATTTTTTCGTAAAAAAGAAGAAAAAAAAAATCCATTTTTCTATTGTGGTGTCTTTTCTTGGAGGATTATGCATACAAATTGACATCATGATTTGACAAGAATGGTTGCTGTTTTCGAATTGATAACCATTTGTGCGAAAAGATAGTAGTTTTTGAATTTTGATAATCGAAAGTAGACTTTTTTCTTTATTTCTATGTGGTATGATGCATTGGTTTGTTCTATGAAGTCGATGTTTTATGAAGAAATATACATCAATTTTTGACTTTTTTGGTCAAATGAGTGATTTTGCTAATCGCTAACTTACCGTGATTTTAGTAAGAAAGTCAAGAATTGCGTTACTCTCGTTTAAGAGAAACAATGTAGAGTCTACATGTTACATTAGCATTCACTAAATACAAAAAAAAATCCATATAAATTTAGAGTTCTTAAATGGCTCTTTTGACCTTAATAGTCAAACAAACTAATAGAAGCAAGTTCTTGTTGCAGACCATGTTAGTTCACGAGCATTATCTCCCACCAGTGATCGAGCATTAGCTCCTAATCACTATGACAAACATTCACCGTCAAAGCATCATGCAACAAGATGGACGAAACGAGGACCTAGGCCTTTTCTAGCATCTCTTTTCAAAGATACCATCATGAAAGATCAAAAGTTACCCATTTTGCACCTACACCCTCGTATCAAGTTCAACCACCAACTTACGTTCCACAAGGTCAGTTCTGTCTTCTGAAAACAATCCCAAAACTAGTCTTTACATAAAGGTTTAAATTAAAATTTTATGATCAACTTGAATAGGTTCACCTGGTCCTGCACCATCACCCGTTGATCCAACAAGCCGATTTGGTAAGCAAAGTTTATAAGCGTTTTTTTTTTTTTTTGGTCATGTATAGTACATTGATTAAGGACGATATTATTATGCTAGGGCCTTCAATATCTCCATCAAGCTCCTCGTTGACTAAGGAAACTGCTGATCCACCCACCTCAGTTTTTGCGCTACCTCCGCCTCCTCCTAATGAAGGTAACTGTATGTCCGAAATTGGTCATGGTCAAACAATTTGTTTACCATTGATATAATTGTACATTTTTGCAATCAAATTCACTACGTTAAGTATATATAAACATCATATGAATGTAGAAAAAACTATATACTGGTTAACCCAATTCAACCCGTTTTAACCCGTAATAGAATTACTGACATGTTATCTATACGAGAACTTATATCTTTTCGGACTGATTTTGATTTTTCGTTGTAGATTGTACAACAGTGACTTGCACACAGCCATTAACATACACACCAGCTGGATCACCTTGTGCTTGTGTATGGCCAATTGAAGTTAAGCTACGCCTCAATATTTCCCCATACACATTCTTTCCTTTGGTCTCTGAACTCGCCCATGAAATCTCAACTAGTGTTTCACTGAATGTAAGTCAAGCTCGAATCATGGGGGCCAATGCAGATGGCGAACAGCTTGACAAAACCATTGTTCTAGTCAACTTAGTACCCCTAAAACAAAACTTTGATCCCGCCACTGCATTTTCAATTTATCAAAAGTTCTGGAAGAAACAAGTTCTCATAAACAAGCCTCGTTTTGGTGCATATGAAGTTGTGAACATTAAATATCCAGGTTTTACTAACTCACCTATCTCATAATTGTCATATTTGAAGACTTTTCAGAATGTTAACTGTACTCGGTTTTTACTTTGATTTCAGGTCTTCCACCTTCTCCGCCTTCAGTTCCTTTAAATGGTGATGTAACAGTCGATCAATCGGATTCTTTAAATACTAGTAAAGGGATGCCTTTCAAGCCTATTGGAGTTGATATACCGAGAAACGGAAGAGATAATAAGAGTAAAACAAATGGAAGCATGGTCACGGTGGTCATTTTATCGTCTGTGACAGCTTTTGTTGTTATCGTTGGAGCTTTTTGGCTCTTGTTGATGAAATGTGGATGCTGTTGTTATTCTGATTCTCGAACAGAAAAAAACAGTCCTGCACGTACAGTGTCCCAAGGGAAACCTTCAGGTAACACTGTTTTCGTGTAGATAATAAGATTCTACTGTTGTTAGTTTTGTGCAAATCTCTAAAAAGTAGAACATTGTGTTATATACCCGACTCTAGAGTGGTTAGATTAGTACACTTTCATAACGCAACTGAGAGTTGATCAGGGACTGGAGAATCGTTGATAGTTGGAAGCAGGAAAAGCTCAGAAACGTTGTCATTTAGCTCAAGTTTACTGGCATACACGGAACCGCCAAGATTTATAGCTTGGGTGAGATTGAAAAAGCTACTGATAGCTTTGATTCTCGTAATATACTTGGAGAAGGTGGTTTTGGTGTCGTTTATAGTGGCATTCTTGAAGATGAACGTAAAGTTGCTGTGAAAGTTCTTAAACGAGATGACAGGCAAGGAAGTCGTGAGTTCTTGGCTGAAGTCGAGATGCTGAGCCGTTTACACCACAGAAACTTGGTTAAATTGTTCGGAATATGCACTCATGATCATTTTCGATGCCTTGTTTATGAGCTTGTTCCTAATGGAAGTGTTGAATCTCATTTACATGGTAAATAAACATCATTTATCCCTTTCTTGATAAGATTAGAAAAAACGGAACTTGACTTTTCATTCTTTAAAATGTTTGACTCAGGTGCTGACAAAACTGCACCTCTTAGCTGGTGTGCGAGAATGAAGATTGCTCTAGGAGCGGCTCGTGGTTTAGCTTATTTACACGAGGATTCAAGTCCTCGTGTCATTCATCGGGACTTTAAAGCTAGCAATATTTTACTTGAAAATGATTTTACACCTAAAGTTTCGGATTTTGGGTTGGCTAGAACAGCATTGGATGGTCATAAGCACATATCAACACATGTCATGGGAACTTTCGGGTACGTTCTTTTAGCCCATTCGGTATATTTTCACCGAATACACATACTGTTTCATAAACTTGCTAGATTCTTTTCATGTATTCCCTTGTCTTATATTTTTTATGCACTTTTTATACAGTTATCTGGCACCAGAATACGCTATGACTGGCCATCTTTTGGTGAAAAGTGACGTCTATAGCTACGGCGTAGTACTGCTCGAGCTTCTAACAGGAAGAAAGCCAGTGGACCTATTGCAGCCACCGGGCCAAGAAAACCTTGTAGCTTGGGCTCGGCCACTACTCACAAACAAGGAGGCTCTAGAGTCGATCATTGACCCTGACATCATGAACTCAAACACCCCATTTGACAGTATACTAAAAGTTGCAGCCATAGCATCAATGTGTGTGCAACCAGAAGTATCACACCGCCCGTTTATGGGTGAAGTTGTTCAAGCATTGAAACTTGTGTGTAACGAGTTTGATGAGATAAGAGATATGGCATCAAGAAGCTATAGTCGTGATGATGATCTTGACTTTGAACTGATGGATCAACCCGAGAGCCATCATCATGATATAAGTGGCTATGATTCAAAGATTGGATTATCGGCTACTGATTTAAGAAGCACTATAGATAATGAAGGTTTGGAGTCTGAATCATTCAGAAGGCAGTTCAATTCGGCTCCTTTGAAAATGGGGAAGAGGAAGCAGTTCTGGCAACGGTTAAGAGGTTTGTCTAGAGGTAGCATGAGTGACCACGAACATGAACACCGATTTTCTTCTAACTTATAAAGAAGAGGATCTTTTGACGAGTATGAGATATACAGGCGAGGCGGATGAACATGCTCATGATTGAAAAAAGTGCTCATGATTGAAAAAAGCTGTCATTGTTTATGTACAGATTAAATCTCGACATAAGATATCTAGCTTTGTTTGCTTCAATAAGTAAAGGTCAGCTTATCTGATTAAAAACCAGGTAACATTTTTTCTTGTCGACTGCGGTAGAGGAAATATAAGATTTGTAAGAAACGGTTCAGAATTAGTGGATGTCGAAAGTGAGTTAAAATCCTCAAAGTTTAAGAACAAAATCTTGCAATCATTTTTTACTGCAACTTCAATATAGGTTAGGCTACCCCCAATGAGGCTCAATCTCTGTCGATCGAGCACCCTGGACGATCAATTGGGTGTCGATCGCCTCACCATCACGCGATCGATCGCCTCCATTCTTACCCAATTAGATCGTGTAGCCGATCGACATTTCCAAAGCTTATCTTGTGTACGTTGCAATCAAAAAAAAAAAAAAAAAAAAAAACATTACCCTATAAATACAACTAAAATCTCATCACAAATCTCACAACATATTTACACACTAAAACTCAAAATCTCACAATCTCTATCAAAAATCTCACAATCCTCTTTATCAAAATGTCAAAAACACAACCAACCAAAGAAAATAACGCCAAACAACGCAAAACTCAAAGAGCGATCACGCACGCCACAACCCAGATTTTGAATAAGTGTTGTAATGTTTTAATAAGTTTAAGTAATGTTTAATTTTATTTGAATTATTATGTAACGTTTTAATTATTAATGAAATTTTATTTTGTGTTAAAAATGTTTTTGCACAAAAAAAAAAAAAAAAAAATTGAACTTGGTCGCCTTCTCGGCAAGACCTAATCGCCCGAAGGTCATTTGGAGAGAAAGGCGACGTGCGGTGAAAAGTAAGTGAATCCCTTACTGCAGCTACTCTAAACTGTAACAAACATGTTTGTGTTTTACTTCAAAAAAAAAAAAAAAAAAAAGCAACATTCTGCCACACCATATCTTAACAGCATCAAAATTAAACAAACTCAAAACTGGAGTAAAGCACAAACAGATGTAACATTTGCGGAGAATATATGCGTTACAAAGAAACATGGGCAATATGCCTCGTACAAGACAAAATTCACCACAAACCGGAAGAACGACAGCAGTAAAACTTACCAAGAACACTTGCCATATTACACCCAACGTATACAACAGACATAGAACACAAGTTTCACATGATTTGGGATTTCTGGAAGACCAAACAAAATCAAAATATAAACCTCCCCTCTATGTACCAAACAGATGTATTCTATTTGGTAAAGCCATAATACACAGCTCCTAGTACTCTATACTCTCGTAAATGTCACAAGTTTAGAGCCCGTTGACATGCTTTTTTTTCCCGGCAAAATAAACAATTTTTGAATAGATACAGAAGTGGGCTATCAGGTGAATGGGTGTTATTTGTGAACTAGTTACAGCTCTTTGTCGTAATTAGGAGGGCTACTGTATTCCGTTTCTTGTTCCATAGTTACCTCCGATGAAGCAGTTGATGAGAAACCACTGTTACTCCCTCCTACACCGTCTTGAATAATCCTTGATGCTTGTGGTGGGCTCAAGTATTTCTATGTACATCACTACTTGCGGTGCTCATGGTCTTTGCCCTTCCTCTGCCAATTTTCTAAGAAGATTTGTGACTGTTGGAAGAAACTTGGTGGATAATGAGAGGATTCCCGAAGCTGTATGAATAGAATATAAAATGATATATCAAGAAGCATGTAAAAGAAGTTGGCAATACAAAACTTTAAGTTCATGAAAGCTTGAAACTCACAGCGCCGCATGAATTCACGGAAATATCAAGCTGGACCCACAAAGCTTTAAGTAGTAAGTAACTAACAAATATAATTAGCAGCCACAAAGATTCCTACAAAATAAAGATTCGAAATTAGTAAAGCCGCTTTTATGTAATGAGAAAATAATAAGGTCGGAAAGACATAAAGATAAGAAGAACCTCAATAGAGTCATAAACTCGTTGAATCCAAGGACCACCATAGCAGCAATAGCCCATGGAGGTGGTAACCAGTTGTTGTTGCGCTTATTAGCTTCCTGAAAACCGTAACAGAAATCATTAAGAACCTAGAAAGAGGTTTATAATGGTAATTTACAATAATTCAGCAGTCAGCACTAAACAACCAGCAATTGTTCATTTACTGCTTAATTTGGACAAACTTCACATATTTTAGGAATTATTCTTAGTTGGATGAAACTCAATGAGAAAAAAACATACAAGCCATAACTTATTCAAGATACCCATTAAAACAGAGGAACACAATACATCTAATGTTCTCGACAATACGGAGTTGAACAGATTAAACAATCCACAATTTGCAGCCAACAAAATGATTAACATGCGGTTGTGTACCTGGGAAGCAATAGCTTGGGTGATGGTATACTCGGTTTCTCTCTGAAATTGGTTCCATAATGATTTACACTGAGCGGGAGTGATTAGTGTCTTTGTAACAGGAACCTGAGCGTCAATAAATAAAGTCAGAAGCGAGAAATATCGTCAGCTCAATGCTCATACTTGGGTTGTAGACAGCATGACACTATATTCAGATTTATTGGTGCAAAACAGAATCTATAATATTCATGTAAACAAAGAAACCTATATGCCATAAGTACACAAAATACCTCTTCCCATGTGCTAGAGTCCAATGGGTCTGAGGTACTCTTGCCAGTGCCTTTCTTCGGATCCACTAATGTGAGAACTAGCGTATCCCCGATAGTCAGTTTCTTCATCCAAACGAATTGCAGCCAGCACAGAGAGCAACTTTAAAGACTGGAAGATAATTATACAAAAATGAGCAAACTTGTACACCACGGGTTAAACAAATATAATAGATTCAAGTTCAAGAGATTCTTACAGAAGACCGGGCAGTTTTAGTTATTGCTCGAATATCTTCCTTCCCACTCCAGACTCGTGGCATTGAATCATTATCATGGTTGAATAAGGATGTAAATCTGTGTTGATATAAGATCGACAATGAGTACTAGTAAACTAAAATTGAGATCACTAAAGCTTATTCAGTGATGGTAGAGGTGGACATAGCATGTGTGAATGGAATTGGGTATGTGTATATCTAATGAATTAATGGTTAAAAGAAAACTAATCAAAAGGACGAAAGTCCCGTAAGGTGTATGTTTATCGTAAAACCTCTTAATTAGATTATTCTAGAATGCAGCTTATCACTGAATAATATAACTGTAATCCCTATCCAAAAACAGTATAGCTTATGTTTTGATAAATGGAACACTAAATATTTAAATTACTTGAAAATGTTGGACTAAAAGATTTTCAGGAACAGCAAACCAGCTCAACCCATTTTAACCCGTTACTCAACACGCCTGACCTTTTCCACCCCTAATTATGACTTTAACGACACATTCATATCTACAATCAATCAGTACCTCTCCTTCATGCGGTACAAAACTTTGGCTGCTTCTTCTCTTGTCTTTTCTTCAACTACTCTTCTTCCATAGTTCTTCAAATACAAAATCATATCTTCCTTGTCTTTTCATCCATTTCAAAACCAGAAAGTCGAAAGAAAACTCAGACACAGCTTTTTCAGTTTCATGAGAAAGAAGTTTCCTTATGGCAGGCCAAGTATCATCACTAGCTCCTTCTAAAAGAGCTTCCACCGGACCATATAATGCCTCTTTTAACTTTGACTGCAGAAATATGCATAAACTAATTAACTATCTTAAACTACAAGAAAGAAAGGTTGCAGTTCAAACATATCTAAATTAGCCTCCGAAGATTATGTATACAAGTTGATATTACCTCATACAGTGCAGTAAGTTCAGACAGTTTGGCAGTTCGAACTTCAGCGATATGCGAATCTAAGTCCCGTGAAAATTTATCCTTTACTTTAGCTGAGTCCCACTTGGCTTGCTTGATGACGGCATCTGTACATTCAGTATATCAGGCCAACGAATACGAGTGAGATGTTCTACAATGTTTAACTAGCCACATATTTTAGATGGCAAGCTAAATTATTGGTCAAATATCAAACATGCTTCTAAATAAGAGCAAATAGAGGAATCTTGCACACCAAAAGAGAATGGTGATATACCTACCTTCACATTGTTCATCAAAGAGTTTTGTGAACTTGTTAATGCAGTCGAGCAGCAGCTGCAAACCCTTGTCCGCTATTCAAAGCATCGCTAAGTGCTTTTTGAAGTTATCGAGTGTCCCAGATCTTATGTGTTCCAACATCAATTGGTAGGCTGGTTGAACAAGCTATATATAACAGAAGATACCAGCCAATTAGATAATGGAAATGAATCACGTTAAGCAAATCCCAACAACATGAACAACCAACAAGAAAAACGTTACTTGTAACAATTTCTCTTCAATTGTTTTCTCTTTGAAGATCTAACACTCTCTTCAAAATATGTAGCCTCTTCATCATAGCTGAAAACAAATTAATGAAATACGCGATAACTCAGCAGTGAGCAGTCATAAGCGCTTTGAAAAAGGTAAATCAACAGACTCCAGTTACCTAGATAAACACTTGTGAAGCAGTGAGCTAAGCTTCTTCCCAAAGCCTGGGACAAGATGAGATTATGCGGCCTCTTCCAATTCTTGCCAGTCCTCGACACTTAAATAACTTAGTTCCAATGTCTAAACATGATGTGCTATGCTAAATAGTTGCAAGAATTTGAACCTCATTTGCAACAAAGGATGAATATTTCTCGTTAGCTATTTCTTCACATCTTACAGTTGCCACCATAACCTGCAAAAATATTGAGAGACACTTCAACATCTAGATCGTACTTATAACTATACCAGAATTGTTTACTACCAGTACCTTGTGAGCGGGCAAGTCAAGGTCTTTGTTCTCCTTAATAACTTTCCAGATCTGTTGTGCGCTGAAGGAAAAACCTGAAGCAGGAACAACTCCTCGCCTATCACCGCTAGACCTCCAGGTGCAATTGAATGGAAGAACTTTTGCCTCAAATTAGCCACCTTCCAACACACACGAAAAAGGCAATATAATTAAAACAATAAGTTGCAAAATAAAATAGAAGTGGTTGAGTCTCTAGCATACCTGCTCTTTAAATTGTTCTTCCTTCTCTTCATAGCTAGAGAGTGCAACAACTTGAACCTGGTCATTCGATCAAAGAGAAGTTATATTATCATCGATATACAAATTATTGCCTTGAGAAACAATTAAGGAAGGACAATAGATTTATTATATATTGGTTCTTACATTGAAAAATTCACTGAGAGGGGTGTGTTTGTGGGCTTCTGGCTTGGGAACGGAATCCCATATCTACAGAAATAACGTATTATCATAAGTGGTACGATTTTGTAGTGTTAATGATGATAAATATGTGAAAAAGCAAAAAAAGTCAATAAGAATCATACCTTTTGGATATCTTCCTTTAAAACAGGCTCTAGATTTTCAAGAGGAGTCTGTAAGTCGTTAGAAGATTCTTAAATTAGATTCACATCAGAATATGTTATCGTCACACACTACGTTAGAACAGAATAAACTTACCCTTGTTTTATCACGTATAACGAACATTAAAGTTGTTTTGCGTGGACTAAATAACCGCAACATAACCTGGAAAAGATAGCACATAAATCAAAATTTAATCAACAAACAGACCATGAAAATGGAGATAATAAGGATACAAATAACGTACCTGGAACACGGTTTTCAGAAGAGGTTTATTTGCAGCCTGCTCACGACCAATATCATGACACCACCTGCGTAACAGAAATTTATCCAGAAACGCAACTTAAGTCTATAGTAGTCAAATTCGGTATAATATTTTATGAAGCTGATAGCAAACTTACATGTTTATAAGCACTATATCTGATACAGCAAGTGCAAAAAGAGCACTTTGTTTCTCAAATGCAGTATCATCCTGTACAAGTTACAACATCATATTTAGGACAGAAACAATGACGAGACAGATATATATGGAAGCAACAGCAATAAAATAAAAATAACCTCTCCACGCTCCCTTCCGTCGGTACCCTCAAGATCCATAACAATGGTGCATGGTTCGATACCAGGACATCTTGCTATCCAAATACCTTTGGTAGTCTGAGACCTGATAAACAATAAATGAAATATGAGCAACGTCCACGCCATTACATGAAGATAACAATAGAAAAAGAGCAATTTAAAACATGCCTTCCCCTGTACGCATCCATTTCCCTGAAGTTCGTATAAAAAAGATGATTTAAAAGTGTGCTCTTCCCTGTAAGAAACAAACTAACGTCATATGTCGATTACAATGCAATTTCAATAATACGTAAACTAATTCAATGCAATCTCCTAAAACATGAAACAAGTTCAGTATTTGATCACGTAAACGAGACATACCACTGCTCTGTGGACCCATGATAGCAACAACAGCATAAGAAAGTCCACATTCTGCAAGTTTGACTTGTTTTATAAAATTATCAAGTCCAACTCCATTAAAAGTCCCGTCCCCTTCTATGAGGTGAGTCGAGCAACATTCCGCTTCTTTATCTGCAATAACAAGATCCCATACACAATTACAAACGGATAGTCCAACAGTCTCCCATATCCAAACACCTCAACACAAACCTCCCTAGCATAAAACCACTCATCCATTTCAACTAATTTCAGTTAAAAAAAACCCACACGTTCACAAAATCTAAACTTTTAACACCTGGAATTCAAACCTTACAAAATCCAGAGAAGGAGACACTACGGGTGCGTTTAGTTGGGGAAAAACACCTTTGTTTTCACTAAATGTTTTGTGAAAAACAAGGACAACAGAGATCGGGTTCAAATCAGCGTTTTCCAACAAAATGTTTTGCAAAACACAATATCCTCTATCTCCTAACTTAACAAGGAAAATTACAAAACAAATTTTAGTTGTTTTCCTTATTTCCTTTGTAACCCACAACCCTC
Source organism: Chrysanthemum lavandulifolium (assembly GCA_022545495.1). NCBI lineage: Eukaryota > Viridiplantae > Streptophyta > Magnoliopsida > Asterales > Asteraceae > Chrysanthemum > Chrysanthemum lavandulifolium. Next base: position 276,285,227 of record CM040244.1, read on the forward strand.
CCTTCTTCAAAATAGAAAATACAAACATCAACTAAACGCGTTTTCTATATTTTCAAGTGTTTTGTGGAGATAAATTTTCCTTTCAAATTTTTACAAAACTAGAGATAGAAAACAAGAGAATTTTTTCTCCAACTAAACGCACCCTACGGTTTTCAGTTAGCATTAGCTATCACATACTCGCGACCAGGAAACCAATTAAAACACCTAGACTAGTTACAAACTTAAGCATCACTACACTTTCAACCGATTTTCAGTCCAATCAGCTTAGTGAAAAGCCCCTAAACACTTTAACGGATTTCAATCCAAACGCACACATTCATGAAATCTAAACCTTAACATCTAAAACTCCTAACCTTCAAAGTATAAAGCACAACAACTCTACAAGTATAAATTTTTATTACTAAACGTAACTGCACAAACTACTATCCGGTTTTCCGCGAGAAACGAACTTAACGCAGCTACACTAACTACAAATTTCACTTTCACTAGACCTTATTCCAGAAACATCTAAAATCCCTAACCTTCAGCTAAATGCAAAGCTCCCTAACCACTTTAACCGATTTCAATTCACGCGCCCAAAATCTAAACCTTACAATCTAAAATTCCTATACTATCGCACAACTTACTTTCCACGCTTTTCGCGATAACCAAGCTTAACGGATTTCAATTCAAACGCAGATGTTCACAAAATCTAAACCTAAACATCTAAAACTCCTCCTATCCTACGGCACGACAACTAGAGAAGCAGACAACACTTTTATAACTATCCACGCTTTTCGCGATAACATAGCTTAACGCAGCTAAACTAATTACAAATTTCCCTTTCACTACACCTTCATCCATAAACACAACACTATAACCTAATTAAACTCGATAATCACCTAAATTTCAAAATTGAGCTATCAAACACGCCCAACATAACATCAACTCAATCACCTCACCTAATTGAGTACCTAAAAAGCTAGGGTTTAAAGTTAACAACAAAATGAATCGAGCTTGCCGCAGCTATAAACTAGTACTAACATATTTCGCCAATCACAAGCAATTCAACAACTTTATCTAAAATCATCCAATCACAAGCAATTCAAAACTTCAGCTATCAACATATTCAATCAGAGTTTAAACTTGATTAAATTCCACAAAAACCTAATTATTAAACTCAATAATCACTTAAATTCCAAAATTAAACTAAAATAACAACAATCCACTACTTCAACTAGAGAAGCAGACGACACTTTTACAACTATCGCACAACTTACTTTCCATGCTTTTCGCGGTAACCGAGCTTAACGGATTTCAATTCAAACGCACATGTTCACCTCCTATCCTACAGCACAACTTACTATCCACGCTTTTCGCGATAACCGAGCTTAAAGCAGCTAAACTAATCATCCACAAGCACAAGACTAATAATTAATAAAATTTCACTAAAACCTAATTATTAAACTCAATAATCACTTAAATTCCAAAATTAAGCTAAAATAACAACAATTAACTACTTCAGCCATCAAACGCCCAACATAACATCATCCATAACTGATTCAATCACCTCAATTGAAAAGCTAGGGTTTCAACTTACAACAAACAAAATGATTATTATTATTATTATTAGTAGTAGCAATTGAATAACGTACTCATGATGATGATGATTATGAACAGTGATGTGATTTGATCTCAGCAAAGAATATTAATATTTATTTTATTTATTACTATTAATTAGTTACAAATTCTATTTGTGTGTGTGTTGGTGAAAAGTGGGGTGAGACAGGTTTATATATATAAATTTTTTCAAAGAAAGGAAGGATGGAAGGAAGGAGAATAATTGGGAAATAATAATGTCAAGCGGCGCTCTGTGTGTTTTACTGCGGTAAAAAAATTCTACTACTTTCACATTGAATTTGGTGTTTGAAAATTTGGGGTGTTTGTTTCAAACATATAATAGGTTTATGATTTATTTGGTTTGAGACTTTATGTTTTATAATTTCATTTTGTGGCTTATTTTTTGATATTTTTGATAATATAAAACATCGTGACGTAATAAATGTATATAAGCGAAATTTTTTATAAATAAGTATAAAATATGAGAACATAAACATGTTCTAAACCAAAAAGGCATAAATTGCTATATGTTCGAAACAAACACCCACTTCTACTATTAATTAGAAATTTTTTTATTCGATCTTGGAAGAGAGTTGATACAAGTATAATACTTTTAGAGAACATTTGTCCTTTTAAATACTAGTAAGATTAGAAAAGATAAAATTATGTGGTAAATAACACTTGTATAATATTTGTGTCGTATACATGTTTAAACTATGGTGGTCCAAAATTACGTCCTTTCATCATTACAAGTGCTAGAATTTGTCACTTTGTGGTTCGGGCATGTTGATGGGTTTAGGATAGATTGTGGTCTCGGGTAGTCTGTTTAGATCACAAAACGGCCACGGTGATTGGTTCGGACATGGTGATGTTTTTTTTGTTTCGCTAGTGTTCTTATTCGAACCAGATAGGTGAGGGTGGTTGATTTGGAGTTGGATTGAATATTTTGTGTGTTTGTTTCTCAGATTTATTTTTTAGTGTTTGCTTGGCTTAGTAGCTTGATTAAATTATACATTGTGATTAAATGGTTGTATATTTGGTGAAGGGGTGAATTAAATAATGTATTAATTGTGTGTGTTGAATATTAGGTTTTTAGTTGTATTTGTGTTTCAAATAGTTGTAAATTATGCTTTGTTACTTGTATTTGCTTAAAATCTATATTAAGAAATCTTAAAAAGTTAATAGGAGGGAAGTGCTTAAATGCATTATAAGTAGTATAGATATAGATGTATTATAATGAACGATTTTAAGTAAGGTTTTTAAGATCGGGATCCTACCTATGATTGTTTTCGTATTTGCAAGATCGTGATCGTAAAATCGGATCAGGATCCTAAGATCCTACTATAATGTTATTTTTAAAAAATCTTTGTAATATTATTTAAATTTACAAATTATTATATATTATAAACACGAAATTATATAAATGTTTCATAAAAATGTTGTCATATAAACACGAAATTATATAAATCTAGTCATATAACATAAACCATAATTTGTAGTTTTTTAGTTCTCATTTCAAGAAAAGTAAGATCGGATCGGAAAAGATCTTATGATCATATGGTCAAGATCGGGATCCTATAAGATTTAAGCTTATTAAGATCCTACGTAAGATCCGGATCGTTTTTTTTTGAACGGCGGATTGCAATTAAAACTAGCAAAAGCTAGAAAGGAAGGTTACATAGTTTTTATACTAGTATCGAGTTTTGAATGCAACCTGTCCAACTAACTTTACATTTGGAACTTTCTAAGAAACCACAAAAAGGATGAAAAACAATAAAATCCCAAAGAGCCCACATAAGAGTCCCCCCACTCCTTCAAGAATCGGCCGAATTTTAGAAGGAACACAAACATCGTCAATCCAACCATACCATTCCGAAATGTGTTTCTTTGGAGGCCACTAGATGGATTCGGCATATCCCTATTAAAGTAACATCTTCATGTATTCACAACCAAAAAACTATTTATGTTTGTTTCATAAAATAAAATGTGTAAATATAAACTAGATAATCATTTCCAATATACTTGGTAGCTTTTGTTCTGTTAATCACATATCAATGTCATAATAAAGAGAAAGGAAACAAAGTAAAGGAAAAAATAAAAGCTAAAGGGACCAGCTTTTACAAAGATTGGATAATGTGAAACCCTTAATAAATAAACAAGATTAAGTAAGGTTTTAGGCACCCAAAGTCAAATTAAACCAAATTAAAGAATTATTAAATAAAATATCCGTTATTCTTTTTCTTGATTTCAACTAACATATCACAAGGAATCATAATCCTTTTTTCTTTCTAGAGCCATGACATCAACAAGTTTTCACGAATCACTAATCGACTTCATGTAAAATGTCGATTCATATAAACTATATACACTCTTGTTGATATACACAATTACGCGTTCATGAACTCCAAGGCTGTAAACTTCAGGCAAATAAACGGATATGAACGCTTAAACGAACGAATTTTCTTATTCATGTTCATTCATTAAGAAATGAATTATGTAAGTTCATTAAGAGATTAAACAAATGTAAACAAACGAAAGTAAATGAACGTTGAAAACAAACACAATATACAAAAACTTATATGTTTTGTGTGTATTCATTTGTTTGAGTATACCGATTTTTAAAATTTATAATAAAAATATACGACATGTAACCATAAACAAACATTAATGAACGTATAATCGGTTGTTCACGAACATAATGAAAACGAGACTTTTGTTTATGTTCGTTTACTTAGCTAAACGACATATAATAAATAAACACACATAACGGATATTTTATCGCATGTTTCACGAAATGTTCACCAAACATTCAGTTCATTTACAACTTTACATTCATTAACTTATAAGAACACATTTTAAACTTCTTAACTCCACACTTTTGGCTATATTTTTTGGGGCTAATTGTTTGAAAATGTAAAATACTTGTCACTTTTTTTTTTTTTTTTTTTTTATGTAATGAACTTTCGAAATTTGATCGTTGTGTGTATTTTTGTGATTCATCGTATAAAACTAACCATTTTCTTCGAAATATTAAAAAAAATGTTCGATATATAATAACAAAAAAAGTAAAGTAACTCTCAAGTCTGTCTTTCGGGTTATGGGTCCCAATCTGAAATCTTCGCGGTGTATGAGGAGGTTAAGACGTGACGTTTATCTGCTTCACCAAGATAGAAAAGTGCCGCTTAGGTTTCTTAATGGTAAAAAAGCCTGCCTTGCAAATATTTCAGACAATTCACAATTAGCCCAATTTTTACACAAATCTGTCCTTATCGCATAATACAACTAGATTACAAGGACAATTTCAAAAAAATTTGTTAGCCTAATGTCAATTTCTCACTTAACATGAGCATTGAAAAAATGATCATGCAATCAATATATCTAATGCAAAATCCACCACCCACCCACCTTCTCTTTCCTACTTTTCTAACACATGATCAAGTCATAGTCATCACTCATACATACTACTAGCTAGTAGTCTTATACCACCACCCATAAGTCCATATTTTTACTTTAGTGCAAGAGGGTGTCAATTTTCCCACTTGATATTTTGTCTGCTTTCTTAAACACCACTTTAATGTATTGATGTCCAAAGGCATTACCATTCCATTAATATCAAGAACTAACTAGCTAGCTCTGCAAAATTTAGTTGCACCCTTTACTTCTTGTACTAGAAGTATGGGTGGTAAGTACACTTTTGGTTGTTGGGTGATCAAGTATTGAAGCTTGTTTTGTTTATGGTGGTTATGCTTGTTAATGGGGTTTAAAGTGATTCTGAGGTTGATCACATTCTTGGTTTTGTTTGTTGGTGGTGATCCTTTGGTTCTTAGATCTTCTGGTAAGTTGGTTTTTTTGTGTTCAAATTTATATTTTTTTTTGATGTTCTGTTGTGATCATTAGTAGGCATTGGGATCAATGATTAGAATTCTGTGTTCTTGAAATTGTGATTTGTGATAATATTTGAAGAGATTGATCATATGAAATGCTAGCTGAATTTGTGCTGAATTTTCAGCTTGTTTGGTGAAGTTTGTATGATGTTCATGCTATTTGTTCAACCTTAATTGTTGTTATTATCAGGAAACATTATGATAACTTTTTATTTGATCCCCTAATTCTCATAGTTTTTTTCGTAAAAAAGAAGAAGAAAAAAATCCATTTTTCTATTGTGGTGTCTTTTCTTGGAGGATTATGCATACAATTTGACATCATGATATGACAAGAATGGTTGTGGTTTTCGAATTGATAACCATTTGTGCGAAAAGATAGTAGTTTTTGAAATTTTGATAATCGAAAGTATACTTTTTTCTTTTTTTCTATGTAGTATGATGCATTGGTTTGTTCTATGAAGTCCATGTTCTATGAAGAAATATACATCAAATTTGACTTTTTTGGTCAAATGAGTGATTTTGCTAATCGCTAACTTACCGTGATTTTAGTAAGAAAGTCAAGAATTGCGTTACTCTCGTTTAAGAGAAACAATGTAGAGTCTACATGTTACATTAGCATTCACTAAATACGAAAAAATCCATGTTAATTTAGAGTTCTTAAAATGGCTCTTTTGACCTATATAGTCAAACAAACTAATAGAAGCAAGTTCTTGTTGCAGACCATGTTAGTTCACAAGCATTATCTCCCACCAGTGATCGAGCATTAGCTCCTAATCACTATGACAAACATTCACCGTCAAAGCATCATGCAACAAGATGGACGAAACGAGGACCTAGGCCTTTTTCTAGCATCTCTTTTCAAAGATACCATCATGAAAGATCAAAAGTTACCCATTTTGCACCTACACCCTCGTATCAAGTTCAACCACCGACTTACGTTCCACAAGGTCAGTTCTGTCTTCTGAAAACAACCCCGAAACTACTCATTACATAAAGATTTAGATTAAAATTTTGTGATCAACTTGATTAGGTTCACCTGGTCCTGCACCATCGCCCGCTGATCCAACAAGCCGATTTGGTAAGCAAAGTTCATAAGCGTTTTTTGGTCATGTATAGTACATTGATTAATGACGATATTATTATGCTTAGGGCCTTCAATATCTCCTTCAAGCTCGTCATTGGCAAAGGACACTGCTGATCCACCCACCTCAGTTTTTGCGCTACCTCCGCCTCCTCCTAATGAAGGTAATTGTACAAAAAACTATATACTGATTAACCCCACCCAACCCGTTTTAACCCGTACTAGAATTACTGACATGTTAACCATACAAGGACTTGTATCTTTTCGGACTGATTTTGATTTCTTGTTGTAGATTGTACAACAGTGACTTGCACACAGCCATTAACATACACACCAGCCGGATCACCTTGTGCTTGTGTATGGCCAATTGAAGCTACGCCTCGCTATTTCCCCATACACATTCTTTCCTTTGGTCTCTGAACTCGCCCATGAAATCTCAACTAGTGTTTCACTGAATGTAAGTCAAGCTCGAATCATGGGGGCCAATGCAGATGGCGAACAGCTCGACAAAACCATTGTTCTTGTCAACTTAGTACCGCTAAAACAAAACTTTGATCCCGCCACTGCATTTTCAATTTATCAAAAGTTTTGGAAGAAACAAGTTCTCATAAACAAGCCTCGTTTTGGTGCATATGAAGTTGTGAACATTAAATATCCAGGTTTACTAACTCTTTATCTCATAATTGGCGTATATGAAGACCTTTCAGAATGTTAATTGTACTCGGTTTTATTTTGATTTCAGGTCTTCCACCTTCTCCGCCGGTTCCTTTAAATGGTGATGTAACTGTCGATCAGTCGGATTCTTTAAATACTAGTAAAGGGATGCCTTTCAAGCCTATTGGAGTTAATATACCGAAAGCGGAAGAGAATAAGAGTAAGACAAATGGAAGCATGGTCACGGTGGTCATTTTATCGTCTGTGACAGCTTTTGTTGTTATCATTGGAGCTTTTGGCTCTTGTTGATGAAATGTGGATGTTGTTGTTATTCTGATTCCCAAAGCGGAAAAAATAGTCCTGCACGTACAGTGTCCCAAGGGAAACCATCAGGTAACACTATTTTCGTGTAAATAATCAGATTTTACTGTTGTTAGTTAGGTGCAAAATCTCTAAAAAAGTAAAACATTGTGTTATATACCCGACTCTAGAGTGGTTAGATTAGTACACTTTCATAACGCAACTGAGAGTTGATCAGGGACTGGAGAATCGTTGATAGTTGGAAGCAGGAAAAGCTCAGAAACGTTGTCATTTAGCTCAAGTTTACTGGCATACACCGGAACCGCCAAGATTTATAGCTTGAGTGAGATTGAAAAAGCTACTGATAACTTTGATTCGCGTAATATACTTGGAGAAGGTGGTTTTGGTGTCGTTTATAGTGGCATTCTTGAAGATGAACGTAAAGTTGCTGTGAAAGTTCTTAAACGAGATGACAGGCAAGGAAGTCGTGAGTTCTTGGCTGAAGTCGAGATGCTGAGCCGTTTACACCACAGAAACTTGGTCAAATTGTTCGGAATATGCACTCATGATCATTTTCGCTGCCTTGTTTATGAGCTTGTTCCTAATGGAAGTGTTGAATCTCATTTACATGGTAAATTAACATCATTTAACCCTTTCTTGATATATTTAGAAAAAATGGAACTTGACTTTTCATTCTTTAAAATGTTCGACTCAGGTGCTGACAAAACTGCACCTCTTAGCTGGTGTGCAAGAATGAAGATTGCTCTAGGAGCGGCTCGTGGTTTAGCTTATTTACACGAGGATTCAAGTCCTCGTGTCATTCATCGGGACTTTAAAGCTAGCAATATTTTACTTGAAAATGATTTTACACCTAAAGTTTCGGATTTTGGGCTGGCTAGAACAGCATTGGATGGTCATAAGCACATATCAACACATGTCATGGGAACTTTCGGGTACGTTCTTTTAGCCCATTCGGTAGCACAACTGCTCTACTGTGTGTATTTTTACTGCATACACATACTGTTTCATAAACTTACTAGTTTCTTTTCATGTATTCGCTATGTCTTATATTTTTTATGCACTTTTTATACAGTTATCTGGCACCAGAATACGCTATGACCGGCCATCTTTTGGTGAAAAGTGACGTCTATAGCTACGGTGTAGTACTGCTCGAGCTTCTAACAGGAAGAAAGCCAGTGGACCTATTGCAACCCCGGGCCAAGAAAACCTTGTAGCTTGGGCTCGCCACTACTCACAAACAAGGAGGCTCTAGAGTCGATCATTGACCCTGAGATCATGAACTCAAACACCCCATTTGACAGTATACTTAAAGTTGCAGCCATAGCATCAATGTGTGTGCAACCAGAAGTATCACACCGCCCGTTTATGGGTGAAGTTGTTCAAGCATTGAAACTTGTGTGTAACGAGTTTGATGAGATAAGAGATGGCATCAGAAGCTATAGCCGTGATGACGATCTTGACTTTGAACTGATGGATCAACCTGAGAGCCATCATCATGAGATAAGTGGCTATGATTCAAAGATTGGATTATCGGCTACCGATTTAAGGAGCACTATAGATAATGTAGAAGGTATGGAGTCTGAATCATTCAGAAGGCAGTTTAATTCAGCTCCTTTGAAAATGGGGAAGAGGAAGCAGTTCTGGCAGCGGTTAAGAGGTTTGTCTAGAGGTAGTATGAGTGATCACGAACATGAACACCGATTTTCTTCGAACTTATAAAGAAGAGGATCTTTTGACGAGTATGAGATATAAAGGTGAGGCGGATGAAGATGTTCATGATTGGAAAAAGCTGTCATTGTTTATGTACAGATTAAATCTCTTTACATAAGATATCTAGCTTTGTTTGATTCAATAAGTAAAGGTCAGCTTATCTGATTAAAAACCAGGGAACATTTTTCTTTTTTTTTTTCGACTGCAGTAGAGAAAGTATAAGATTTGTAACAAACGGTTCGGAACTGGTGGATGTCGAAAGTGAGTTAACATGTTTTACTTCAAAAAGCAAAACAAAAAGAAAAAGCAACATTCTGCCACACCATACCTTAACAGAGCATCAAAATAAAGCAAACTCTAAACTGGAGTAAAGCACAAACACATGTAACATTTGCAGAGAATATATGCGTCACAAGGAAACATGGGCAATATGCCTCGTACAAGACAAAATTCACCAGAAACCGGAAGAACACAAGCAGTAAAACTTACCAATAACACTTGCCATATTACACCCAACGTATACAACAGACATCTAGAACACAAGTTTCACATGATTTGGGATTTCTGGAAGACCAAACAAAATCAAAATATAAACCTCCCCTCTATGTACCAAACAGAAGTATTCTATTTGGTAAAGCCATAATACACAGCTCCTAGTACTCTATACTCTCGTAAATGTCACAAGTTTAGAGCCCGTTGACATGCTTTTTTTCCCGGCAAAATAAACAAGTTTTGGATAGATACAGAAGTGGGCTATCAGGTGAATGGATGTTATCTGTGAACTAGTTACAGCTCTTTGTCGTAATTAGGAGGGCTAGTGTATTCCGTTTCTTGTTCCATAGTTACCTCCGATGAAGCAGTTGATGAGAAACCACTGTTACTCCCTCCTACACCGTCTTGAATAATCCTTGATGCTTGTGGCGGGCTCGAAGTATTTCTATGTACATCACTACTCGCGGTGCTCGCGGGTCTTTGCCCTTCCTCTGCCAATTTTCTAAGAAGATTTGTGACTGTCGGAAGAAACTTGGTGGATAATGAGAGGATCCCCGGAAGCTGTATGAATAAAATATAAAAATGATATATCAAGAAACGAGTAAAAGAAGTTGGCGATACAAAAAATTTAAGTTCATGAAAGTCGAAACTCACAGCGCCATTGCGGAATTCACCAGAAATGTCTAGCTGGACCCACAAAGCTTTAAGTAGTAAGTAACTAACAAATATAATTAGCAACCACAAAGGATTCCTGCGAAATAAAGATACGAAATTAGTAAAGCCGCTTTTATGTAATGAGAAAATAATAAGGTCTGAAAGACATAAAGATGAGAAGAACCTCAATAGAGTCATAAACTCGTTGAATCCAAGGACCACCATAGCAGCAATAGCCCATGGAGGTGGTAACCAGTTGTTGTTGCGCTTATTAGCTTCCTGAAACCATAGCAGAAATCATTAAGAACCTAGACAGAGGTTCATATTGGTAATTTACAATCACTCAGACTAAACGAACAGCAGTTTTTCATTTACTGCTTAATTTGGACAAACTTCACATATTTAGACGTTATTCTTAGTTGGATGAAACTCAATGAGAAAAAAACATACAAGCCATAACTTATTCAAGATACGCATTGAAACAGAGGAACACAATACATCTAACGTTCTCGAAAATAAGGAGTTGAACAAATTAAATAATCCACAATTTGCAGCCAACAAAATGATTAACTTGTACGGTTGTGTACCTGGGAAGCAATAGCTTGAGTGATGGTATACTCGGTTTCTCTCTGAAATTGGGTCCATAATGATTTACACTGAACGGGAGTAATTAGCGTCTTTGTAGGAGGAACCTGAACGTCAATCAATAAAGTCAGAAACAAGAAATATCGTCGCTCAATGCTCATACTTGGGTTGTAGATAACATGACACTATATTCAGATCTATTGGCGAAAGATGGACAGATTCTATAATATAATATTCATGTAAAAAAAGAAACCTATATGCCATAAGTACACAAAATACCTCTTCCCATGTGCTAGAGGCCAATGGATCTGAGGTACTCTTGCCGGTGCCTTTCTTTGGATCCACTAATGTGAGAACCAGTGTATCCCCGATATTATCAGTCTCTTCATCCAAACGAATCGCAGCCAGCACAGAGAGCAACTTTAAAGACTGGAAGATAATTATACATAAATGAACAAACATACACCACGGGTTAAACAAATATAATAGATTCAAGTTAAAGAGATTCTTACAGAAGACCGGGCAGTTTTAGTTATTGCTCGAATATCTTCCTTCCCACTCCAGACTCGTGGCATTGAATCATTATCATGGTTGAATAAGGATGTAAATCTGTTGATATAAGATCGACAATGAGTAATAGTGAACTAAAATTGAGATCAATAAAGCTTATTCAGTGATGGTAGAGGTGGAAATAGCATGCGTGAATGGAATTGGGTATGTGTGGTTATATCTAATGAATTAAATGGTTAAAAGAAAACTAATAAAAAAGAACGAAAGTCCCGTAAGGTGTATGTTTATGCGTAAAACCTCTTAATTAGTTTATTCTGGAATGCAGCTTATCACTGAATAATATAACTTCTGTAATCCCTATCCAAAAAACAGTATAGCTTATGTTTTAATAAATGGAACACTAAATATTTAAATTACTTGAAAATGTTGGACTAAAAGATTTTCAGGAACAGTAAACCCGGCTCAACCCATTTTAACCCGTTACTCAACACGCCCTGACCTTTTCCACCCCTAATTATGACTTTAACGACACATTCATATCTACAATCAATCAGTACCTCTCCTTCATGCGGTACAAAACTTTGGCTGCTTCTTCTCTTGTCTTTTCTTCAACTACTCTTCTTCCATAGTTCTTCAAATTTGAAATCATATCTTCCTTGTCTTTTTCATCCATTTCAAAACCAGAAAGTGCGAAAGAGAACTCAGATACAGCTTTTTCAGTTTCATGAGAAAGAAGTTTCCTTATGGCAGGCCAAGTATCATCACTAGCTCCTTCTAAAAGAGCTTCCACTGGACCATATAATGCCTCTTTTAACTTTGACTGCAGAAATATGCATAAACTAATTAACTATCTTAAACTACAAGAAAGAAAGGTTGCAGTTCAAACATATCTAAATTAACCTTCGAAGATTATGTATACAAGTTGATAATACCTCATACAGTGCAGTAAGTTCAGACAGTTTGGCAGTTCGAACTTCAGCGATATGCGAATCTAAGTCCCGTGAAAATTTATCCTTTACTTTAGCTGAGTCCCACTTGGCTTGCTTGATGACGGCATCTGTACATTCAGTATATCAGGCCAACGAATAGGAGTGAAATGTTCTACAATGTTTAACTAGCCACATATTTTAGATGGCAAGCTAAATTATCGGTCAAATATCAAACATGCTTCTAAATAAGAGCAAATAGAGGAATCTTGCACACCAAAAGAGAATGGTGATATACCTACCTTCACATTGTTCATCAAAGAGTTTTGTGAACTTGTTAATGCAGTCCCGAGCAGCAGCTGCAAACCCTTGTCCGCTGTTCAAAGCATCGCTAAGTGCTTTTTTGAAGTTATCGAGTGTCCCAGATCTTATGTGTTCCAACATCAATTGGTAGGCTGGTTGAACAAGCTGTATATAACAGAAGACACCAGCCAATTAGAAAAATAGAAATGAATCACATTTAGCGATTCCCAACAACATGAACAGCCAACAAGAAAAACATTACTTGCAACAATTTCTCTTCCAATTGTTTTCTCTTTGAAGATCTAACACTCTCTTCAAAATATGTAGCCTCCTCATCATAGCTGAAAACAGATTATTGAAATACATGATAACTCAGCAGTGAGCAGTCATAAACGCTTTGAAAACAGGTAAATCAACAGACTCCACTTACCTAGATAAACACTTGTGAAGCAGTGAGCTAAGCTTCTTCCCAAAGCCTGGGACAAGATGAGATTGTACGGCCTCTTCCAATTCTTGCCAGTCCTGCAACACTTGAATAACTTAGTTCCAATGTCTAAACACGATGTGCGATGCTAAATAGTTGCAAGAATTTGAACCTCATTTGCAACAAAGGACGAATATTTCTCGTTAGCTATTTCTTCACATCTTACAGTTGCCACCATAACCTGCAAAAATATTGAGAGATAACACTTCAACATCTAGACCGTACTTATAACTATACCATGATTGTTTACAACCAGTACCTTGTGAGCGGGCAAGTCAAGGTCTTTGTTCTCCTTAATAACTTTCCAGATCTGTTGTGCGCTGAAGGAAAAACCTGAAGCGGGAACAACTCCTCGCCTATCACCCGCTAGACCTCCAGGTGCAATTGAATGGAAGAACTTTTGCCTCAAATTAGCCACCTTCCAACACACAAATAAAAAGGCAAAATAATTAAAACAATAAGTTGCAACATAAAATAGAAGTGGTAAGAGTCTCTAGCGTACCTGCTCTTTAAATTGTTCTTCCTTCTCTTCATAGCTAGAGAGTGCAACAACTTGAACCTGATCATTCAATAAAAAAGAAGTTATATTATGATCGATATACAAATTATTGCCAGGAGAAACAATTAAGGAAGGACAACAGATTTATTATATGTTCTTACATTGAAAAATTCACTGAGAGGGGTGTGTTTGTGGGCTTCTGGCTTGGGAACGGCATCCCATATCTACAGAAATAACGTATTATCATAAGTGGTATGATTTTGTTGTGTTAATGATGATAAATATGTGAAAAAACAAAAAAAGTCAATAAAAAACATACCTTTTGGATATCTTCCCTTAAAACAGGCTCTAGATTTTCAAGAGGAGTCTGTAAGTCGTTAGAAGATACTTGCATCAGATTCACATCAGATTATCTTCTCATTACACACAACGTTAGAACAGAATAAACTTACCCTTGTCTTATCACGTATAACGAACATTAAAGTTGTTTTGCGTGGACTAAATAACCGCAACATAACCTGGAAAAGATAGCACATGGATACAAATTTAATCAGCAAACAGACCATGAAAATGAAGATAATAAGGATACAAATAACGTACCTGGAACACGGTTTTCAGAAGAGGTTTATTTGCAGCCTGCTCACGCCCAATATCATGACACCACCTGTGTAACACAAATTTATCAAGAAACGCAACTTAAGTCTATAGTAGTCAGATTCGGTACAAGATTTTATGAAGCTGATAGCAAACTTACATGTTTATAAGCACTATATCTGATACAGCGAGCGCAAAAAGAGCACTTTGTTTCTCAAATGCAGTATCATCCTGGACAAGTTACAACATCGTACTTAGGACGGAAACAATGATGAGACAGATATATATGGAAGCAACAGCAATAATATTAAAATAACCTCTCCACGCTCCCTTCCGTCGGTACCCTCAAGATCCATAACAATGGTGCACGGTTCGATACCAGGACATCTTGCAATCCATATACCTTTCGTAGTCTGAGACCTGATAGCAAGAAATGAAATATGAGCAGCGTCCACGCCATTACACGAAGATAACAATAGAAAAAGAGCAATTTAAAACATGCCTTCCCCTGTACGCATCCATTTCCCTGAAGTTCGTATAAAAAAGATGATTTAAAAGCGTACTCTTCCCTGTAAAAAACAAACCAACGTCATAACTCACATACAAAGCAATTTGAACAGAATGTAAACTAATTCAATGCAATCTCCTAGAACATGAAACAAGGCAATTTGAACAGAACGTAAACTAATTCAACGCATACAAAGCTGATGGTGTAAACGAGACATACCGCTGCTCTGTGGACCCATGATAGCAACAACAGCATAAGAAAGTCCACATTCTGCAAGTTTGACTTGTTTAATAAAATTATCAAGTCCAACTCCATTAAAAGTCCCGTCCCCTTCTATGAGGTGAGTCGAGCAACATTCCGCTTCTTTATCTACAATAACAAAATCCCATACACAATTACAAACTGATAGTCCAACAGTCTCTCGTATCCAAACACCTCAACACAAACACATAAAACCTTCAATTCCACTTGAACTAATTTCAATTAAAAAACCCACACGTTCACAAAATCTAAACTCTAACCCCTGGAATTCAGACCTTCAAAGTATACTTCCTACCGGCACAAAATCCAGAGAAGGAAACACTACGGTTTTAAGTTTGCATTAGCAATTACATGAATTACCATTCGCAACCATTGACTTGTACATCGCATGAAAGCATAGCATATATAATGAGTGAATATAAGGGAAAAGGGGTACATAGAAATATGAGCATAAACGATTGTAGAGAAAACGGGCTTATGATAAACATATAATTCTATGTCCTAAGGGTGCAGCGAAGTTCGTAGATATTGATATGGGCTCTATACCTAAGAGCAAAGACAAATATGTACACGAGAGGCTACTAAAAATCGCCTAAAAAGTCTAAAGGGACCTTGCTATGACTCTCTATAAAGGGGTGAGCATTGGTTTAAACCCGACCCGAACAGAAAACCGAAAATCGGTAAAACCTAAACCGAGAACCTAACTGAAGTTACTCGATTCGGTTCGGTTTCAGCCGGTTTTGTCGGGTCAGTTCGGTTCTTGGTCGGTTTTGCTCAGCCCTACTCTATACCTAAAACAGCTACACTATTTACAAACTTACGCGTCCCTAACCGATTTCAGTCCAATCAGCTCAGTCCCTAACCACTAACGGATTTCAATTCAACATCTAAAACTCCTCCTATCCTACAAAGTATACGGCACAACAACTTACTATCCACGCTTATCGCGATAACCGAGCATAACGCAGCTAAACTAGTAGCAAGATAATTGAACTACAAATACAGCAATTCACTACATCAGCTCACATACGCCCAACATAACCGATTTCAGTCCAATCAGCTCTAACGAATTTCAATTCACGTTCACAAAATCTACACCACACATCTAAACTCCTCCTATCCTACACTTTTAAATCTCACTTCCACTAACGGATTTCAAGTATCATCTACAACTTCTCCTATCCTACAAAGTATACGGCACAACAACTTACTATCCACGCTTTTCGCGATAACCGAGCTTAACGCAGCTAAACTAGTACTAACATATTTCGCTTTCATTACACCTTATTCCACAAACATTTAATCTATCAAATCCAACAACTTTAACTAAAATCAGCCAATCACAAACAATTCAAATCTTCAGCCATCAACAATTCAACATATTCAATCAAATTTCACTAAAACCTAATTATTATGAATAATCACTTAAATTCCAAAATTAAACTAAAATAACAACAATTCACTACTTCAGCTAACATACGCCCAACATAACATGATCCATAACTGATTCAATCACCTCAATTGAAGCAGTACCTAATAAGCTAGGGTTTCAATTCACGTTCACAAAATCTAAACCTTAACATCTAAAACTCCTCCTATCCTACAAAGTATACGGCACAACTTAATATAACGCTTTTCGCGATAACCGAGCTTAACGCAGCTAAACTAGTAGTAAGATATTCCGCTTTCACTTCCACTAACATTTAATCTATCAAATCCAACAACAAACATAACAGCTTTTAATCAATAATCATTCTATTCAATCAAATTTCAACTTTAACTAAATTCAGCCAATCACAAGCAATTCAAATTTAACTAAAACCTAATTATTATGAATAAGCACTCAAATTCCAAAATTAAACCGAAATTACAACAATTCACAACTTCAGCTATCAAACGCCCAACATAACATCATCCATAACTGATTCAATCACCTCAATTGAAAAGCTAGGGTTTAAACTTAACAACAAAATGAATCGAGCTTAATATCCTACGGCACGACAGCTAGAGAAGCAGCCGCACAACTTACTATCTACGCTTTTCACGAGAACCGAGCTTAACGCGGCTAAACTAACGACATATTTCCCTTCCACTACACCTTCATCCATAGACACAACACTAAAACCTAATTAAACTCAATAATCAGATAAATTTCAAAACTGAGCAATCAAACGCCCAACATAACATCAACTCAATCACCTCACCTAATTGAGTACCTAAAAAACTAGGGTTTAAAGTTAACAACAAAATGAATCGAGCTTGCCGCAGCTATAAACTAGTACTAACATATTTCGCCAATCACAAGCAATTCAACAATTCAACAACTTTAACTAAAATCATCCAATCACACGCAATTCAAAACTTCAGCTATCAACATATTCAATCAGAGTTTAAACTTGATTAAATTTCACTAAAACCTAATTATTAAACTCAATAATCACTTAAATTTCAAAATTAAACTAAAATTACAACAATCCACTACTTCAGCTAACATACGCCCAATATAACATGATCCATAACTGATTCAATCACCTCAATTGAAAAGCTAGGGTTTCAACTTAACAAACAAAATGATTATTATTATTAGTAGTAGTAGTAGCAATTGAATAACGTACTCATGATGATGATTATGATTATGAACAGTGATGTGATTTGATCTCAGCAAAGAATATTTATTTATTTATTTATTACTATTAATTAGTTACAAATTCTATTTGTGTGTGTGTGTTGGTGAAAAGTGTAGAGACAGGTTTTATGTATATAAATTTTCAAAGAAAGGAAGGAAGGAAGGAGAATAATTGGGAAATAATAATGTCAAGCGGCGCTGTGTTTTTTTACTGCGGTAAAAAAAAATTCTACTACTTTTCACATTGGAATTTGGTGTTTGAAAATTTCGGGGTGTTTGTTTCGATTTATATAAGCATTTATGATTTATTGGTTTAGAACATGTTTTATAAAATTTCGTTTTTGTGAATTATTTCAGTAAAATTCTTGATAATATGTTTTATTACGCATAATAAATGTATATAAGTAGAAATTTTTTAAATAAGTTTAAAAATACGAAATTATAAACATGTCTCAAAACCAAATAAATATCAGTTGTCTATATGTTCTAAACAAACACCCACTCTACTATTAATTAGAATTTTTTTTTATTCGATACTTAGAAAGAGAATTGATGACAAGTATAATACATTTAGAGAACATTTGCCTTTTTAAATATCGGTAAAGTTAGAAAAGAAAAAATTATGTGGTAAACAACACTTTAAGTATAATATTTGTGTCGTATACATGTTTAAACTATGGTGGCTCCAAAATTAAGTCCTTTCATCATTACAAGTGTTAGAACTAGTCACGGTTAGGCTAATGGCAACCACAATATTTGTGGTTACCCTCTGCCATCAGCTTTCTCTCTCCAAGACTACACCCAACCATAACTCAGTGCCATGTGTGTGATAAGCGATCAGAACTTTTTTTTCTTTTTTTTAAAAAAAAAAAAAACTAAAATTTCATTCATAATTAAAAATAACCACATCAAAAGTATTTGCTTTGTGTAAAAATCAGATTAGCAATTTTATAGCCCAAATAAACATCTAACATGAAAATGTTATCAACAAAATTTAGTATTATACAATAAAGCCCATAGTATTTTATCTAGATCGTCAAAGCTTCCAATGTTGGCCCAACCATAATCCACAAAATTACTTTCTTCTCTCGTCCTCACTGGCGCCAAAAAATTGAGAACCATTATCTTGTTGACCTTTTCATCTGTTAGAAATCAAATATATATTATCTGGTGCATAAGTGCAAACAGATTCACAGATATGTATGTGTACATCCACAAACTCAGAACTATAATACCTATGTGTTGCGGATCCAAATTTGATCCAGAAAAATCTATCGATGGCAAGTCTCCTTCTCCCGGATCACCAACGACCACCGAATCGAATCGCCATTTATATCTCCATGACAACACTTCTTATAAATGGCCTCTTATCTCTTAAATCACAACAAAACACCATATTCTTCATAAGCTTCTGCAAAAATTATCCGGCTTACTTCCGGCAAAAAATTCGGTGTCCAAGGTAGGCCTCTGCCTTAAAGCAACCCAACGTTCAAAAAATTCATGGGAGGTGTGCATATTTACTCGGTTGGCTGACAAACCGAGTAAATGAAAAAGTTGGGTGTTTGATCGGTCGTGTTCGGTTGGGCTAGCAATGACAACGCGGTGGACTACTCGGTTGGGGGGCAACCAACCGAGCAAGTAACCATCCATTAGCATCAGCCTTATAACTTTAGTGCTGGATCAGACTACATAAAGAAGAGATAACTTCTAAGTTTAGCACTTTTCCAAAAAGAGTTAGGGTCGCTCCTATAGAGAGTCCACGTCAAAACGAAACTAGTGGACCTCTCTTCTACGTGGGACGGATAGTTTTTTTATTTTTATTTTAATGTGGTAATCTTTTGATTTTTATTATTATTTTTTTGGCGTAATTTCACGTATATCTCAGAATTTCAAAATTATATATATCATTTTACTAGTTTTTGATGCATAAAGTACAATGCTTTTAATGCGTCAAAGGATATATGTAATTTTGATTTCTGATATATATAAACGCCTTTTTTAACTATCCTTTTAGTTTTAGTCGGCTAAAAAATATGGTTAGAAACTAATTATAAAGTGATAATTGTAAGTTGTTCTGGTAGCTACAAGATGTAGTTTTCATTTTACAAAAATATTTAGTGATTATGGTTGTAACTTTAACTTTAAAGTGTAAATGACATAAAATACATGTACATAATTAAAGCAAATCTAAAACTTGTTACGTGTTGGAATAAATTTTAGGATCGGGTTGTTTTAATTTTCTAAAGTTTTCTTTTTTTTTTTTTTTTTTTTTGAAAGGTAAATTTCATTCAAAAAGAGCACGGCCGGACCTCAAAAAAGGATCCCCGGGCAAACAAACGAGATTACATCAAGACTAACGGGAAAAACACCATACAATCCGGACTATAGAAATTCGACACCAAACCAACATTTACAATATTCGACATAGATCTTGTAAACCAACATTTACAATATTCGACATAGATCTTCTAAAGTTTTCTTGATCGTAACATATTTCGTTATTTTTAATTTTGTTAGCTTTAATTTTGTTATTAATGTTACTCATCTTAACTACATAAGATAGAAAAATGGTCAAAGTAAAAGTGGAATGTTGAAACTTGAAAGTTGAAAGTCAATAATCAATTATCGGTAACTTTGAAAACCTTATCTCTCTCTCTCACACACCATTTCATCTCACAATAAAAACACACACACAAAATAATACCACCATAACCACCACCACAATTCCCACCACTGAACCCCTACCACCGGACGTCACCTCCACCGGTCGTCACCGCCACTGGACGACTTCACCAACTAAACTTTATCTCGCTCTCACACACACCATTTCATCTCACACTAAAAACACACACACAAAATAACACCACCATAACCACTACCACAATTCCCACCACTGAACCCCTACCACCGGACGTCACCTCCACCGGTCGTCACCGCCACTGGACGACTTCACCAACTAAACCAAACCACCACCGAAACCCATAACCACCATGACTCACGACCATCATGTTTTGAGGTAATTTTTTTGAGTTTTATTAATAGATCAAGTTATTTTATAAATTTTTTTACAGATCTATAGATTTTATTTGTAGATCTAAGTTTTTTATAATTTTTTACAGCCGTCGTCAGCGGACTCATGGAAATTGGTTCCGCCACCAACGCTTTGCCGAAAATAAAGCGGACGCCACATTGCTCTCGCTTTAAAATCTATCTTATTGGCCGCATGACTTGTGTTCAGGAAAAAGTCGTTGTCGCACTTTATATTATGCCTTATTTTAATTGTTGTTAATATTTGTATAAAGTTAATTATGTTCAATGTTTTTGGTGTAATTGAATTTTACCGGGTGAATTAACCCTTTTACCCAAAAAAAGTTGATTATGTTAATAGTGTTATTCAATTGTTTTTAGTATTGATAGATTTATATCAAGTTGTGTGGTTACTTTTAGATCTATCTATATATGTATTATGTTTCAGCTTTGAGTTTATATAACTTTTTTGACAATTTTTTTTATAGATTTGTTATTGCCACGAGTCCACGTTCTACCGCCGCTTGAATGAATGTGTCATCGCCAAGAATCGGACTTGCTTTTATTTCCAGTAAATATGTAGTTTCTTTTTAAAGTAGTTAGTAAATTCTTGTGTTTAGTTGTAAGTTTGTTGGTAGTTTGTAAGTGTATGTAAACTTAGGCATTTTGAGTTTGTTATACTGTTGTTTTGTAAGTCTTTGGTGGTTTCGTTGCGGTAGATATGCAGGAATTTTAACAGGATATACTGTAGAATCAATTTAGTTCGTGGTTTTGTTTTTGGCTATTTTGTTTATTGATTTTTGGTTGATGTTTCAAAGTGGTTTTCTTGGTCGTGATGATATGGAAAACACCGTACATTGAAAAATGTGAAAACCCAAAACTATCATGCTAGAATAAGAATTCAAAATTCAAAATTCTTGAATTTTAGTCAACTTTGCAATAGACCATTTAGGCTCTATTATATTGCTTCTCTACTAACTATAAAGAAAAAATAGTCTTCCTTGAAAGTGGAAAACTAAATTTCGGTCAACACTTTAAAACTGAATTCGGTCAACTATTATGGTGAGAAAGAAAACTATGGCGTTTAAATGGCTATGCGTTTAAATGAAAACTTTAAAACCTGTATTCAACCATGCCTAGGCGTTTAAATGAAAACTTTAAAAGTTGTATTCAACCATGGCGTTTAAAGGAAACTTTTACTAATCTCGGAGAGATTAATGTATTCTCTTCTTAAAATGCAAATTTGACTCCAACATACCATAGTCATATGAATGTTAATCTCTTAAATTATACGATAA
This sequence comes from Chrysanthemum lavandulifolium, assembly GCA_022545495.1. Taxonomy (NCBI): domain Eukaryota; kingdom Viridiplantae; phylum Streptophyta; class Magnoliopsida; order Asterales; family Asteraceae; genus Chrysanthemum; species Chrysanthemum lavandulifolium. The sequence continues at coordinate 276,307,243 of CM040244.1, forward strand.
AAGTGAAATTTAGAGACATAAAGACGAAATATAAATGTTTGTATTCACATTTTTTTATTTATGTGCACTAACTATTTATGTACTACAGCTATCTAGAGCACAAAAAATGGTGTTAATTGCTCTTTCCAACAAAAAATGGCGTTATGATTTTTTTAATATTAACTGATTAATGCAAACTACAAAAATGTTATCAAAAAGACAATCTCAAATATAAAACAATTCTATCAGAAAAACAATATAATCATTCAAAATGGATCCTTTAACGCTTAAAATACTAATTCATGAAACAAACTTAATCGCCGCCAAAATTTTGTCGAAACTAGACACTGCTGCCGCTAGGCGCGGGTACTCGTCTAGTTATTTTAAATACACATAAAATTGATTGGAGTAACAATTTTAAAAAGAATTGATGTCACTTGACTAGAGTATATGATGACGTATAGTCTATATCCGGGTCATGAACCCGACTAAAGTCCGACACTAACTTAGCCCGGTACGAACTGGGCTACGATGATTAGATGTTTGGGCTCACGAAAGCCCAAGTCCAAATCTATTTACGGAATAGATATTGGATATCTCCTATGTTTGGAGATAATCATTCCCCAACCGATTTAGGCGGGATACGCCGAAGGTTGAGGAACACGGAACCAACAAGGATTCCGTGCGTATATAAAGGGAATCACATCCCTCGTTTAAGGTACGATCTACAAACCCTAACTCTCCTTAAACCCTAAACCGATTACTTACTCTCACGCCGGAGGATAATCGTGGGAGACAATCCCACGGTAAGCCTAACGGTGTTTTACATCTCTTAGTCGCGGGTCTCGAGCAACGATTCTCAATTGATGCACGAGCGGGAGCTCCAAACAAGGAACGCCCAACTTTTGTATCAACAAGTGGCGCCATCCGTAGGACCATTCATTAAGAACTAAGACTAGAATGACGAAGCATGGAAGTCGCCGATCGCAAGCGGATCTTCTTGGAAAGAAGTGCGACACCGGCCGACTTCCAAGCACTCTGGGACAACCAAGACGCTAAAACAAGGGATCGGCCGGACTTGGTCTCGCCTTATAGTGGAACCGCTCGGGGACAACCCAGCCACCACAACCACTACTAGCACGGTGGATCCATCACAAGACCGTTTTACCACCCCTTCAAACCTGTATTAGAGACCGACTTGACAAAAGCACCGGATGCACCGGATAAAAATAAGGACACAGGTGACGAATACCCGCTCGCTAGAAGGGTCGCACCGATTAACACCAAGGATTTCAGATCCCAAAATTATGAAACCTTGACCGCCTCATGCAAGAGGAGGCTAGAAAAGGTCGGTCGGAGCCTACAAACCCGACTCCGGTTTGACTCGAATCGAAACCTCACCACCGCGCCGCCGGAAGGAGAAGCGCGGCGAGGCGGTCGCCGACCTCCGTGTTTAAAAATGGGAAGAGGATCGAGGATGATGAGACATCCAACTCACATGCACGGAAGGAAGTAGCGAGGATGAGCGGCGCACCGGTGTCCATACCGGACTTGGTAGCCGCAGAATCTGAGACGGACTAGGGACGATATTCCCAGTGAAAGCCCTCCGAGTACAAACTCGAGAACAGCGATCGGCATGGCGGCGAGGAAGAAAATTCGTCCTCCGAAAATTCCTCGGACAACGGGATAGCGAACCCGGACCGGAAGTCGTAAGCAGATATAACGACCGGGAGGATGAAGATATATCCTCCCGTGGCACCGTCAAAGGTGGATGCGTTTACTAGACGATCGGTGACTTCTCGAGAAAGTAAAAGGCGCATGCCCGCCAACGTGAAAACCTATGACGAACAGTGATCCCGATGATCACCTCAAAATTTTGAATCACCGCCACAATTGAAAATCGCCGTGTGGTGCCACACGCTCAACTCCACACCGTGGAAAGCGGAATCGGTTCAAGAAGCTTCCACGCAGAAGCATCAATGGCTTTGAGGAATTGAGGCGTTCGCCTAAACTTTACTCAACAAAGCGCTAAAAATCTGTCGAACTCGCCAGGGTAAAGCGCCAGGAGAATCTACGGCGCATTCATGGAACGCTTCAAAGATGAATGCATGCAAGTTAAAGCATGCCCGAAGCGCTAAAGATCTCTGGTTTCATGAACAGGATTAACAATCGAGAACTCATCAAACGGTTGAACGACAAAATTCACGAAACCTTTGATGAGCTCATGAACGCCTTGTCCTTCGTCTAGGGAGCCGCCGCGGCGGATAGCAAAAGAAACTACTCGAACTACCGGCGGGAAGAACAACGGGAAACAATCCAACGACCGGGTAGTAACTGTAATAGAGCTATTGCAACTGGGGAGCGGGAGAGATAATGGCAGTACACCCCACGACCAAGACCCCAAAGGAAATACTGCAACGGAAGGTGCGAACTTTCCAAGATCACGTAATGCGCACTCCGCAGGATCGGCGACCGAACGGACGGATCGTGACTACCACGCACGTAAGGGCCACACAACTAACGAATGTGTCCAATCGGCTCATTGACAAAATGGTTAAAGAAGGCGATTGGACCATTTGGTCAAAATATTAAGGAAGGAAAGGATAGATGGAAGAGTGGGAACAAGAAGGAGACACCCAGGAAAAGGCCGACACCATCTACATGATACAATCATGGCGGTGGTCACTGACGGAAGGTCGGCCAGAGTTTTCCCGAGAAGCGAAATCTCTTTCCACCTTAGCTGCGGACAACGCGATGGTTGAGCCACTCACCATTGAGATTAGTGCGGGTCACGACATCCATCGCATGTATGTTGATGGTGGTGCATCGGCGGACATCATGTACGAGCACCGCTTCAAGAGATGCGGCTCGAACACGCGATCGAGTTAAGTCCGGTCGAGCGGCGCTGGTCGGTTTTACGGTGAAAAGATATGGCCTATGGGGCAATCGATTACCAACCGAAGATCGAAACGAAAAACACTCCGCTGACGGCTGGATGGAATTTATGGTGATCAAGTCTCCTCGCCATACAGCGGCATTATAGGGAGACGGGATATCGACTATGTGCGCGGTGCCATCAACAAGACGGATGCTTAAATTCAGTGGAAGGGGCATTGTTACTCTTTACAATGCCTTTGTACCGCATAGAGAATGTAACACGATTACACGCGCGGCACCGATCGAGCAGTAGCAAAACCAAAGTTCCAAATCAAGGTCAGGCTTCACCCGTAATACCCGAACAGAAATATCCATCGAGGTCACCGCTCGGACAACAAGAAGCAATTTGTATCTGTGCTCTTGCAAAAGAACTTGGACATTTTGCATGGGAGCCAAAACACATGTTGGGGTACCACGCCAATCACAGAGCATAAACCGAGAATCGAAGGCGGTACTCACCAATACGCTGTAAGAAGCGCGGCCAAGCCCCGTAGCCATAAGCAATTTTGGCGGTGTACAAACCGGTGGATCACGGGGAATTATGCGTGAAGTCTACTACCACGATCGGCTTTCTAACCCAAGAATGGTCAAAAAGAGCGGCGATAGTGGCGAATGTGCGTGGACTTCACCGATCTTAACAAAGCGTGCCACAAGAGGCGCTACCCATTACCGTAAATAGATCGGAAAATAGAGTCTCGTGTGGGTACCCATTGAAGTGTTTCCTCGATGCGTACAAAGGATATCATCAAATCCGGATGGCAAAGGAGGATGAGGAAAACGGCCTTTCACACAAGCCAGGCGTCATCGTTACACAAAAATGCCTTTTGGCTTGAAGAACGCAGCGCCACCTACCCGGTTAGTAGACAATGCTTCAAAAACAGTAGGCCGCAACACGAGGTCTATGTTGATGACCTGGTCATAAAAGCCATCCGAAGATGAGTTAGTGCGCGATATCGAGGAAGCGTTCAAAACTCTACGAGAGATCAATATGAAGCTAAACCCCAAAATGTACCTTGGCGCCATCAAGGCATGTTCCTCGGATACCTAATAGAGCCCGACGGTATAAAACCATGTCCGAAAAGACAAAGGCGTCATCGAACTTCCTTCACCGCGCACGTTGAAGGAGGTCCAATCTCTCAATGGAAAGCTAGGCGCCTTAACGAGTTCTGTCTAAGTCGCAGACAAGTCTCTACTCTCTTCAAAACACTCAAGAAGTGTATCAAAAGGGAGATTTCCGGTGGACTACGGAGGCGTAAGCAAGCCTTCACACAACTTAAGCAACACCGCAACGCCCCACACTTGTCGCACCCTCGACTGTGGGAAGAGTTAATTATGTATCTATCCGCAACCGATGGAGCGAAGAAGCGATGTTACTAACGAGATAGGATTCAAGACAAACCCATGTCTACTTTGTAAGCAAGGCACTCAAGGCACGGAGATGAACTATAGCGCCATGGAAAAATTAGTTCGGCGCTGGTGTTTGTCGCCAAAAGGCTACGCAGTACTTCCAAGCGCATCCAATAGCGATTGATCACGAGCATCAACCGATCAAATAGATCATCTCCAAACCCGACGATCGTGCCGCTGCGAAGTGGAGTGTATTGCTAGGTGAGCACAACATCTCTTATAGACCACGCATCGCAATCAAGGACGATTCGCGCACTTCATCATCGAAAAGCCGTGACACCGACGAGGTACCCGCACTAAGTAGGACGAACCGCATGACCCATGGATCTTGTTTACAGATGGGTCCTCGCGCGCTGATGGTTCGAGAGCAGCCTCATTCTCACAAACCCGTAGGAATGGAATTCACTTACGCACTGCGCTTTGAATTTACTGACGAACAATGAGGCGTAATATGAAGCTCTAATCGTTGGACCACGATTGCAACTCGGATGGGTGACGTAACCTGAGGCAAACGTGGACTCCCGACTAGTAGCCAACCACGTGTTGGGCGGATACGTGGCTAAAGAAGAAAATATGATTCAAGATCTCGACAAGACTAAGACACCGATCAAAGGCTTTGATGATTCACCATCAAGCAAGTTCCTAGAGGAGAAAATCGCAAGCGACGACTAAGCAAGATCGCCTCGACAAGCTTCGCACACCTATCAAAGCAAGTCTTTGGTGGAAACACCGAAAAGCAAATCCATATCGGAGATGGAAGTCTCCACAAGAATAGAGGAGGAAGGTCCTACATGGATGACACCGATAATGGAATTCTAAGCAAAGGCACATTACCCCAAGAGCGAAGGAAGCCGTAGGGTACAGGCGCACTCAAGACAAAGATTCAAACTTCGAGACAACATACCTTGTCGACGCTCCTTCCTCCAACCATGGCTCTACCTGTGTCGGCCCCTACAAGCAAATTACGTGTTGCGAGAAATCCATGAAGGATCATGCAAGATGCACTCGTGACCACGGTCCGTTGTGGCGTCGCGCCATGAGATCGAGGATACTCATCGCCAACCATGCACCGCGACGCGACATTTAATAAGGAAGTGCAACGATTGCCAAGTTCATAGACCCGCCCCGCCGCCAACCACAAAGACGAGCTAACGCCAATTACATCACCATGGCCATTCTACAAGTGGGGTATCGATATTGCTTGGACCTTTTCAACCGCAGCAGTGGCTTAAAATTCTCATAGTCGCTATAGACTACTTCACTAAGTGGATCGAAGCAAAGGCAGTAGTGACAATCACGGGCAACCAGGTAAAGCGCTTTGTATGGGAAAGTATTGTATGCCGTTTCGGACTGCCTGGAGAAATCATCTCGGAAAACGGGAAACAATTTTGCGACAACCCTTTCAAAGACTGGTGCGAGAAGTTGAACATTACACAACACTTCCCGTCGGTTAAACACCCTCAAACCAACGGCTTAGTGGAACGTGCGAATCGAAGCTTAGGTGAAGGAATTAAGGCACGCCTAGATAAGCACAAGGGAAGGTGGGTGGAAGAGTTATCACATGTCTTATGGGCGATCGCACCTCAATAAAACCAAAGACAGAGACAGCTCCTTTCTCTCTAGTCTATGGGATGCCGTCATACCACCGAGATCGGCATGCTAACTATCCGCATTCTTTGAAATCAATGTGGCAACCAATGATGACTAGAGACGGTCGACTTAGATCTGCTAGAAGAAAGGCGCGAACGCCGCAACTATAAGTGGAAGAAAATCAAAGTCGAGGATGAAAGGATACTACGACGCTAAAGTGCGCAGTGTTTCATTCGCACTGTGTGACTTCGCTCACCGGCTAATGATGCGAGCCACGCAGAAGACACGGCAAGCTTGGACCAAGTGGGAAGGACCCTACGAGGTTATCAAGCATTAGGAACAAAGCGTCAAGTTACGAGGCTTGGATGGTCGAGAGTTGCCGCGCACATGGAACATCTGCAACCTCAAGAGGTGCTACCTATAGGAGTGGCTATGGCCCAGCGTACAAACGCTTAGACACTTTACTAGAGTATCTAATAAACATCTGTGTATTTCCTTAGTATAATGTCTTATTTTCTCAAAAACACTTGCAAGTATTAATAAAACGTTGCGGTTTCTAGCTAATTCCGTGACACATTTCAATTTGTTATTTCCATATACTGTATGTCTTAACAATTTTCTATTTTTTGCCTACATGGCGTGCATGCAATAAATAAACCCACGATGGTAAAAGGATAAGTTAACCTACTAAACAACTTGTTGAGTAAGAGGGTTGCAACCCCATCAGCACCGGATCACGTATCCTTGTTAAACACCTTGTTCTCGAGACGTTGGAATAAGTTTTGTGCGCATCCCACGACGGGTGCGCAACATCGCATATGGTGCACGTTTAACAACTTAGAAACCAAGACACTTGATTTCTTAATGTGATATTTACAGTACGCTGCATATCATAACATACACGACTATGATAAAATACTTAGAAATTATTTCTCAAGTATACTATGATCTCCATACATGATTATGGATTTCCTATATTATTCGCGCTGGCGTACACATTTGATTTTCCGGCAAAGAATACGTCTTGTACGAAAAGACAAACAGATAAGTATGCACATCACAGATTGCAATAACATTCATACGCACTTAACAAAAGGAGCTTTATTCATAACTACGAGTTATTACACAAAGATGTTTACAACACAAGTTACAATCTAGAAGCTATGACTACGCTCTAGCGAAGAGCTACCCGCACGGCTTGCAGCATTCCCAATCTCATCTAGCTTCTTCAACAAATCTGCATCTCGACGAGCCACAAGAGCAACACTCACCGCACCCCGTCGCATCGAGGAAGGCGAGCCGCGCCAACACCGCACAAAACGGCCTTGCCTTAATGCCCTCCTTCTTGGCAAGCCTAGTAGCACGCGCCCAAGACTTGCTTCAAAGGTACTTCCTTCTCCAAAGCAAAAGGATTCAAGATATCCTTAGGACGACAAACACAGCACGTGAAGTTGGGATTCATCAGCTTAAGGAAATGGTCCGCCAAGAATGGCCTCCCCACCACGATGACGTGCAGAGTCAACCCCGCCATGATGACATCTATGGGTAATCCCGATCGCGCCCGGCTCAAGAATCATGGGAGCTCTAGGTCCTTCATCCTAGTCATAGCAACACTGTGTTATCATAAGCCTTTGTCTCATAGTTAGGTACCTCTTCAATAGGCACCTTTAAAAGCTTAGCCTCATGCGGCTCCACAGCGGCTTTACCACGCTCCATCACGACCGAACCACCTCTCCAAAAGCATCAACCACTTCCTTGGACTCAAGAGTACTCGATTAGCAAGGCGCAGCTATGGTCGATGAGCAACTGCGCTCGGCGATTCTGGACATGTATAGACGAGGATAGAATTTCATCATATTCTGCACTTAGTCATGCAACTTCATCTCCTGCGCTTCAAGGGCACTTTTCACAGAGCGCCAAACTTTTCAAGTCGGAAGTCATCGATCTTTACCATTCTCCAATATTTCATTGCCCAAATGACAAGTAGACTTATACCTTGCGGCCTCTGACGCTCTTGATTTATTTGGCACATCGCCATCTTCTCTTCGACGAGTTTTGGGCGTATGACCCCATGCTCTCCGCAGCCTTGGCACCGCCAACTGGGACCCAAAGAACGAATAGCTCGATCCTTCCGAGCTTTGGTGCTTCTCACCGAAATCGAGCCCTTAGCCTCTCCACCAACGAAGCTTGACGCGCAGATACTGCGCCAACTCTTCTACCAGATGCCCCATCGATGCATCCCCAGTGAGACATATCCGCATCCTTTGGTCAGCGGTTCGATCGCTGGAGTGCAAAGAATGCACAGGACTATTATGCGGCGCGATCAAGACCTTGTTCAAACCTCGCATACACGTACATCGAATTATCGCTTCCCATATACGCAGCTAAAAAAAAAAAAGGTAACAGAAAGGAAGCAAGTATTGTCATGATTACTTACTATGGGCCAGATACATCCGCCGATGGGTGCGAGGACGCAACCTCACTAGCAGATGACTCCACATTGACGACCACTGGGCGTTTCTTCCTCGAGGAGCTCATCCCTCTCTAATGTACCGCGGGTATAAAAATCATAATGCCATGGAAAGCATGTATCATCCACCCAGAAAAAGAACTCCCTCCAATTCCTAAGCGAGTCTAGTTTATCGTGTAACATTGAAGTCTACCCGTTTCGCAAAGGATACCCACCCATGCGCCTGTGTCGTATGATGAAGGCGCGAATAAGTGGATTAATCGGGTTAATTGCCGAGAATCGACAATTCACTTCAAAATTGGTTATTTTAGCCGCCCGACGCATTAGGTAACTGGGATATGCTGATTGTAATAGTTTAGTACATCGCACGTAAAGCGGGACAGGCACACGCTGGTTCGAGAATTGATAAAACGTATATACCCACTTTCCTCGGGAAGTCCGCATAGATGCCCGCGCATCCGGAACAACCGGATGCACGCCAAGGTATAAAGTAACTGAGGTGAACTCTAAGAGATCGCTTCCTGCAGGTGGGAGTGAAGTCGAGACAATTGTTTAACCATATTTTTTAAGAAAGCGACGTCGGCTACCTTTGACGTAGGTTTGTTTTGAATTGCAACCGCAAGTGTTCTTGAACAACGGTAGATTGTGTTTTCTTTTACCGTGAGAAATGCCGACAATGAAGCGAAGGGTTATATAACCTCCTCATCCACGCGATGAGTGACACGTGGACCCCACCAACCCTCAATATGTGGTTGAGATCACTTGATGGGACACGGTGCAAGAATTTCCCCGACTTACGAGGCGCCTATTTTTAATCCAATGTCTAGATACAATGTATCGGTTGGTATGTTTTATGGCTTCGCTACGCTCAAGTTTTTGATGACTACGGTTATTAGTCTAGCATCCGCAGCTAGTCACTACGCATACTAGACCTGGGGACATGATGACGATAGTCTATATCCGGTCATGAACCCGACTAAAGTCCGACACTAACTTAGCAGTGCATTTAACCGGCTACGATGATTAGATGTTGGGCTCACGAAGCCCAAGTCCAAATCTATTTATGGAATAGATATTGGATATCTCCTATGTTTGAGATAATCATTCCCCAACCGACGAAGGCGTGATACGCCTGGAAGGTTGAGGAACACGGAACCAACAAGGATTCCGTGCAGATATAAAGTGGAATCACATCCTCGCTTAAGGTACGATCTACAAACCCTAACTCTCCTTAAACCCTAAACCGATTACTTACTCACGCGGAGGATAATCGGGAGACAATCCCTTGATAAGCCTAACGGTGTTTTCGTCTCTTAGTGCGCAGTGTCTCAAGCAACGATTCTCAATTGGTACGAAGTGAGCTCCAAACAAGGAACGCCCAACTTTGTATCAACAAGATAGTTTTTTGTATTCATCTCATACAACACTAAAAGTAATCAATTTGTAGTCTTGGATTTAGAACCGAAGGTTGCAATGTATTATTTGTTAAGGGTACAAAACTACAAATGTACATTTTTATACAAAGAGTTTCACCATTTATAAACGTTGGTTGCTATAGCGTTTCATTTATGAGCTATTTGATCAATTTTATAAGCTTTAGCTATACTTGCCAAACACAACTTGTTTAAAAGCTTCTAAAAGCTTTAAATGCCAAACAGCCCTAAGACAAGTGGTTGGAACTCATGGAGGAAATTTTAAAATCATGTAAAGCTTTCTTTATATATATATATATATATATATATATATAGAGTCCGGTAGAAAAGTGTAATTAGAGGAAAAGGAGAAAAAGTTTGTGGTAGATTATGTAAACAGATGAAACTTGAAGGTCAAAAGTAGAAAATAAAAATAATCACGCCTTATGCGTGTCTTGTATACATTTTCACCACACAACAACACACACATAAACACACACTCATAAACACACCGATCAAAATCCCGTCAACACCACCATCGCCACCACTCCACCGTCGCCACCAACTCCACCGTCCGATCAAACAAATAACTCCGATCAAAATAAAATGAAGAAAAACATATAGGAATCGTAAGTGCCCTAATTTTCGGTGTTTATTCGATCAAAATCGAGATTTACAATTTTGTTTGATTTTTCAATTTCACTACTCGTGTGAGCCCACGAACTATCGAGAAGGAAATAACAAACGCACAACAAAGATCGAATGTAAGTGCCCTAATTTTACGTTTTTATTTTTTATTGTATAATTGTTGCATCTGTGGTAGTAATTTTTGATGTGATTAAGGTATAGTTTCAGTGCATCTGTGACATTAATTTTAGTTAGTAATATGCAACAAGTAATTGTAGATATGATTAAGGTATAATTTTAGTGCATCTGTGTTAATAAATAATGCTTATTAGAATTAGTTCACCTGAATATTTGAGTAGTACATCAAACTAGTTGATAACATCATCATATTGTATGATTAGTGCATCAATATGATGGTTAACAATGTATATAAATTGTCGAATCTTATACATGCAAAAAATAGGTCATCAAATTGATAGTTAAAGCATCTGAATATATGATTAATGCATCAAAATGTTATTATTAGGGCATCAAACTGATGGTTAAACCGTACAAAAATAAGTTATCATTATTAGTGCATCAAAAAATGGTTGATTGAAATGTTTATAGCATCTAAATGTTTAGTTAATCCAAATTTAAATTTATGGCATCTACACTTAAGTCAATCTAAATTTAAGTTTAAGGCATCCAAATATAAAGTTCAGGGCATCTAAATTTAACTTCAGTGCAAAATTATATGATTAATGCATCTAATGGTATAATTAGTGCATCAAACTGATATGTTTGCATTATTAGTGCATCAAAAAATGGTTAGTTAAAATGATTGAAGCATCTAAATGTATAATTAGTGCATCTAAACTTAAGTTTAAAGCATCTAATATCATTATTATGACGCCTTTTTCAGTATTATCAGTATTATGACACCTATTTTCAATTTAAATTTTCAGCAAAAGAAACGAAGAAGAAGAAGGCAATGGCGGGCATAATTCTCAAAATGAAACATCTCAAAATAGTAAGTCGAGGAAGAGATTCGAGAATTCATGGGGATTTTACAAATCATATTATTTCAATATCGCTTATTTTTGTTATTTGATATGTATACGTATAATATTTATGTGTATATGAATACTTCATGTATAAATATTTATTTATTTATTTATTTATTACATACTACACAATATTCATTGCAAGATATGATTCATGTGATTAACTCATCAAATATACTTACATGTTTATCAGACGATATTTTGCATTGCTCAAGATACATATATTTCATTACGACATAAATTAAATTGTTCAATACGGCATATATACACTCTTAATTTAATCATATGTTTCATGTTAAGAATAAAATTAATTATGGAGCATCGTTTGTATATTTTAGGAGCATCAATGGTTAATATTACAACATCATTGCTATATTCAAAAGTGCATCCGTATGTAATATTGAATTTTTGGTGCATCTGTATGAGCATTAGTCTAGTTATATGTAGTCTCTGTCATTTGCGAAATTGAGTTGTATGCTTGTTAATTTATATGATCCACTAGAAGTTGAACTAAGATGTAATAGGTTTTAATTTATGTCATTTGAGCATGAGTTAGGTTTGATGTAGTCTATGACATGTGCAAAACTGATTTTATATGCGGGATTATTTATCTGAATGCAAAATGTAATGATTTAAAATAATATATGAAAGTAGTTTATGATTTAAAAACGAATGATGTTATTTTAAGATTAGTTAATGAAGGGTTGTACATGATATGTAAACCGGAATTCGTGGACGTAATAAGAGGAAACAAACTAAAATGTGCCCGAAAAGAAACGTCCTGGGGTAGTCCGAAGGGATGTGTTTTAGCTTCACTTGTTGGGAATGTGATATAGACATGAAGGGTAAGCGTCGCTTGTTTGATGTGTGTAAAATTATTTGTACAGTTTGTATATTTTAGGAGCATCGGTTTGTATATTTTAGAGCATCGATGGTTAATATTACAAGATCTCAGATACAATGTATTATTTATTATGCAATTTGGTATACTCAAAGTGCATCGTATATAATATTGAATTTTTGTGCATCCGTATGTAATATTGAATTTTGGTGCATCACTTCATACATTTAGGTGCATCAATATGATCATAATTGCAAGATATGTAGTATTTATATTTGCAACATACTTTTAATGCGTCCTCTAACTCGAATGTGTTTCATTATGTAGGCAACGACAATCTCAAGATCGACACAAATAAAAGCCGTAGCAGGAAGAAGAAAATAGCTACAAAAAAAGGAAATCAAGTGAAGTACAACAAATTAAACGTGGACATGACAAAAGAAACAAAAGGTTGGAAGAAAATACAATTATTGTACCAAAAAGACGTTCCCAACTATTAAATCTAGGTCGTCGCCAAGGATTTATTAGAAATTTTAACAAGGTTGTCGATGTCCGTAAAGAGAACATTGTTGACATGGGGTTTGGATCATTGTTGGACGGGAACTTCAATATAAAAACAACACCAACAAAACTGGGAAAGTGGGTGGTAGACCAGTTTGATCCTGAAACATCAACAATCAAGATGGGAGACGGTAGATCAATCCTGATCACTGCAAATATGATACAAGAACTGCTTGGAATCCCGATGGGAGATATCACTGTCACAGAAGTGCGGGCTGCAACAACAGAGTTCCCGTTAATTGTTGAATGGAGGCACACACATGATTATCCAGATGATAGATTCTACTTGAAAAATGTGGTTGAGAAACTGATTGTAGAACATCACACTGGACGGGAGTTCAAGCTAAATTTCCTTGTTGCATTCATCTCGATTATCGGCGAATGCACAAAAAATGGGACAGTAAACCAGAAGTTTTTGCAGTGTATAGAAAAGGAAGAAGATATCAAGAATATGGATTGGTGTACATACTTGTTGCAAACAATGAAGAAATCAAAAGAGAGTATAACAGTTCATCGGGTTCGGGGTCCATCTTTGTTAATGGTGGTAAGTATTGTACAAACATTTAAGTGCATCATAATCCAACAAAATAATGCATCCGCATTGTATCTTTATGCTAATTTCCTTGTATTATTATCTTTGCAACTTTTGTATCTAAACTCAACCATCTCGTAAGAGGTTGAAGTTGCTCAAGAAAACCCAGCTATCAAAGCATGGGACACGCAAAAGCTGAAGATCAGAGAAAAACAGAAGTGAAAATGGGAGGTTTTGGAAAGTTACCAATTAAAGAAGGGCGCGAGTACATTGCACCAAAAAGAAAGAGAGGTCTTACAAAGTCGGCAATCAGGAATTCCAAAAAATCACCAGGTAATATGTACAATTTAGCTTTTATTACAAATTGTCATGTATTACAATAATTTTGTGATATTTAATAATAATCACTAAATCAATGCACAAGAAGACATCATACACCATTTATATACACCAAGAATTGACATTGGCGACGGAATATGTGGGATAGGTGAACCTTCAAATAAGGCTGAAGCATTCAAAATATTCAAAAGTAAAACATCGAGGTATGTATGTGCATACATATGTATATTTAGCACATCGTGGTTGCAAAAAAAAAAAAAAAAAAAAAAAAAAATGGTAAAGCACTTATATGCATTTATACGCATATGTTATATATATTTAGTACATATGCTATGTAAATTATATGATTGATGCAACAAATAAATAATTTTACACGCAGATCATATGTATATTTAGTACATCATGATTGCACAAAATATCTTAAAGCACATATATGTGTATTTTTAAAAGATTATGTGGAATATCAAAATATGTCAATAATATATATTGATTAGTTACGTTTACATTTAGAGCATCCGATGATGCTTTAAAGCATCTTAAAAATATGATTGGTGCATTAAATAAATAAAATTAAGTGCATCCGATTTGTATATTTACAACATCAGTTTGCACAAAATCATAAAGCATATCAAGTGGCTAAGTTCGCCATTTCTGAGTTATCCTGTAGTTAATGATAGTAGCTCCATAAGGATTGTTTCCTGCACCCAAGTGGCTAAGTTCGCCATTTCTGAGATTTTATGTCTGATTAATGAGCTTTTGCTCTGTTACCACAAACTCGTGGAGTGTTTGGATGTTTGGGTTAGTTAGGACGGATGAATATGTATCTTGGTGTTGAACTCGGCATTGCTTGATCCTCTCTCCCTTGTGATTGTGTACTTTGAAAGATTAGGTAACTTTGTTTAAGAGTTTTGGTTTGATAGTAGCTATATAAGGATAGTTTCTCGTCCTAGTGATTGAGAATGTAGAACTCGAATTGGTTGAGTTTTGCTTGTTCGGGGATATGGTCATGATTATTGGTATGTATTCGTGATGTTGTTGATATGGTTCTTTATCGGTATGGATCATTTGACAGTTTTTCGTTGATTGTGGCATATGGATCTATTGATTAGTTATGTTTACATTTAGAGCATCCGTATGGCGCTTTAAAGCATCTTAATAATATGATTGGTGCATCAAATAAATAAAATTAAGTGCATCCGATTTGTATATTTACAACATCGTTTGCACAAAATCATAAAGCATATCAATTGTTATTATTATTATTAATATTATTTTATTATTATTTTTAACGATATTAATTATATAATTCAGAAATGAAAATGCAAATAATGAAGACATTGTCCATATCGGAAGGTGTACAAGGTCCGGTAGATGAATTGCTCGAATTGGCTTCAATTCTTACCCCGAGGATGAGGGTTTAAAAGCACTTGTTCAAACCGAAACGAGAAACTCATGAAAGCGTTCAAACCGTGGAAGATCACATCGGATGGCGGATCCGAAAAAGTTGTGGTTGAATCGGAAGAATATGTGAACGACGCACATATATCACAAGAAGACAACAACATGAGCACGGATGACTTTTTTGGACAAGAGAGTCCACAAATAGACATTGACGTCAATAATATTGAAGAAGACACGCTTATGGCTGTAAATGATGGGGTACAAGTGGGCACTGATAGGGTACGTGAAGGAGGAAACGGAGATAAAGATGAAAATGAGAACCAATCGACTGAAAACATGGATGTAAATGATGGGGCAAATGACGGAACTCAAGTAAATGTTGGGGTAAATGATGTTGCAAATGTGATAAATGATGGGGTAAATGATGCTGTGAATGACGGGGTAAATGATCATGCTGTGGTTCAAGATGGGGTAAAAAATGGGGTAAGTGATGCTGTAAATGAGGTAAATAATTCTGGAAATGCAGCTGAAGAAACTGATGGTATGAATGTGGATTTAGATATAACAGATAATAGTCAGGTTGTGGTTAAAGAGAAAAATACAGGGCTGGTAAAGGAGAAAAATACAAATGTTGTATCAACGGGAGATGTAAATATAAATGAGGAAGAAAACGTCAACAAAGAAAAAGAGAAAACGTTGGGTGAAGGGCTGCAAGAAAAACGATACATTGAACCTACAAGGACTGTTTCACAGATTATGAGAAACATGAGAAGCAAAGGTCAATTAAAACGTTTCCAAAATGATACAGACGCAGTGAGACAGCAGTTAAGCAATGAAAAAACGGTGGAAATCTCGAAAACTGGTAAAGATGCAACAAATAAAAATTTGGATTTCACACCACCAAGCTTCAATTTGTTTTCACAGAGCGACGACATGTTTGGACTGGACAAAGTCTTGAAGCTACCAATTGCTCAAGTAACAGATGATGGGAAAGATGATGAAACCATTCAGCAAAATGATGTTGAAAAAGGTAAAAAAGAATTGGAAAAAGTTCAGAAGAACACAGAAGAACCTAGAACTGAAACTGTAAATACCAAAAGCCCGAAGGTTACAATAAAAGTAGTTCAAGAGCAACCTTCACCAACCACAAGGAGTAAAGCGAAACAGTTGGTAACCACTGAAGATGGAAGTATCACACCAGCTGACGCAATTAGAGCAGTTCCTATAAGATACATGAAACCAGGAAACACAAATGATAATCGGGATGAACCGAAAAGGAAGTAAGACAAAAAGGAGAGGGTATTATCAGTGTATTGCTATCTCCATACGTCAAGAGGAAGGTCAAGATCACAAACAATTTGCGGTGATGATGAAACCTATCGTCGAGTTCATATTCATGAACGTGCTTGCGGCTAAGTAAGTAAATGTGAATTTGACAAATATATAGAGTATTATTTATTTTAGTGCATCACAGCTTGAATTATTAGTGCATCCCTTTTATTAAACCGACGTGTTTACATATGAACAATGATATTGTTTTCAAAACAATGAACATGGAGGTCCCAAGGGTGGTATTTGAGAGCATGCGTGAAAGTTTACCGGTGACAAGTGCAAACCTATAGACGATGGAGTATAATTCAAAACAATGACGAGAAGCTGAAAAACAGGGTATCTTCACGCTTTTTGTTTTGCAAAACAGGAATGATGGTAAGTGAATTCAATAATATTCATACATATTTTCATATACAAAAAAACAATTGATAAAATTCTGAATCAAATTTATGACATATTGTATAATGCATTTTATTTTACAGATGTCACGCAAACCTGAGGACTTTAAAAGAAAAATGGATGAGGTGCTCGAGTATTCTACAAAAAATAACCTTGACAAAGTTGAGCTGGTAAGATTTAAAACAAAAAACACATTACATTGTTTATTAAAATTGTTGTTTAACGTAAATATGTATACGAATCAGGTATTTTTCCCAATAACCATGCCAACAGAAGAAATGAATCGATACTACCTTATTGTCTACAATTTGAAGACAATGGAAGTAGATATTATCGATAACAAGCATGATGACAGTCAAGACATACATAAAAGATACGAGGATATTCCAAAGGCACTGGTAAGAAACTTTTATTCGCACGCAAATGAATGTGAATGAATATGAATGATTGATGTTAAGATAATAGAAGATAGTTTGATTTATGATTGATTGATACTGTTTTCGATCTCATTTCGTTGCCGGTATGATTTAATTGAGAATACATATAACATAACATGTATGATGATATTTTGACATAGTGAATGCGAATACGATATATGTTGTAAATATGACATGATTCGTAATTTATATATAAACTTAGTTATTCAGACTTTAAATATCATAAGGGAATTAGTTTGTTTATTGATGTATCATACATAACAAAGTTATAGGTTAGTATGGAGTTAGTGATAAGTTTATTAATGTGGATGTTGTATCAATAGTGCATCTGGGTTCATATTTTATATTACTTACTATTATGGTTTGAGTTGGTGGTGCAAATGAAACTAATAATAGTTGTATGGATAATATATATGCACTGAACGATGCAATGCATGAAATATTTTAGGTTTATTATGTAGTTTACGTTGTCAATATTATATATATTTATTTGTTTTTTGTTTTTTTTTTTTTTAAATTAGTGCATCAAAGATTATAAATAAGGTGCATCTAAATGTATTTAACATGTACTGATTAACACATTCAATTACAGACAAAAACATTTGCGTTATATCTGCACTCAGTGGAACACCCATCTGCAGCTAAAATATCAACATCAAAACATAAAATCATGAAGCTGGAATGGGAGACAGGATTGAACCGCGTTGATTCTGGGATTTTTGTAATGAGACACATGGAGACATTCTTTGGAAGGAAAAAAGAGTTCAATTCTGGTCTGAAAAAAGAGAGTGTCCAGCAACTAAACCAGCTAATCGGGCTTCGAAAGAAGTACGTGGTGAAGATGTTGATGACAACTATCAACGAAAAAAGAGAGATGCTAGAACAAGAGTCGAAAAGGTACAACAATTTCAACGAAGCTCAAAAGTCGAATTTACATAAGACTCAATTTCAACGTCTTCAGCCAAGGGTTCGAAAGTATTATGATGAGCACGAAGAGAAGCTCAAGAAAAAATGGAGCTTTCTGAACAAATTTACACCAGCAAACAATATGATGTGATAAATTTCAATTCTGAACTAGATCTACGTACTTTACCGTATTATGATGGTCTCGTATTAATATAGGACATAAAACAATGTTATGTTATAATCAAAACTTATGTCTTTGACTCTATGAATGGCATGTTACATATATGGGTTATAATGAATGATGTTGGAATGTCTTTAAACATAGATGCGTTATAATGGTGCATCAATATGATATAAAAAAGGTAAATCAAATAGATAATTACTGATACACATGTGAATGATGAGGAACTTACATTAAATAATGTTTTCATAACTTTCACATATGATTCTATGAATGACAAGTTACATTACCTTATAAGTTGAAATGTGTTTAAACATACATGGGTTAGAATGGTGCATCAATATGATAAAAAAAGGTGAATCCAAATGATAATTACTGATACATATGTGAATGATGTAAAAAAATTGCATTGAATGATGTATAAAATAACTGAATATAGTAAAATCAGTAAAATAAGTTTTCATATAGTAAAAATTACATTAAATGATGTAAATGGGTTTAAACATACATGGGTTATAATGGTGCATCAATATGATAAAAAAAGGTGAATCCAAATGATAATTACTGATACATATGTGAATGATGTAAAAAATTACATTAAATGATGTAAAAATAAAGGAAAAGTTAATATTGAAAATTATGGCATCAATATATTAAAAAAGTGTAAAATATAATGCATCAAATATACTGCATCAATATGAAAACTTAATAACTAACCATACAATATAGTAAAATCAGTGCATCAATATTTTAAAATATACTGCATCAAGCAACAAATTTTACAAAGATGCAATTAAATTCCACAAAATTCCATAAAATTCCAGTATCCAATACGTACGACAATTCCGTAAAAAATCAACAATCCATATACATGCAACAGACAAGTATGACATTATTCTGCATATTATGCTTATTTAGAAAAAAAATAAAAATAAAAAACCAAAGATGACAAATTGCAATTGAAAGTGTATATAGGTGCATATCATAATCAGCAAAACGTTAATCACTCCTCGTAATTAACATCCATGTCACGAGTAGAACGGCATGCTCTTTTGTTACCAGCCCTGATCGTGTCTTTATAAGGGCATGTCCTGGAATTATGTCCTTCAGCCTTCCCACAAGTGAAACAAACCCGTCTCTTCTTTCCCCGCTTGATTCTTTGCGAATTATCTCATCAATGTTCTTCCATCGAGTATGAACCCAGTCCCTTTGTTCTTTGATTGTTTCGAACCTTTATAACAACACCTTCGTGTTCACTAACACCAAGCATTGAACAAAATGTATCCGATTTACTCTTCTTTAACCCAACTGGAACATCGATTCGCCCTAGATAGAAGTTCGATAACTCCAAACGATAGACATCAAGCTTTTTCTACAAGGCATCAACTGTCAACCGTGTCTTCAACAATACGACGAATTGATCGAATAACAAGATCCGAGCTCGAATCGTGACAAAGATTAACAAACGATCCAAACAAACATCATCGAGTCTTACACCACCTATCAGCACATACTCTCTCGGAAATCCTCAACACCATTTAACCTCAAAACATAAAAGATATGGCGGCAAAGTAACCCAAACAAATCAAACCTCTTGCATGAACAGTAATGTATATATCGATGAACAAAACAACACCTGATAATTAAAAAATAAAAAATTATTGCCTTAATTAATGCATCTAAGATATATATATATATAATACAATCATTTAAATTTAACAAGTCAGAAATATTCAATAATAATCAATTTACTGCACCTAAACTGAATATAAATACAGCAATTAGTGCATCTAAACAAAACAAAAAAGGGCATCTAAGAAATAAACTAATACAAGTGCATCTAAGAAATACGCTATAAGCTACTACAAGGCTACCAGAAGCTTCCATTACCTAAAACTAAACTTAACCAGCTAAAGTTATCATACTGCAACTGAATTAGACCCTAAAAGCACAAGTTAAAAGCATATAATCACAACATCAGGTTTCCTAAAGCTTAGGCCAAACAGCCCTGAAGAGAATGCTTTGAACTTAAATTCAACTAATCTAGGAAATTCTTAAAAATAAAATAAAATAATATAGTGAAAGACAACCAACCAAAGAGCATATTTACAGATTTTCAGCTAAAAACTACATCATCATGCAGATTTTAAAAATAAAAAACAACAGTGGATTGAGATAGATGGTAAACTGATGTGCAGAGGGGGAAAAAAAGAAAAGCACGCCTAATAAGCTAATCCTACAAGCTTCTAAAGGATTCTAAAAGGCATCACATATCAAATCTAAACAATAAGATATGAAGAATAACAAAGATCAAACCATATCAACAAGAGGATAAGCAGTTTTAAGATATAATAAGAATGGTGCAGTCCTAAAAGGATACTAAATCAAACTATATTAACTAATCTAAGGCTAAACTGAATATAAATACAGTAATTAGAGCATCTAAACACAACAAAAAAAGGGCATCTAAAAAATTAAAAAATATACATACAAGTATTTACATACCTCAAAAACTTCAAACGCTGCCTTGTCATTCCACTTTTTAACACCCGTGTCCCGAATGAAATATTTCTCAAAAAGACCAATCTCTTGAGTGCTAACAGACAAACAATTCGTAATGTATGTAAATTTCTTCTTGTATATCAAAGAACACGCTCAAAGTATAAATCTCGAAAGATCCTTTTCTAATTTCAACCCAAGACGATATCCGGTTTTTATACCTAGATTCATGATCATTTTTTCACGAGAATACCTCCGAGAATCCATAGCAGAATCAAAATGACTAATAAACTCAACAAGGGTTAAGTTTGCATTAGTCCATCTCCCAAAAATGATTCTCGATTCGCACCTAGATGTTGTACGATCAAACCGGATAAGTCTTCATCGCAAGCAAAAAGGTGAATCCATCTAGACCTCATATCGTAAATATCGAAAGCCACTTATTTTCAGACAAGCCAAACTCATCAATGATCGACTTCCATTCTTCCTCAAAATACTTGGCGAAATCGATCATTCCAAACGACAAAGACATAATCGTTTTCTAAAATCGGTGTTATTGCAAACCAAGAACCAACTTGTAAAAAAATGCATCGAATGATAAAAATAAGTGCATCAAATACTAAATGTTCCATTATTACAAAACTTAAAATTCGAATATACCTTAACCGATAATTTCGCATGATATGCCACATGCAAAGACGATGGGCTGTTAGGAAAACATCAAGAATGGCTTGTTTCATCGACGGTCCCGTTAGTCACAACAACTTGCGGATCACCAAAACGCCTTTTAAAAGCCCGCAAAGCCACTTATAGGACGCTATTGTTTCATCGCAAGCAACCCATCACCAAAAGTAACAGATCGGTTATGATTATCAATCCCAAGAAAAGGCACAAACACCATTCTGCACTGCAATTGATTTTAGTGCATCGTTTATTATAAAAGGTGCACCAATATATACGAAAAGTTGAACAAGAATAAATCAACAAAAAGTAAAACTAAAGCATGAAACATACTTGTTCGACCTAAAGGTTGCATCAAAGGATATCACGCTCCAAACGCCGATAATTCATCTTGGCACAACTATCACCCAAAACAAAGCGTATAAGGAATCTCCTTCACCTTTATAGTAATCGACAAAAACCCTCGCAATGCTTCTCAAGGTTCTCTAACTTCTCCACCACCATCGTCAAGGCCACGGTCTCCAATAAAGGTACTCACATCCCGCTTAAAATTCTTGCACCACCACGCTTGCACCAATGTTCTCGAACCCTCCGTAAATCTCTTTCATAAGCTTAAACGCCTAACAGTCCAACATTGGAATTCGATACTTGCATCGAAAATGTTGCTTAGAACACCCCATGTCCCTTGAACTCATTAAAAGCGCATGTCTTCTTTTGAAACTAGCGGATGGTTGTGTTCTTCAACAAACACGTACACCTCATACATAACCCCATCGACTTTCCTAACCCTCAACCGAGCTAAACAACCGCCTTACACGAGGTATTCTTCCTAAACTTTTCTTAGCAAAAGAATCACCAACCGGTGACAAGTCAATTCCTTGCCCTTATTGTCAATCGCCCCATTAGCACCTTTACCATTCACCCTACCACGCACAACAACATCAGAATCAGACCTATGTCTATCATACATAGAATCTCTTTTCTTCCCACCTCTATTACAACTAAAGTACTTAATACTAGGACAATCGCTACCATCGGGATTGCTCTCAGTACCAAGCTTAATATCAAACCCTCCCATTTTTGAATAATGTCTGTAAAAGTTGTACGCTTGCACCAAGGACACAAACACAGTTCCTTTTGTCGGTTTAAGAGACACATCCACATCAGGAACCCAAACCCTTGACCCATCAATAACCGACGAAACACCAACAGATCGATCACCAACATTTGAGACATTAACAATGATGAAGAACTAGATGCACTAACAAGCCTCGAACTAGAATCATCACCACCGAGCCGAGCTAGATACACGACACCATCGTAACCTAAACTAGAACTACCCCACACACATAACTACAAATCACGCCGCCAACATTGTTTGAAGAAGAAATCGTACCTAAACTCAAGATATGAAAACACAATAATTATAACATGTTTGCGTAACTACTACTTATAACCAAATATAAAAAGTGCGTATCAGATATATTCAAGTGAATCAGACACAAAAAGGTGCATCAACAAACTTACTCCACTAAAATTCATATCAATCACATCAACTTATCACTTCACTGAAGTTATACATTGTGCATATAAACTTAATCAACTTATACGTATACAACTATCTAATCCTTATCACTTCAAGTTATACATTCAATGCATATAAACATACTTAATCCACTAATTCATATCAATCACATACAAGTGCATCCGGATACAAAAATAAAGGTGCATCAACAAACTAGTCAATGATAAACTTATCAATCAACATACAAGTCCATCTGAATACAAAAATAAAAGTGAATATCAACAAACTTACTCCATAATTCGTATACAAATGAAACTGAATACAAAAACTTAATCAACTAATTCATATAAATCACATACAAATGCATATGAATACAAAAATAAAGGTGTATCCACAAACTTAATACACTAATTCGTATACAAGTGCATCTGATACAAAAATAAAAGTGCATCAACAACACTTATCATCAAATAATGCAATATCAACAACGTTAATATGAACATAAACAAATCTGAATCATCTCAGTATCACAATAGCAACAACACTTATATCAACTATTGCAAAGAATAAAGAACATTAATATGAACATGATTGATAAATTAGTGCATCTCAGATATACAACAAAATCGATTATAATTAATATATATATAAAAAATAATAATAATAAATAACACATCATAATACATAACAAACAAACAATTCATAAAAATTAGTGCATTTGTAAAAAAAAAAAAAAAAAAATCTGATTAAGCTAACAATACAACTGCTAAAACATAATCATTAACGAATATGATAAAAATAACAAAAATAAAATAAAAAAATAGACTAAAAAAACAAACAAATCATCAGATAACACACGCATTAGGTCAATATCAATAAAATCAACATATAACATAATCAGTTATGTAGATTAACATCGAAAGTAAAGGGGAAAACGTGTTACATCACATAATCATATAATTAACGCAAAAAAAATAACGATTATAGTTATGATTAACATACAGTTGATGTCGGAATGTGTCATTGTGATTGACGGAATCAGTGCATCAACGAGCTCTATTGATTTGTGATGTAAAAAATGAGTAAATCGAGTTTTCGCTTTATAGAGGAAAAGGAGAGAATTTTGGAAAGGATAATCTCCAAAAATGATTTTGATTTAAACATTATATACGGTATTGTAAAAAGTTACGGAATTTACCTTCAAGAATACAGAATGTTACATTTAGGCCCCTGTAGTTTGGTGAAAGAAAAAAAGGAGGGGAAGGGGGGATGATCCAACGGTTGAGATCACTTCCCCCACTTTTCTCTTGAGATCAAGTTTTTAAATGATCCCATCTATATATATATATATATATATATATATATATATTTCAATTTTGTAATTGTGAAGTGTTTTTTATTCCATCCATCCCATAATAACTTCATATTTCAAACAATGAAAAATAGACTTTAGAGTCTCATAAAATGCATTAAACTTAACAAATTCGGTGAAATACGACCTAAGAATTAATAAACTCTCTATTTTACATGTGTCACATATCCGCAATGTGGATGGCCTAAGCATTTCGTACTGAAAGAGGTTATAATTAAAACACGTGTCTTTATAAAGACTACGCTATATTATATTTCAAAACAAACTAAATAAATACTCCCTAGTATATTGTAATGCCTTATAAATCTCTCTACACACATAATATTTTACATCATTAATCGATGGTTCAAATAGTGGGTTAAAAGTTCCGATCGTATTAGAAATGGTTCTCTTACAAAGTTTCAATGTTTTTATTGTTATGTTTCCTTCTGGTTGAAAAACTTGCAAACAAACATTTTGTAGCGACATAATTAAAAATAGACGATTACCCGTGCATAGCGGCGATGTTGTATAGTATCGTTAATTTGTGTATGTATTTTTTTATGCATATATAAGGGTGGAGTAATTAGTGAGAGTTAAAAAACTAGTGGTTTAATTTGTAATTGAGTATTTAAATATCTAATATGTTACATTACATTTTATAAATAAAGGTATTTTAGTCTTACAACATTACTCATTTTCTAAAAAAATTAAATTTTAGGCAAATGTGTTTTCCCTTTATTACTTTGTAGTATCACGGACATTTTCATTGTTATAATAATGGATATTATAAGGAAGACTTGTATGATGTAACAAGGTATATGCATCATTCTTAGTAAACCAAGCAAGATAAATGCAATGTATGATCATTATATCTTTTGTATTCCCTTTGCTTTTAATATTACTCACTTTGAACAAAACACCCCTCTTAAAATATTATCTTAACTTTCTGAATATACAGTTTTCTAAATGCATAAAGGTAAATGCTAGTAATATGCTATGAACCTGCAACTTACTTGTGAAAGAAAGAGCTATAAATTTTGCTTACATAGTCATGGTGTATATGATATATAGGTGCCTGATTCATTAAATAGCTGCTGCTAAACTTTTCATATACAGAAAGATAGAACTTACTTTAAATCCTTAGTACATACTTCATAATAAGTTTAAGTGACTAATCTAAAATAGATTAATATGTTGTTTAAAGTGAAGAATAAATTGAATTAAACTAGTCGACATCGGACTATGAGGACTCGAGCTGCTGGGTGGTGGAAAGTCCAGCCTCATCATCAGGTGGCTCAGGAGGCACCTGGAGGTGGTTGAACACACAGATTATGGAGCGATAAAACCAATTCATAGTACCTCTCATGGTGGCTATGTCTCTCTCCACATTCATCATACTAACCCCTATTTCAACCATGTTGGGTTCCCTCGCTTGGGTATGTGGTGCCTCTTCCTCCTCATTCTCATTCAATCCCTCATCCTTCGGATCCTCTGAATGCAAATGGGTCACATAGTGTGAGTACCCTCGATATCACATCTCTGTGTAGAACTTTCATATATGTCAGTAATGACTAATCAATAAGAGTCATTGGTTGCTCTGGGGTCAAATCTAGAAGAAACACATTTTTAAGAACGAGTAGAATTTTGCAAGGCAGGGCACGAAATGACCGCCACATATGGGGCTCGTTTTAGTTCTCCCTGCAGCTTTAGTGAGGTAGGATGCTAGGCAGTGGGCAACATTGCAGTACTTGTCCTCGTTGAGGAAATTGTGCAAGTACCAGAGGTCCATTGTGTGATCAAATCTTTTTTTTTTCTACATGTGATGGAATAGGAGAGCATCTTGTGAAGGATACGATGGATTGTACTATGGATTTCCAATGCTCATAAGCTACTTATGTCATAGCTGCCTTATCCGATTGTTGACCAAAATCGAGCATAATTTAATTTTTTTGCAGGTGCAACTTCCCCAAACTTTTAGATATCTGGGACCGATGATTCACAAATCGAGAAGGATAGATGAGGACGTAACCCACCAGATCAGAGTTGGTTGGGCGAAATGGATGGCGGCGTCAGGAGTCCTCTGTGACAGAAATGTCCTTTAAAGTTAAAGGGGGTATTGTATAAAGTGGCGATTAGACCGACTATGTTGTACTGGTCTGAGTTTTGGCCCATCTCCAAGGCCCATGCTAACTGTGGTAGAAGTGCGAACCGATAATGCTAAGATGGACTTGTGGTAAAACCTTGCTTGACATGATCCCGAACGGAGTTTTGAGCAAAACTTGATGTCGGAAATATTATTTCAAGATGAGAGAAGGTAGGTTGAGTGGTTCGGTCATGTCGAGGAGGCCACAAGCAGTTGATTAGAAGGGTCGAGGCACTAGTAGTAGATGGCGTGAGAAGAAGGGCGCACCCAAACTCAGGTGGGAGGATAGACTTAAGCTAGACATGACAGAGCTTCTCTTGTCGGAGGACATGACCTCAGATAGGAATGGGTGGAGAGATAGGATTAGGATATGTGGTTAGATCTGGATAGGGGCTTAGTGGGTTTAGGTTGTTTTTGGTGGGTTAGGCTTTTAGGCGTCTCTTTGTTGCCTTGCCCCGGCGTTTTGGTTTTTGGTGCCTCCCTTTTGCTTTGCCGTAGCTTTAGGCCTCGTGCGTTGCTTTGCTTGGCTCTGTGTTGCTTAGGTTTGCCTGCTTTTTCTTGCCATGCTTTTGTTTTTGGTGCCTTGTTTTGCTCTACCTTAGCTTTAGGCCCGTGCGTTGTTTTTGCCTTGCTATGTGTTGCCACCTTAGGTCTGCCCGCTTTTCTTAGTGCTTTGGTTCTTTTGTTTTTGATTGTGCTCTCTTTTGCGCTCTTTTGCCTGTGCTCTCACTCGTGCCCCTTGCCTTGTTTTGCATGCTTTCTTTCCCGCTTTGCTTGTTGTTTATCGATTACGCTCTTTTCTTCTCTATCTCACCCGCACACTTTGCACTTGCTGGAGGTCTCGCTGGAAGCGCCTCTACTCCCGGTTTATCCCGGTAGGGTAGAACTGCTCACATTTTACCTCCCCATACGCCTTGGCGGGATTGGGTTTGTTGTTGTTGTTGTTGTTGTTGTTGTTGCAACTTCCCCAAACTTCATAAAATAGAGGAAATTATGGTTGTCTACTAGCGCTTGAGGATAAAGTCTCATACGCACCCCAAATTCTTTCACTAAACAATGGTGGTTTGATCCTCCCAGTCTAAAAGTCAAAGCTTTATCATCAGTGTAATCACGGCTCTTCTCATTGAATTGGTACGTGGCAAAAAATTCCAGAGAAAGCTCCCGATAGATTGGATCCACGATAGAAAAGATGTTACCCCACTCAGGTGATTTGATTTTTACTTCCCCATTTGTGTACTCAATCCCTAATAAACCCCGGATCTCATCTGCTAGGTTGAATTGTTCCAATAGCTCCCAATCTATTGTGCGGGTTGGTTCAATTTGACGAGATCTTAATTCCGTTAACTTCTCTTGATACTTCCTCTGTCTCTCCCCCTTGATGTTGGTGGGAAACTGGAGAAACGAACATATGGTGTTTGGCGTCATTAGGTTGGCGATGGCTTAGCGAACAACTAGGAGATAGGATTGCCATGTCTCTTTTAAGTCAAACCCCACATTCAGTTTTATGGATACACTTTTTGATGTAAGTTGGAAACATGACATGACAACATGAAAGTGGAAAACATTATGAACACGAATTTTACCAAACTTATATATTTGGAATGTTGGCCTGGCCTGGTGTACCAGGTGTAATTAAGGTGTAGGTTGAGACAAAGGTGTAGTGTAGGTTGGTGTGTGAGTTTGTCATTCAAAAGGTTGGTCCCAAAATTTTCTTAAGCACTAAAACTGCAAGATAAAACTGGCTAAATTGGTTCAATGCACATACGTGGATGTTTCTAAATTGGTTTGTTTTGTGTTTAGCATCTATACAGAGAACCAATTTAAAAAATGTTGATGCAAACAATGTCTAAAAACGTTATTTCTATCTTTCGACATCTCTACGTTTTGATGATAACAAAATGTAAAAACACGTTACGTCAAAATTAACGTAAACAAGTTTTTAGTCGAAATATCCCGTTTCTACATATATCACTCTAGGTATGAATAAACAAATTTACAACTTGACAAATGATCAAAGAAGTTAATTTTTGTTTCAAACTTCACATTTTTAATGTGATAAAACATTTTTTCAAAAATACATTTTACAAATTATTTTTGAATAATAAAGAAATGTTTTAATTGGAAAAATAAGTTTAAAAATCCCAACAGCTATTTTCCCCTCCAAAATAGCTCCAAACTTTCCCAAATAAACTTTCACCACTAAAAACAAATTTTGGAGCATCCTTGTCTCGGACGATACCACGGTACCACTAAATTTAGTGGTACCGTTGGGTATTTAGTGGTACCGTCCTACTGTAACGGTCATACTTTTTCTTCCTATAAATACCAGCCCACTTCACAGTTTTTGGGCATCCTTTTTCACACAAAACTTTCTGAGTTTAATTCCCTTAAAACACTCGTACTTCTTTGATCATTTAGATAGTTTTCTTTTGCTTAAGAGTGATCCTTTCTTCCAACCAAGTGATCACCTTCATTCGTCTCCTAGTGCAAGAGAAGAACACATAATATCAAGAAGATCCTAAGTGTTGTAGTTATAGTAGTGTGCACTTATAACACTTGTTATATCTTGATATACATCAAGTAGTCTTTAGTCTTGTTTTGATAGCTTGTGTGGATCATCGTGATTGTGTTGAGATCTTGGAGATCTCTTGTAGTTTGTGTGATAGTGTGTTGATCAAGTGGATCAAGTCTAGATCGTGTGGATCTAGTAGGTTGTGTGATTAACAAGGATCGTGTAGATCGTGAGTGAGATTGGTACTAGCTTGATTAGTACTCGACATTTAGCTTAGTGTCGGGAATTGTGATAAGCGACGTTGTACGGTTTTCTCCGCCTGAAGGGAGTTTGTTGACATAGTTCTTAGAACTCTCGAGTTGGGTACTCACGGAGTGGAGTAGGGCGAAGAAGAGCTTCGTTACCGAACCACTATAAATCTCTTTGTCTCGGTTTGATCTTTCCATCTCTTACTATTTACATTTATTGCTTACTTTCAATAGTTGTAGTGTGTTTATTGTAGTATTGTTAAGTAGGATTCATATTGTTGTGGTTTGATTTCACAAAGGATTGAATCGACGTTTTTCACAATTAACTTTCATAACTTAATTAAAGAGCGGTGAAACTATTCAACCCCCCCTTCTAGTTTCCCACAATTGGTACCAGAGTCACGCCAATCAAGATTTTTAAAATACACTGTATTTTAAAGCTTGAATCGATCAATGGATTTCGACAAATAACAATAAGGGCAATCTATGCAAAGACCACAACTTTTTGAAATCGATTGTTTTATCTATTGGAAAACAAGATTCGAAACTTATGTGAAATCAAAAGATATCGATCTTTGGCATATTATTACCGAGGGTGATTTTAAACCTATTGAAAAGAATCCAGAAACTAATAAGAATGAAATTATTCCTTACGAAAAACAAAGTGATACTCTTAAAAGAAAACTAGCCAAAAATGATGAGGCTAAAATGATGATTTATAATGCTTTGCCAAGAAAAGAATTTGAAAGAATTTTTATGTGTGATACGGCAAAAGAAATTTGGAAAACTTTGTTAGTCACCCATCAAGGTAATAATCGAGTCAAAGAGAACAAGATCGATCTTCTTGTGCAACAATATGAACAATTTTTCATTCCGGAAGATGAAACTATAGATAATGCTTTTGCTAGATTTAATACTATTATCACTAGTCTTAAAGCTCATGACGACGGATATTCTAGCAAGAATTATGTTAGGAAGTTTCTTAGGGCTCTACATTCCAAATGGAGAGCAAATGTCACCGCCATTGAAAAGTCAAAGAACTTGGTGACATTATCACTTGATTAACTCATAGGAAACTTGAAAGTTCATAAAATGATAATCAAGAAAGACTCCGACATTGTTAAAAGCAAAGGAGAAAAAGTAAGGTCTCTAGCATTAAAAGGAAAGAAGGAAGTTAATACAATAAACCGTAAAAACGTTTATTTATATTTTACGATCTTCTAATGTTTTGTCGATAACAATCGTAAAATCATTTTATCGAAATAAATAAAATACGTAAAAGCTTTGAGCCAATATTTTACTAACACACTTTTACTAAACACATAAAATTATCATAACATGTTTAGTTGGATAAGTTATATAAAACCAAAACCATTTTTATAAAACACTTACAAGTAATTTTGTTTACTTATATTTTATAAAAAATATATGTGCTTAGTATAACTTGTAATGGGTAAATGATGGGTAAAAATCAAAGTCCATGACCCATACCCATGGAGCATGATGCATGACCCATGATCCATTGTATGACATCATGCATGAAATCATGTTGGATATTATCCATGATCCATGACCCAAAGTCCATGACCCATGACCCAAGACCCATGACCCATTGAATAGATACAATGTATCTTGTTGGGTATCCATGATCCAAAGTCCATGACCCATGGTCCATAACCCATAACCCATAACCCGGTTTGCAACAGAAAAGATGGAAGTGGTTCAATCCAAAGAGATTGAGAAAGCTACAACTTCTCATGCCGAGTCTTCGGCAAGCGATGCAAATAACGATGATTCTTCTTCTTCATCTTGTTCTGGGATCCCTAATCTCGAGGGATTTCTTGGAAGAAGAAATGAAAGCCTTGGACATGATGCTGAGGAAAAGAGTAGGAAAGGCGATTAAGTGGTCTATGCCCTATTATGTTAAGAAGACCACACATAACATTCAGAATTTAATGCATAAGCAATTAGATGAACTCAAGAAGGTGGGCGGGTTAGAGAAGGGTATTGAGAATTGTGGAAAACTAGAAGGGGGGTTGAATAGTTTTACCGATTAAAACTTCGTTTTAAACTATTTAGATTGACTTATGTCAATCTATTTGATGTGTGTGTTGGATGATGATAGATAAAGCATATAAGAAAGTAATACTAATGTAAAGAGTAAGAAACACAAAACCACGACGCGAGTGTTTATAGTGGTTCGGCTACAAGGACACCTTCCTTGCCCTACTCCACTCCCTGAGTCACCTACTCGAGAGTTCGTAAGCACTACACAACACAAACTCCTTGTGGCGGAGAAGCCTTCACAACATTGCCTACTATTTATCCGGTACAAGGCTAGACACCGGGTTCTTCCATGAGGTAGAACCAAACCTATCACAACATCGTCTACACTTTATCCGGTACAAGGCTAGATACCGAGTTCCATTACAAAGGAGGAACTACTACCCAACACTACACAACTAACCTCGAAGGAGATCCACTCCTTATTACAACATCATCAAGAATATCAATATCCTTTGACCCAAACTATCTATGTTGTACATCGATGCACCATATCGATTGTACACCCTTGGCAGCTTTCACTAATTCCCTTGACACGATCCTTTGGCACCTTTCACTAATGCCTTTGACATGGAACTTCGACACCCTTCACTAATGCCATTGACACGGACCTTCGGCACCCTTCACTAATGCCATTGACACGAACCTTCGGCACCTTTCATTAATGCCATTGACACGAACCTTCGGCACTTTTCACTAATTCCATCAATACTACACTTCTATGGAGGAATAAAGAACTATCAACAAGAAAACTTCAGTAGTCTTGATGATGACGAAGCATGGCAACTCATGGACTTGAGCTTGCTCGACTTCAAGAGGTGGTGATCTCACCTTTAAGAGGAACCTAGAGAATTACACAAACACAAAACTACATAGAAAGATCCTTTGGATCTGAGGTTAGAGAGTTTACAATACTAAGAGAGAGTATGTGTAAAAGGGGTGAGTTACAATGAAGAAATGGCTCACTATTTATAGGCAAAAACCTTTACTGTTTCCCGGATCCCACGGATCCCTTTCTTGAGGGATCCGTCCAGTGTAATCCCAGGGATTCGCCAGACGCTCCTCCCTATTTGGGTTATGGGTCATGGATCATGGGTCATGGACCTTGGGTCATGGGTATCCAAATAGATACAATGTATCTAGTCATTGGGTCATGGGTTAGGTCCATGGGTATGGGTCATGGGTCTTGGATATTACCCATCCTAATAAACTATTACAACACATGAATTATTACAACAATTTATGTTAAATGACTATATGTAAATGCTTTACAAAAAAACATGTATCCTTATAATTTTACTTATGATAACTTTATATTTGTTATCAACAAAACACAAAGAGATAGCTAAATATGAATAAACGTTTTTTACGGTTTATTTGTATTAACAATATCCCCCTTTTTGTTGATGACAAAATATAATGTTATGATGAGTAAAACTTAAGAGAAGATATATGTTTTGAAAGCAAATGTAAGTTTTACTTCTTCTCCCCCTTTTTGTCGAAACAAAAAGTGAACCTAACGAATAAATAAAGTGTGGAAAAAAATATATTCCACGAAGCACTAACTCCCCCTTGACGGTAGCTCCCCCTAGAAATGGACGTCAAGTGAGAAAATATAATACCTACAAAGAAAACGTTAGTTGTAACATGTAATATGATCTTGTATGGGACGAGAAACAAGATGGAGAGCCAAGGTGTGTAAATAAAGCCTTGTAATAAAATGACAAAGTGTAGTGGTATATAGGCAACTTACAAAATGTAAAAGACTAAGGACAAGGTTTGTTCTTTTAAAATGACTCAAAAGAAAAAATAGAGAAAATAGTAATATTATTCCTTCCATGCTTGCATAAGGTTAATGATGGAAGTTGTGGTGAGTGATGATGTTGATGCGATCAAGTATGTGGTTGAGAATGAATCGCATCTCGTCCCTTATTTCCATTGCAAGTTCCCTAGTGGATTGACAATGTTCACAATGTAAATGGTGAGGGTAGTGTGTATGGATGGTTTGGTAAGTTTGATTTGTGGAGGGCGGAGTATGTGGTGGAAATGGTGGAAAATATGGATCAAAATCCGGGATGTTGGTGAGTGGTGGTGGAAAAGAACCTAGATGTTCTTGTAAGATAATGGGAGCTAGAGGTGGTAAAGTTGCAAGATCATTGTAAAGTGTGTTTGGTGATGTTGGTGGTGTTAAAAAGACTAGTTCTTTTGGGTTCAAGTTAGAAGCTAGTTGGGTAGATTTGGATGGTAGTAATAGAGTGGGTGGTGGACTAGACACGGGTAGTGGAATTGTTTTCGGAGTCTTAAGGAGTTCTGATAGGGTGAGTTTAGGTGGAGACTCGATAGGTGATGGTGGTGTTGTGCTTGTTGGAGATGATGGAGGTGCTACTATGGAATCATTTGGTGGTGAATGAGTAGTTGGTGATGGACTTTTTGATAATGGTTTAGCTAAACAACAAGGCCGGATGCTAATCCGTGCTGTTCTTCTAGATTTTGGTGGTGGCACTACGGAAGGTGGTAGGATGAAGTTTTGGATTTCTTGAAAGGGATTGTTTTCACTAGGTGGTTCATCAATGTTGGAAGATCTTTTGGATGACATGATGATGATTGTTTGTGAGGTTGAGAGTGATGCATATGCAAGCATTTTGGAACCTTATTTATAGAGAAAATAGTGCATTCTATTGAATGCTAGACCCAAAATGTGGACTAAAATCTAATGATTAGATATGAGATTAAGGCATGTGATCATGAGAACACAAGCATTAAGTAACATACTCATTAGTGAAAGAGCTAAAATTTTAAAATATGAAGGTTTTTAGCCAAAGTGAGAAAAATAGAAGAAAAATTTATGCTTCGTCTCACGGTTCCCACGATCCATTCCTTTAAGGAACCGCCCAACAGTAAATGCCGGGATCCGTGGTAATCGATGATCTCGTGTAGCTCAAAATTTTCTTTTTGAAAACATTGGTGCTTAGTGATACGCTTTACGCTGCTCGGGTCAAATGAACTTCCTTTTCGTCGAGCAAGTTTTTCAACACCCTAGGCAAAGGAACCTAATCATTGTAGTGTAGTATTAGGGTAAGCCACGGAATTGATATCGCTCTCTGGGGAATAGGAATGCTAGTGAGAAGTTACTACGCTAAGGTTGGGGGTTGAGGAAGATTATTTTTTTATCTTTTTATGTTTTTTTAGGAAATGGAAAGGTACGAATCTCGGGGTTTGGATTTGTGGGGTTGGTATTTCTACCGATTACTTCTAATTATCTAATTATCTAAACTAAGGTGTATGTAGTCTATGTCTATTGTTGTGTGCTCGTATGATGATTAAAAATGTATTTTCTTAGGCTTTATTACTCCATAGTTATCTCCTATTGATGGTTGAATTGTCACGCCCTTATTCTTAATCGTTGTGTTTCTAAGGTCGTAGGGTATGCTTATCCCTAACTCTTTGAAGCTACCAAAGGTTAATGACTACAAAATCTCTAGGATTTATAAACTTTAACTCTAAGGTATTCTTTGGATGTATAGCCTACAATTACTCTAGGTGATTATAAACTAAGGTTCAACAAAGATTAATCAAGCATTATTAGCACAACGAATGACCTATCGCAATACTAGGTCAATCACAATTAAGATAAGAGACAACCAATCAATATTTAATAACTAAGTTTCATATTACCTAAGCAAACACACAAATAAATTAGCGGACATGGGGAACATGCAAGCATACACACAATCAATGGAAGACATAATTGAATTAATGAAGTAAAACACTTATCTTGATGTAAGATAGGTATGGAACCCTAAAATATTGTACAAGATAGCCTTGGTCTGGTTTAGGTTTTTACTCCAAAAGACTACACAATCAAAACCGAAAAATTCGGATTCTATATATAAGATTACAAATGCGACGCGCCACCTTTAATTTGTGACGCGGGTCGCTGCTATTAGGGTTTCGCCTTAGCCACGTTAGTATTGCGACGACATCACCTTATGCTTGTGACGCCATCCTCACGCCTCCCGACGCCGCTCGGATCAAATCTAGGCCGCCCGAGTGCGACGCCTACTCTTTAAAACCCAAGCCGCCACTTGTAAATGAGCAATTTGGCTATTGAGTTGTCACAAACTTGTCCGACGGCTGCCTCTAGTAGAACCCGACGCCACTTGTAGAACCCGACGCCCCTTTAGTTTCAAAGATCCCGAGTGTCTCGATTCTTGACTTTGGCCATTTTCTTCAGATATTCGCTCTTTTCGTCCGGATAAGTGTCATTCCAGAATTTGCCTTCAAGATACCTAAAAGTGAAAAGGAAATATATTAAGTAATAACGGATACAAAAGTGATCAAATAAGGGCTTAAACGACCCTCAAAAGGTACATTTTAAAACCTTATCAAATATCCCTACACTTGGTATTTGCTTGTCCTCACAAATGTGCTTTTAGCCAATTAATTTATAAGTTGGGGTCATGAAGCATTAGTTTAGAACGATCCACAACATATATAAGCCCTCAAAAGTCATAACAAGCACGAAAATTACATACTAGCACCTCACATGGGGTGTTTAGATACTACATCTCTCGTGTATATGAAATATAACAAGTTGGAAATGGAAGATAAACACTCATTAACCCGTCTCTAGTACATAGATTACCATAGGCTTGAGACTAGATCAAACCTCCATCGCTTTGGCGTGAAGCACCTAGGAAAGACTATCCAAGAGGTCTTTTAAAGGGTTGTAATGATAGGCTTACGGTAGGGAAACAAAGGGTTTAAGTGGATAGGCGATTTAGTGGTGGCAAGTCAAAAATCTTTATGTTACAAGCATGCGAAGAATGACGCTGCTAAGCCAAGACTCGAGACTCTAAACTCTAGATAATTGAAATATAGATTAAAGATAGATGTAGGACGGTAGCCTTTTTTTTTTTTTTTTTTTTTTCTTTTCTTTTATATATATATATTTTTTTCATACACTTTTACTCTACCATCCTCTACGATAACATCAAAATGATAGGATTTAACACTTGAGTTTTTATTACTCTAACACTAATTTGACCCAATTGAAAGATCAAAACACTTGGAGTACATTATTACGCAAATAAAAGGAATTTGAATTTAACGCCCTTCCCGTCATTTCATAAAATTTAACTTTTCCCATGAGTCCCAATCGTCCCAAACCGTGTACAAAGGATATGACTCGACTTAGCAACTTATGCAAGCAACAAGATAATTGAACTAAGGGTTTAGTGTGATAACAATAATGCACTAAAAGTGAGTGCATACAAGGTAGGCTAAGGCGATTGGGTGTACATTTGGGGTGGATTGTAAACAATGCTCTTCATTGATATTCAAAACCAAAAATCACGAGAACCGTGGAAAAGGATAGGCTCGAGGGTTAACTAGGGTATCGTGTACTAAAGATGAGTACAACGCAAGGGTGTGGGGAAATACTCAACCGATGTGGAAGAAATAATTATATTACGGGTATTAATCAAGGTTTATCCTAATGCCTCTTATCATTTAGTTATTCCTAACTACACAAGTGTAGTCTTACTAGCGATCTCGGAATGCATCACAAAACATGTTCTAGAATCTATTATACTACCGGTTCTCACTCTAAGCATTAAAGATGAATGCTTTAATTCTTACAAATCTAAGAGCGATCCTCACATTTTGGGTGGAATTTAAGTGGTAAAGGGTTTTTGTGTGCTAGTCATATAATTTCCTATCCATGAGACGCTTTATTAAGACTAATGGCCCACTTTTATATGTCATGAAAAATTTTAAATTTGGTGCCAAAATTACCCTAACCGATATTTCTCATGGTTTATTACACAAATGCAATTGGACAAAACAAATATTCAAGGATAAGCATAGTTTCAAAGTTCCGCTTTATTTTCCCTCCTACACTTAAACCGAACATTGTCCCCAATGTTCCCTAAAGTATCAAAGTTATGATAACGGAAGATAATAAAAGACGAAGAAACTAATACTCCCCGATTAGCTCGGTAGGATCCGTGTAAAGTGGTGGTTACATCTTTCTTCAAGAAGAATGTTTGCGTGAAAAGCTCCTTCTCATCTTATGTATCTTCTTTTGGTAAATTAAACCGCACACTTGAAGAAAACAAACGAAACCTTCACGAAATTGGCGGTAACAATATATATAAGACTATACTAAACTAGGATATAATGCTTGTGGAATGGATGTTTACTGATTTTCCGAAAATTAAGACCGGAAAATTCCAAAATTTACAAGTAGCTCGTAAAACGAGAAAAGTAATCATTGTTTCGCTCCTTCCACGACCACAGTTGCGATCATGACGCCGTCAGTTATCCTGACGTAAACCGGTCTGCGATTTTCTGAAAAATTCGAAAATTTTTATCTTTAGAACTGGAAAAATTTCGCAAAACATCCATTATGACTGATACAAGCATTTGACTCGAACAAACACATATGTATATCTTTTAATTAATTGAAATTCTCATGTTTACATTTCTTTTGAAAACGTGTGTAATCCTCCCTACACTTATCCCTGATGTAAAATACCTTTATATGTAATTAAGACGATGTTAAAGACAAAATAAAGCATTTTTACAAATTTAAACATGAGAATAAACAATCAATAAAAGATACACGACACACAAACAAGCAAACAATTAAGCATGGTTTGCCTCCCACGAAGCGCTTTTCTTTATTTATGAGTCTTGTAGCTAGACTCTAAGTCGTGCCCCTACGTTGTCCTAATCTTAGAGGCCCATTCGATCTCCTTAACCCTTCTCTCATCACGAATGTACTCAGGGCCTAACTCAAGACAAGCAGTGTAGTAAACCTTATTCTTCCAATCTACTTCAAATGCCGGAATGTTGTCCACATCTAAATCATCAATACCCTCAAACTTCTTATTTTTGTAGGGCATTATATATTTAACACTCTCGGCTCCGTTTGAGAACTCGACTATTCCTTCTTCTTGATCATAAACCATCTTAGATTCCTCTATAAATGGTCTCCCAAGTATCACATCTCCTAAAGACCCGTCAATGATGCCCTTAATATTTTCCAAGATCATGAAATCACACCTATACGTGAAGTTACCTACGAAGACATGCAATCCTTTAACCTTCCCAACATAGTTAACTTTCCTAGGGTAAAAGGGGTCCCTCATAGGTCCTAACTTTTCGCTCATGATCCGAGTATAATAGAGCCTAGACATTAAGTTCATGGGTGCCGCATAGTCTATGTAAGTGTGATCCCTATATGAGTATCCAATCATGCACGGTATCTTAATGTTTTTAGGGTCACCACTTTTTATGTGAGGTTCGAAAGGTGGTCGCGGGAAGTTAACTACGTTATAGTGATAGGCGGTTTCCTTCCCGTTAGGGTATGAATCGAAATACTCCCTAAGTTCCTCCTCCTCCTTACTACCCTCCATAATTTCTAACACCTTAAAATCTCCTTCTTCTAATTCATCCTCCGAATCACTTGAGGTTGAATCACTATCTAAAGTACTAGTGGATTCCTTAAGGGCTTCCTCAAGTGCGCGTTCAATTATCCTATTCAATTTTTTAAGCTCTCCAATTTCACTCACGATACGAGCTTGAAGTTGGTTGGCAAAGGTTGGATCAAGTGGTGGATATTTGTTTGATGGTAAGTTGTTGTTTGGTGGGTTATCACCTTCCATGATGAAAAGTGATGGGATTACTAACAATGGTCACGAAGAAGGGGATAGACTACGAGGAAGCTAAAATGGAAAAAGCTTACTTGATAGGAATCACAAGGAAACCTAAACGAGGTGGACTCCTAACTAGCTATTCTATTCCGCAGCCGCGCCTAAAACTTGATACACTTACACAAAGCGTTCGGGGTCAAAGGAACTTCCTTTTCGTCGAGCAAGTTTTTCAACACCATAGGCAAAGTGAACCTAATCGTTGTAGTGTAGTATTAGGGTAAGCCACGAGAATTGATATCGCTCTCTAGAGGAATAGGAATGCTAGTGAGAAGTTACTACGCTAAGGTTGGGAGTTGAGGAAGATTATTTTTATCTTTTATGTTTTTAGGAAATAGAAAGGTACGAATCTCTGGGTTTGATTTGTGGGTTGGTATTTCACCGATTACTTCTAATTATCTAATTATCTAAACTAAGGTGTATGTAGTCTATGTCTATTGTTGTGTGCTCGTATGATGATTAAAAATGTATTTTCTTAGGCTTTATTACTCCATAGTTATCTCCTATTGATGGTTGAATTGTCACGTCCTTATTCTTAATCGCGTTGTGTTTCTAAGGTCGTAGGGTATGCGTTTATCCCTAACTCTTTGAAGCTACCAAAGGTTAATGACTACAAAATCTCTAGGATTTATAAACTTTAACTCTAAGGTATTCTTTGGATGTATAGCCTACAATTACTCTAGGTGATTATAAACTAAGGTTCAACAAAGATTAATCAAGCATTATTAGCACAATGAATGACCTATCGCAATACTAGGTCAATCACAATTAAGATAAGTGGACAACCAATCAATATTCAATAACTAAGTTTCATATTACCTAAGCAAACACACAAATAAATTAGCTTGACATGGGGAACATGCAAGCATACACACAATCAATGGAAGACATAATTGAATTAATGAAGTAAAACACTTATCTTGATGTAAGATATGGTATGGAACCCTAAAATACTGTATAAGACAAAGCCTTGGTTCGGTTTAGGTTTTACTCCAAAAGAGTACACACCGAAAACCGAAAATTCGGATTCTATATATAAGATTACAAATGCGACGCGCCACTCTTTAATTTGTGACACCGCTGGTCGCCGTTATTAGGGTTTCGTCGCCACGTTAGTATTGCGACGGCGCCACCTTATACTTGTGACGCTGTCCTCTTCGCCTCGACGTCGTTCGGATCAAATCTAGGCCGTCGAGTTGCGACGCCTACTCTTTTAAAACCTCAAGCCGCCACTTGTAAATGAGCAATTTACACCGAGTCGTCACAAAACTTGTCCGACGGCGTCTCTAGTAGAACCCGACCGCCACTTGTAGAACCCGACGCGCCCCTTTAGTTCCAAAGCAATTGAGTGTCTTGATTCTTGACTTTGGCCATTTTCTTCGTCTATTCGCGCCTTTTCGTCCGGATAAGTGTCATTCCAGCAATTTGCCTTCAAGATACCTAAAAAGTGAAAAGGAACGATATTAAGTAATAACGGATACAAAAGTGATCAAATAAGGGCTTAAACGACCCCTCAAAAAGGTACATTTTAAAACCTTATCACCTAGTGTGTGCCTATATGCAAACCATTTGGAGTTGCGGTTATCTCGACTCCTAAAAAGAGAAAAATAAACGAAGAAGTGAAAAAGTGTAACACCCCCAAATCTCGGTACAGCGAAAGACTTAATCAAGTTTTCGGGGCGTTACTTTTTGGATTGGTATCGCAGACAAGTATAGCAAAAGATAGTCATTTAACATTCAAAACCAATCCCAATTTAGTTAATCCAAACATTTAATTTGAAAGAGTAATTATTAGGCCCAAAACATAGTTTAATAAAATAGGTCCCCATAGTTTATCAGAGTCAGAAATGATCCTTGAACCCCGCCTTCTTGCCAAGCTTCCACCGATCATGTAATCCAAACATCTCTTAAATACCGAGAAATCATGCTAAAAGGTCACTACATTGGTGAGTTCATAGGTTTAAGTTCAACAAAATCATAGTAGACCTGTAAGAGTTGATTTGCTATGCAAGACCTAAGATAGATAAATACTGTTTCACACCGATCCTACCCGATCACCAATCATAACACATGTCCCACATCCAGGACTACTCGGGCCCACGACTCTAGTCCAAAGACCGCCATGGCAAAATCTAGAACAATTGCCAACCCGGACTAGGTCGAGGTAGAAGTCTATTATTAGTTAGGCACGGTTAAACCTAGACTAAGGCAACAACTACCACACATCTATCTAAACAGTCAAGCATATAAGCAAATCCAAATAGTTTTAACGGTCCAAAAACAGGAGCATGATTCTCACCCCAAAATAGTTCAAAACGTAGTTAAAACGTATATAAAAGTGGGGCTATGAAACTCACCTCAAGCAATCAATGCAAGCAATCAACGCACAAATAAACACTAGCAGAAGATAACGGTATCACAGCACGACAACTATCGACTCGGCACAACATATTAATGTAGACCAACTTTAATATATATATTCCTCAAATCAACGTTATCTACCCCAATATATTCCATTTATTTATTTCCAAAAACGTCTCGTTTCACCATTTAATCTTAGTGTTGGTATTTATCGTGTGGGTGTATCGACTCAATATGATGCCATGAATGCACTCAAACAACCAATATATAACTCAATGCGACACAATGAGACCTCTAAACGATAAGCTCCATAGTTCAATAAGTTTCGGAATAAATAGTAGACCTTATCGAATTCGTCAACTCGATAAACTCATTTATTTATCTGTGTCGCTTATTATCCCATAAATCAATCGTATCCTAAGGAGTCATAAGGATAAGTCACCCATTAATAAGGTCACCCAACGTACTCTAGCGGCTCTTATTAGATTCACAACCTAATAAGTCCGCTACCCACGCTGGATCAACACTATTAATGCTAGGTTATCCGTAACCCATGCACACAACGTAAGCAATTAAATACATAAACTAGTATTAAATGTCCACATTTGACATTTATTGATAAACGTACTCAAACATTAATTACTTATTTATTGCAAAACATTTCCAATTTAGTCGTTAGTTTCGCTTAAGAATAGTAAATAACAAGATAAGACTTGTTATCGACATTTTGGTACAAAAGCCCATTTATTATTTCTATTTCATAGTTTATTAATATTTTCATATATATATATATATATATATATATATATATATATATATATATATTTCGTCAAATTCCATTATTAATCTCATATCGTTATTTGTTTTGAGTCCACAAGCACGAGTCATAACTTCTCGCTTTTAATCAATCAATAGTCCAAATTATACTAAAGTCCATGTTACGGCTTTGTCGGGGTCAACTATTGACTAAAAAGTCAAAGTGACGCCGACGTAGCTCAAAGTCAACAATATATATCAAGTCCAAATTAAATGTCACAATATCGCAATTCAATCCCTAACCAACTCAAAACAATCTCGCCAACCAATCAATCAACCAAAAATATACCCGAAACCAATGTTATGACCCTAATGGTCATGACACGGTCGCGGTCAAGACCATGTGAACCAAACAAGCTCTAGAAGCTTTTCGGCTCCACGCGTCTCATCCAAACCTCAACTACATCAACCAACAAGCTACCAACTCGACCCGACTCGGACCCATGACCCAAGTGGGTCACGTACACCAACCCTTGAGCCACGTACGTGACCATGGTGGTTCGTACGTCCCATGTTCCTCAACCAAACACAACCAAATCAATTCCACAACACCCAAAACCAATCATTCAAGCTCCAAACACTAACCAAACACAAAACCCATCATCTATCTTAACCAAAAATATGCAACTAAACCCTAAATGCACAAACCCATCAAATTAATACACCACACATGTACCAACACTAATTACTTGTTTATTTATACACTAA
Source organism: Chrysanthemum lavandulifolium (assembly GCA_022545495.1). Lineage (NCBI taxonomy): Eukaryota > Viridiplantae > Streptophyta > Magnoliopsida > Asterales > Asteraceae > Chrysanthemum > Chrysanthemum lavandulifolium. Next base: position 276,350,266 of record CM040244.1, read on the forward strand.
TTAGTTTTAATTTTATGTTCCACCCAAAAGCCCCAAATTTATTCATATGGTCGAAACCCTAATTCCCAATTCGTGGCTTTTTATTGCCTAATCAAGCTTAAAACTTGTTCCATTTACCTTATCTAATCACCAATTGCAAAACCCCTTTGAAACCCTAAAAGTACGAATCTTGATTCAAAGATTTGAAGGTGTTATTGAAGTCCAAATGGTGCGTATGATATATGGTTGGAAAGAGGAGAAAGAGATATTTCTTTGGTGGTGGAGGTGTTGGGACGCTACGTGGTGGTGGGAAAATGGCGAATAGTGGCGGCGGTGGTGGGTGGTTTAGGGTTAGGGTTTGAGAGAGAGAAACACTAGTGTGTGTGTTTTAGAGAGAAACAAATGAGGTGAAATGAGGGTTGGGTAGGTATTTATACTAGGCCACTAGGAACTTAAAATAATTATTTTGGGAGGAGGGGTTGATTCAAGAGAAAAGGGAGGGTCGGGTTGTAATTTTCAGTAACTATCTCGCTTACCCATTCCCGAGTTCACATATTGTCCCCGAGTGTCCCACAACATTTATTCAACTTTCCAACATCGTTATTTACGTTTTCCACGAGTTTTGACTATTTATTTGTCAATTTTCGAGTTACGGTCTAAAAGTTACAATAATTTCGTTTTAGGCTTTTCTAGTGCCGAATCGAATAGTGCCTACCAAATAGAGTTAAAACTCATACGATAACTCATTTAATAATGAATTAAATCATAAAAACCAATAGACGATATAAAATCAAGTCACGGTTCATAAAATAGTGGTAAAGGCAAAACGCGGTCTAGTTTAACGTAATGCGGTTACCTAAAATAGACTCCCTAAATTGCCAGTTGTCACAAAAAGAATATTATTATGTGAGATAACCCGAGTGCTCCTTAATTCATTTTTGCTTAAATGAATGTACCCGAATACACATATTAGTTATGTGTTCCCTTTAGCATTCAAAAGACATGAGATGTAATGAAATCGGGTTTTTACTTTGTATTAATAATAAAAAGATTTGTCCTAGACGTGAGAATAGCTTTAGGAAAATGATACGGGGAGAAGTATCATTTTAGAAAGCATTTCAAAAATTTTCTTGTATAAAAAGGAAATTTATCTTTAGTTTTGAAAGAGTAAAAGAAAATATACCCTGAGTTTTGAAAATCCCCATATTGTTTGCGAGTTGTGTGTGAAATAGAGATCCTAGACTCAGAAAAGAAGGTAAGACTAACGTTTACATACCTTGTAGAATTGAGAAACAAATTACGACGATTGTTCCATGAGACCAAGACCAAGACGAAGCAAGTTGAATTGTTCCCGTTTCAACGGTTTGGTGAGGACGTCGGCTATGTTGTCTTCGGATGATACCTTCTCAATAGAAATGTTCCCCTTTTGAACATTGTCTCTTAAGAAGTGATGACGGATCTCTATATGCTTGGTGCGAGAGTGCAACACCGGATTCTTGCTTAAGTCAATAGCACCTTTGTTGTCGCATAAAATGGCTATGTCACGTAGATGAATGTTGTAGTCAACTAACGCTTGTTTCATCCATGGTGCTTGTTGGCATGCTTTGCCGGCGGATACATATTCGGCTTCGGTTGTTGAGATGGCCAGTGCCGTTTGCTTCTTCGAGAACCAAGATGTTAAACAACATCCCATAAAAGTACATACACCACTTGTACTTTTTCGGTCAACATAATCACCTGCATGGTCACAATCCGCATATACAATTGTTTCTACCCCCGTCCCCTTAGGATACCATAATCCCAATTGAGTAGTACCATTAATGTATCTAAATATTCTTTTGACGGCTTCTAGATGTAAGATTTTAGGGTCTTCTTGAAACCTAGCACATAGACATACACTAAACATTATATACGGCCGACTAGCCGTAAGGTAGAGAAGACTACCAATCATGCCACGGTATTTGTGTTATCAACGGATTCACCGTCTTCATCTTTTGTAAGTTTAGTATCGGATGAGATTGGTGTTCTTATGGGTTTTGACTCTTCTAAACCAAACTTATTTAACATCTCTTTTATGTATTTCGATTGATTAAAGAAGATACCATCATCTAGTTGTTTGATTTGTAGACCAAGAAAGAAACTTAATTCTCCCATCATACTCATCTCGAACTCATCATGCATGATTTTTGAGAAATCATCACAAATGTCTTGACAAGTCGATCCGAATATAATATCGTCCACGTATATTTGAACAATAATTATATGTGATTCCTTTTTCTTTGTGAAAAGTGTATTATCAACTAACCCCATGGTGTAGTCGTTTTTGATTAAAAATGATTTGAGTCTATCATACTAAGCCTTTGGGGCTTGTTTAAGACCGTAAAGAGCTTTCTTTAGTTTGTACACGTGGTTAGGTTTTTCGAAATTGATAAAGCCCAGAGGTTGAGCTACATAGACTTCTTCATTAATAAAGCCATTTAGAAAAGCACTCTTAGCATCTATTTGAAAGAGTTTAATATCATTAGCACAAGCATAAGCAAGAAGTATTCTTATTGACTCTAATCTAGCCACGAGAGCATAGGTCTCATCAAAGTCTATGCCTTCTTGTTGATTATACCCTTGGGCAACAAGTCTAGCTTTGTTTCTAGACACTACACCGTTTGCATCTAACTTGTTTTTATATACCCATTTAGTTCTGATTATGGTTTGGTTATTAGGTGGAGGGACAAGTGTCCAAACATCGTTAGAAACAAATTGATTTAACGCTTCTTGCATAGCCATTACCCAACTATCATCTTTTATGGCTTCTTGCGTATTTTTTAGGTTCTATGGTTGAGACAAAACAAAATAAACTACTTTGGTTTTGGACTTGAGATCTAAAGGTTCTTTCATTTAACTTTCCTATAACCTTTTATACGGGATGATCTTTAGACTCTTTAATATTGACGATTTCATTGTTTAATGGTCCATCTTCTTTATTTATATTTTCCTTGATTTCTATGGCTTCACTTTCGATTATGTCGTCATCGACAAGAGGTTGGGTAGGTTTAGGTGGACTTTCATCAAATTTTACGTTTAATGATTCTTCAACCTTCATTGTTTCTTTATTTAGTATAACATAAGCTTTACTATTAGGAGAGTAACCTAAGAAGATACCTTCGGTTGATTAAGGATCAAATTTAGTTAGGTAATCTTTATTGTTAAGTAAGAAACATTTGCTACCAAAGACTCTAAAGTGTTTTAGCGAAGGCTTTTTGCCTCGAAGTAACTCATATGGAGTTTTACCTAAGAATGGTCTAATTAGTACACGGTTAAGTATGTAACTTGATGTGTCAACGGCATTGCACGAAATTCTTTTAGGAATAGATTGCTCATTAATCATGGTGCGACTCATTTCTTGTAGGGTTCTATTTTTCCTTTCAACTACCCCATTTGATTGTGGAGTGCGAGGAGCTGAGAAATTGTAAGTAATACCATTAGCATCACAAAAGCTCCAAATTGCGCTTCATTATCAAATTCCCTACGATGATCCGTTCTAATAGACACTATAGGACTTCCTAGTTTTCTTTGGATTTTCTTACTTAATATTTCAAAGTAATCGAACGTTTCAGTTTTATTCTTTAAAATTTTTGTCCATGTGTACTTAGAGTAATCATCCACTATAACCAAAGTATAGAAGTTACCTCCATAACTTTGAATAGCGGATGGACCAAATAAATCCATGTGAAGTAGTTCTAGACACTTAGTAGTAGAGACCATATTTTTAGCTTTGTGACTAGCATGGACTTGCTTTCCTACGTTACAAGCATCACAAAAATGATGTTCGTATTTTAATTTTGGTAGATCTCTTACTAGGTCTCTAGATGATAGCGATTGAAGGAGTCGCATATTGGCGTGACCCAATCTTCGATGCCATAAGGTCGAAGTATCATCCATAGAAGTAAGACAAAGTTTGTCTTTTGGTTCATGACCGATTTTAATGACATAGACTCCATGTTTTATAATGCCTCTTCCTATAGTAATACCGTTTTTCAATATTTTACTACCGGTTTCACTAAAAAGTACGTTGCACTTTTTATCACATATTTGTCCTATACTTAGAAGGTTGAATTTTAGGTTTTCTACGTGACAAACATCGTTAATGGTTAAAGATTTGTGTGAAATTGTACCTTTCTCGATGATTTTGCTCTTGCTATTACCAAACACCACATTTCCTCCATTGAAGGATTCGTATGTGGAAATGTGTCTTTGTTACGGTCATGTGCCTCGTGACCCCGCTATCCTTGATCCATTCATCCGGATCTAGGTCGACCTTTAAGCACACCTAAGAAAACAATTAACTCAAAAGTTTGGTCCCCATTTGTTCATGGGTCCATTAGTGTTATACATTTCATTCATGTTAGGCATATATGGAAAAGGTGAGAAAGCATTCCATGGTGTAAAGTTTTGAAATGGAAAGTCGTTTTGAACATTAGGATTCCATCCCATTTAATGGTGGTTACTTCTCGGATAAACATTATTTGGTCTTCTTATAAATGTGTTTGTTTTTATAAAGACCTTCTTTGTAGTTTTCAATTATACACGGATCGTATCAAGTTTTTAAAGTACAATATACTTTAAGAAACTTGGTAACGAAGCTCTGATACCAATTGTGGAAAACTAGAAGGGGGGTTGAATAGTTTTACCGATTAAAACTTCATTTTAAACTATTTAGATTGACTTATGTCAATCTATTTGATGTGTGTGTTGGATGATGATAGATAAAGCATATAAGAAAGTAATACTAAGGTAAAGAGTAAGAAAGACAAAACCACGACGCGAGTGTTTAGAGTGGTTTGGCTACAAGGACACCTTCCATGCCTTACTCCACTCCCCGAGTCACCTACTCGAGAGTTCGTAAGCACTACACAACACACACTCCTTGTGGCGGAGAAGCCTTCACAACGTCGCCTACTCTTTATCCGGTACAAGGCTAGACACCGGGTTCTTCCACGAGGTAGAACCAAACCTATCACAACATCGCCTACACTTTATCCGGTACAAGGCTAGATACCGAGTTCCATTACAAAGGAGGAACTACTACCCAACACTACACAACTAACCCCAAAGGAGATCCACTCCTTATTACAACATCATCAAGGATATCAATATCCTTTGACCCAAACTATCTATGTTGTACATCGATGCACCATATCTATTGTATACCCTTGGCACCTTTCACTAATGCCCTTGACACGATCCTTCGACACCTTTCATTAATGCCTTTGACACGGACCTTCGACACCCTTCACTAATGCCATTGACACGGACCTTCGACACCCTTCACTAATGCCATTGACACGAACCTTCAACACCTTTCACTAATGCCATTGACACGAACATTCGGCACTTTTCACTTATGCCATTAACACTACACTTCTATGGAGGAAGAAAGAACTATCAACAAGAGAACTTCAGTAGTCTTGATGATGACGAAGCATGACAACTCATGGACTTGAGCTTGCTCGACTTCAAGAGGTGGTGATCTCGCCTTTAAGAGGAACCTAGAGAATCACTCAAACACAAAACTACATAGAAAGATCCTTTGGATATGAGGTTAGAGAGTTTACAATACTAAGAGAGAGTATGTGTAAAAGGGGTGAGTTACAATGAAGAAATGGCTCACTATTTATAGGCAAAAACCTTTACTGTTCCCCGGATCCCTTTCTTGAGGGATCCGTCCAGTGTAATCCCAGGGATCTGCCAGACGCTCCTCCCTATTTGGGTTATGGGTCATGGGTATCCAAATAGATACAATGTATCTAGTCATTGGGTCATGGGTTAGGTCCATGGGTATGGGTCATGGGTCTTGGATATTACCCATCCTAATAAACTATTACAACACATGAATTATTACAACAATTTATGTTAAATGACTATATGTAAATGATTTACAAAAAAACATGTATCCTTATAATTATACTTATGATAACTTTATATTTGTTATCAACAAAACACAAAGAGATCGCTAAATATGATTAAACGTTTTTTAAGGTTTATTTGTATTAACAAGAATGATAAGGACACTTACCGTGACTTCACAACCTGTGATGTGCCGAACTTCACAGAAAAACTTAACCCAGTTGTTAGCACAGGGTGGCTTACTGCCGCGGAAGGTGCTTTCCCCACGAGCGCCTGTTAAGAAAAGAAGAATATCATATATGCATCTAATTATCTTCATGAAAGTGCCAAGATGTAACACCCCGTGAACGACACGTCATAATTACTTTATTTTAAAACTTTTACGCAAAAACGACTCAACTTTACGGATATTCTATTACTCTTTTGACCATTTATAAAAATCTATAACATTTCAGACCTTGAAACTATTTTTAAATAAAACTAGACTCAATTCCCTTCGAAACGGCGGGTGGCGCGACCCGTGACGATTTACGGTTTAAAAGATATGATATTTAGAAAATTGACGAAAGCTGAAAACACCTCCCAACCACCGATTGGAGTTTCCAATGGCCGGTTGGGGACTTCGTCTCAACAGAAGATTCCACCTCGATTGGTATTCCAGCCATGGTATTTGAAGGTCAGAGGTCCTCATCTTTGCATTTTGACCCGTTTTTCTTGCATACGACTCATACTACTTACGTATTACATCAAACTTACCAGATTTCATTAGTACATCATAAATATCATTTTCATATAAAAACATTTACCAATTGACCATCGGAAATGTACTTTGCAAAATGATGGGTTTTGTGCCAAAACCCGTTTCGACCTATTTTCACTACAAACAACCTTTACCACTTACTCTTCACACCAAACCTAACCAAAATCATTAACACAACATATTAAACTAATTCCATAACCAATTGACCAGTTTACAACCCAAAATGGGTATAATTACACTTAATCCAAACGCCCTTTTAACTTAACCATAAACACATAAACTTACTTTGACAAACACCATTGACGACCCTTTTACTTCAACGACTACAACATATACTTTGACACTTGACCACACGTTTACAAACCATTAAATACTCTCGGGGGTAAAACATTGACTTGAGCTCGGTATCTACCTAAGCTCTTACTTTCTTACCAATCTTCTAACTTCCATCTAGCAATCCATAAGCCTTAGTCCAAGCTTACCATCATCATCACATAAAAACCTACAAAGCATTAACATCTTAAACCGTAAGCATAAAGCTTAGTAAGTAAAACAATTATAACATAATATCATAATTTATTGACGTATTACACATCAACCCATTACTTCATTACAACCTTAAACCCTTAACATTAACACATACCTTAGCCACTTAATGCTTCATGACCTATCTCAATAGCATATACATACTCTTTAACTAACACATCCTTGTGAACTAAGTCACACTAACCTTAAATCCATTCTCACATAAGCATATACTTTCCAAGCTACACTTAGACCTTAACATATAACACATAGAGCATAATATAATGAAATCATTACAACATCATCTTATAACCGGTTTTCTTACCTTGATCCCGAGCTCATGAAACCAAGCACATCATCATCTCCACCCTTACAATCTAGGCCAAATCATTATTATCATAAACACGTAATCAAGTTACTAAACTATGATTACTACAACCATAGCTCCTATTTAAACACCTCTAATTATCACATAACCATCCAATGATTATATGATAATTAACCCTATTAAATTATTAACTTAAACCCAATATAATCATCTCATAATTTCTATAATCTTTATTTAACTTCAAAACACCATTTATCCAATTCTCCCAAATTGGGTACATTAACCCTAACTTATAATCTTATCAATTAAATCACTAATTGAGATACTTACTTGTGTGGATGATAGGTAAAGCTTATCTTCATTGAATTCAGACCTTAATTCTCCTTCAATTGGTCATTCTAGCTTTCTTGTTTTTCCCACCTTTCTCTCTAAATCGTAAACTCACACACAGACTTTTAGATAATGATGGATTATCTAAAAGCCTGGATATTTCTAGTATTAACTTCCTTCAAACCTAATTTATTACCCAACTTGACACTTTTAGCCCCTTAAGTCCATTTGTTTCTATTTTAGCCACATTAAACTTTATAATATATTTACTACTTGATAGCAGTAGTCCTTTAAGTCCATAGTTCTTATAATTGTGAGACATCATATTTTCTATAAACACTTACATAACATTTAATACTTATAGTTTGACTATCGGGTTTGACTAACCAATCCCGTAAGTCCTTAAAACTTATAAAGGTCATAGTCAATAATTTAAATGGCATTCTTGTAATAAAACGCTTAGGCCCAATTTCAGGGTGTTATAATTCTACCTCCTTATTTAGATTTCGTCCCCGAAATATCTCGTCTAAATTAACTTCATATTGGTCACATCTTATCCTTATTATTAGCACTAGGCAGGCACACTTATCATTCAAACATTCCGTTACAGTGAGCTAAGTGATCTTGCAACGCTAAGCAACTCATTCCAAAATCTTTAATCTACTCTATTTCTCATTTAAATCCTCTAAGAGTGTGTAGCTCTTACTAAGGTTATCATGTCAAACGAGACATATTTACTATAGCCAATGTATCATTTTGTCAACTCCATTGCTATGACACCACATTCTTAGTTACTTTATTCTAACTTTTTATTCAAGGACTATGTGTCACTTGAGAAAATTTGCACCATTTGACTTTATACAAGTCAAATACTGACCAATACGACTTATCATTCCCATCTTTACCGTAGTCATATTATTACCCTGTTAACATTTTTTTTTAAAACCTTACCTTCTCTACTTTATTTTAAGAATTTCCGCCAAGTATTATGAGTTACTTAGGAAATCTTAAGTTATTTTGACTTTCACAGGTCAAAATTGACTAATACATGCGCATTCCACCATGGTCTTTCCGTTGCTCCATTAACATTTTTATTATAGGACCTTGCTTCCTCTACTTCTTTCTAATAATTTCTCGTCAAAGACTACAAGTCTCATCTGAAATTTCAATACTTTGACTTCATAAAGTCAAACTTTAACTTACATCATTTCATTTACACATAAGGGTGCCAATGAAGATTAGCATCCATTACTATCATTACTCACCTTTTGTACCACTTCTCAAGGCACATCAAATTCTTAATCTTTGCGAATTATACTACAGACATCTCAATAGAAGGTTTTTATAATGTCTCAATAAAAAGTCGCATTCTGATTCTATTCCACCTATCTTAGTTCTTAAGGCTTCTAACTAACTCTAGACTTTCATTTTCTACCCTTTCTACTCTACTCATGTCATGTCGGGAATACATAAGCCCACTCATTTATACTTCCTTATTTACATGGAAAGACGTCCCAAACGATGTAAACCAAGAAACATAAACTTTTGGTTCAGCGATTTACAATTTCTTTAACTAAATGAAAAGGCGTCCCAATCCATTTAACTAAAGAAGTCATAAATCGTCCTACTTACACACTTCTGACGTAACACTCATACCTATTACTCGTTTTCACTTTTCTTTCTTTCTTTCTTATTCTTCTTCTTCTTTCTTTTTACACATCATATTACTTTTTAACTTTTTAGACTTGGATCCATATCATTGTCACATTCATTATGGGGATATTTTTATATGCCAAGGATATAGGCAACCCCTTGACGGTAAAGGCAATACTTTTCATTTAGAAGGATCTTTAACACATCCCGAAGGATTCCTTATCATTCCTTAATTTGGTCATCCCAAAGGATACCATCATTAACATCGTTTACTTGGTAATCTCGAAATATACCACCATTAACTTGGTTGTCCTGAAGGATACCTCCATTAACTTGTTCATCCCGAAGGATGCCATCATTAACTTTATTAGCTTGGCCATCCTGAAGGATACCATCATTAATTATCATTAACTCATTGGTCAAATGATAGCCATCTTTAACCTTTCACATTTTAACATTGGATCCAAGCCATTAATATTTAACACACATACACTTTTCCATTCATTTTATTTAGTTTAAGCAAGCATCATTGGTATATGAAACTCGCTTACCATATTTACACATTTACTATGTGTTTACATTTCTCATTACAACTTACTTTCTTTAATCCACGTTAACCATTTTCACATCTTTTCTATTACCTCTTTTAGGTTACTCAATTCTTTTTTTTCACATCTAACCTCACATAGGTTAGTTTGATGACATCTTCGTTAATTTACATTTATCCTTTACATTCACTTTATACATTATCACGACCTCTTCGTGTTTAACTAAACAACATATCATTACCTTTTTACTTACATTCCTAACTCATCCCTTATTAGTTATTAGCACAATATCTATACCATTTTCCTTTCATTTTTACTTATCATCATTTCTTAATCCATTCTATACTTTTTGTATATATAGACACTTAATCATTAGTGTGTCAATTCTTATTTGACCTTCACACGTTATAATTTAGCACACTTGTCATTACTACGTTCCACACTTTAAGCGTCAAATACTTTAATTCACTATTAGCCCATCTCTAATACCACTTACCATTCCATCTACATTCAATTACTACTACTCTTAAAACACGTTCTTATACTCACAAAGCGATCACCGACACTAACCAAGGTGCATGGCGATTCAATCACTTAAACACTTCAGGTCCTCCACGGACTTATATCACATACTTGCTAACACTATAGAACACATTCATCATTCATTCTTAGGTTCATATAACCTATCTCATAATTCGCTTAGAAACTTAAACGTTTACTTCCACGCATAACTTGCCCTTACAGTTAACGCATCTAATAGTGGTTTAAGTCTAGGTAACCTAAAATGGAAACCTAATTCACTTAAACTAAAGCTCTGATACCAAGTTGTAACACCCCGTGAACGACACGTCATAATTACTCAATTTTTAAAACTTTTACGCAGAAATGACCCAACTTTACGGACATTCTATTACTCTTTTGACCATTGACAAAAATCTATAACATTTCAGACCTTGAAACTACTTTTAAATGAAACTAGACTCAATTCCCTTCGAAACGGTGAGTGGCGCGACCCATGACGACTTACGGTTTAAAAGATACGATTTTTAGAAAATTGACGAAAGCTGAAAACACCTCCCAGCCGCCCGGTTGGGGACTTCGTCCAACAGAAGATTCCGGCCGCCCATAGTATGCCCCATCTTTGGAAGGTCGCATGCCCCATCTTTGCATTTTGACCCGTTTTTCTTGCATACGACTCATACTATTTCCGTATTACATCAAACTTTCCAGATTTCGATAGTACATCATAAATATCATTTTCATATAAAAACATTTACCAATTGACCATCGGAAATGTACTTTGCAAAATGATGGGTTTTGTGCCAAAACCCGTTTCGAACCATTTTCACTATAACAACCTTTACCACTTACTCTATACACCAAACTTAACAAAAATCATTAACATAACATATTAAACTAATTCCATAACCAATTGACCCGTTTACAACCCAAAATGGGTATAATTACACTTAATCCAAACGCCCCTTTAACTTGACCATAAACACATAAACTTACTTTGACAAACACCATTGACGACCCTTTTACTTCAACGACTACAACATATACTTTGACACTTGACCACACGTTTACAAACCATTAAATACTCTCGGGGGTACAACATTGACTTGAGCTCGGTATCCACCTAAGCTCCTACTTTCTTACAAATCTTCTAACTTCCATCTAGCAATCCATAAGCCTTAGTCCAAGCTTAACATCATCATCACATAAAAACCTACAAAGCATTAACATCTTTAACCGTAAGCATAAAGTTTAGTAAGTAAAACGATTATAACATAATATCATAATTTATTCACGCATTACACATCAACCGATTACTTCATTACAACATTAAACCCTTAACATTAACACATACCTAAGCCACTTAACGCTTCATGACCTATCTCAATAGCATCTACATGCTCTTTAACTAACACATCCTTGTGAACTAAGTCACACTAACTTTAAATCCATTCTAACATAAGCACATACTTTCCAAGCTACACTTAGACCTTAACATATAACACATAGAGCATAATATAATGAAATCATTACAACATCATCTTATAACCAGTTTACTTACCTTGATCCCAAGCTAATGAAACCAAACACATCATCATCTCCACCCTTACAATCTAGGCCAAATCACTATTATCATAAACACATAATCAAGTTACTAAACTATGATTACTACAACCATAGCTCCTCTTTAAACACCTCTAATTATCACATAACCATTCAATGATTATATGATAATTAACCCCATTAAATTATTAACTTAGACCTAATATAATCATCTCATAATTTCGATAATCTTTAATTAACTTCAAAACACCATTTACCCAATTCTCCCAAATTGGGTACATAAACCCTAACTTATAATCTTATCAATTAAATCACTAATTGAGATACTTACTTGTAGGGATGATAGGTAATGCTTATCTTTATTGAATTAGGACCTTAATTCTTTTTCAATTTGTCATTCTAGCTTTCTTGTTTTTCCCTCATTTCTCTCTAAACCGTACACTCACACACATACCTTTAGATAATGATGGATTATCTAAAAGCCTAGATATTTCTAGTATTAACTTCCTTCAAACCAAAGTTATTACCCAACTTGACACTCTTAGCCCCTTAAGTCCATTTGCATATATTTTAGCCACATCAAACTTTATAATGTATTTACTACTTGAAAACATTAGTCCTTTAAGTCCATATTTCTTATAATTGTGACACGTCATATTTTCTATAACCATTTACATAACATTTAATACTTATAGTTTGACTATCGGGTTTGACTAACCAATCCCGTAAGTCCTTAAAGCTTATAAAGGTCATAGTCAACAATTGAAATGGCATTCTTGTAATAAAACACTTGGGCCCGATTTCAGGGTGTTATACAAGACTTGGTGGGAAGGAAAAGTTTGTGAGAAAGGTGAAGTTTGGGCCGAGACATGTTCATGGAAAGATTTCAAGGAGTTTGATAACATCAAATTAGCCTGATCTTTTATATATCAAATTCCCGTGTTTATGGCATGATTTATATTAATATGGTACTTAATTGGTCTATATTCGTTCATATTTGCATTTCAGGCGCTGGAGCGGTAAAGATGTGAAAAAGGCCAAGAAATATATGTTCAGAGATTGATTTACAAGGGCCTATGAAGATTACGCCGTAACTCGTTAACAATGTTACGGCGTAAATATGAGCTTTGAAGGATACGGCGTAACCAACTATTATGGTTACCTCGTAATTATTTTGTGAAGGTTACGGCGTAACATGAAATTAATTACACCGTAGAGATTATTTCGGAGCAGATAAGTATGAGATGACGAAGACTTACGGCGTAACCCGATGTTTAGTTACGCCGTAATTTATTACTTGGGCGCAAAGTTTTGAAGGCTACGGCGTAATTATAATTTAATTATGTCGTAATTAATTAAAAGCGGCAATTTTATATGAAGCTACAAAGAATTACGGCGTAACTTATTAATTTAGTTACGCCGTAAATATTAAAAGCCTGGGCCCAAGTGGGATGATGCCCTAATTATCTACTATAAATATATGAGTTATTCATTCATAAAAAGGCATCAATTGTGGTTTCGGTGGTATACTGTACGAGGAGCCAAAAGGAAGAAAAAGAGGCGCAGGCCATTCGAAGGTTTTTTGGGCAAAACGGGGTTTTGCCCCGGTATTCAACTAGGGGATCGATAGCATTATCCTTAGCACGATATGTAATTATTTTCCAACTCATTCAATTATTTTGGTTTCATTATTCAATTTTAATTTTGATTCTAATTTAATTGTTGGACCATCTTTATTTATTGTGTTTTAAGTGATTGTCTTTTAATTTATTAATTGTCAATTAATTATTTGATGTTATGTCTTTGTTTATTTATTGCTTTACATGGTAATTATATTTGTCATCCCACTAGGATATTTTAGAGATGTGGAAATTAGGTTTTGGCCTAGTTTAGATTCTTTTATTATTAATGCTTTTGCGTTAATTAATTGTTTCTAGTGTATGTGTATGCATGCATAGTTTATTGGTAGCTACCCTTGTTTGGTAGTTTTGAATGGCGGTGAGGCCAATTGCCCAGGAGATATGACCAAGTGACCCTAGGTGAGCGGATCGAGACGGAAGGGTAAGATATGACCAATCAAGACCTTTTCTACTTGTGCGATTTGACCAACCGATCACCTACCGTTTGGATGAACTTAAGAATTAGGGGTGAGTGTCTAAGTTCTAACGCCGGGCACTCACTATTATAAATCTAGCATGTAGCGGAACTTAATGACTTGGCTTAGGGACCAGGAACAACAGGACTTATGACGATGCTACTGATTTCTCATGTGGTGGCATCTTTGCCGATAGTTAGGCGAATTGACCAAATGTCGTCCTCTCGACTTTAACCCCACTGAAACAAGAATCTAGTGACATTTAGAACCCTTGTAATGCGATAATAAACGATCGGCTCTTAATGACTGCTATTAGATTGCCGAATGATCCCGGGTGACCTGTTCATCTTGGTGAGGATTCTAAGAACCATAGGGTAGGCGAATTGACCAAAGGAGTCTATCGACTTATTCACTTGTGGATGAACCCGGTTTAAGAATTGCATCACTATCTTTCCCATTAGCTTGTTTACCAGAGAACCAACCCAATTGATTACGTGACACTTTAAATATTATCAATCCTTACATTAAAACTTATTTATTTGACTAATTCAATTAATTAGACAGTTAGGAATCAACCGTTTTTGGGACGACCTCGGTCTTACCATTCCCTCACTACATGCGACCGGGTACACTGCCCGTTAGTGCATTAGGTAGGCCATAGGTAGACGAGTTACTATAAATGTAAAACCTGGTCAGTAAAACCTGCATCAGAGTTGTTTAATGTAGAATATGCATCGGTTGAAGAAATCGATAAGATCCGAGAAGAGTTCCAATCTCTTACTCAGACTTCTAAAAATGTGAATGAATTATGGAAGAAGTTCAATGACAAGGTACCTTATTGTCCCGAGTATCATGGCAATGAAAATCTCAAAGTTGAAAGATTCCAAAGGATGCTTAAAGATGATATCCATGATGTGATCTCACCTTTCAAATGCACTACCCTAGAAGATCTTCTAAGTAGATCTCGCGTGAGGGAAGCATATATTATGAGAAAGAAAAATAAAGAAGTAAAAAAACCTAAGAGAAAACAAGAGTTTGGTGATAAAGATAGCAAAAAGGTTAAGTATAATCAAGGCAAGACGAGTGGTGGAAGTCAAGCTAAAATACAATGCAAGAAATGCCATAAGTTCCATCTTGGTGAGTGTAGATTTAACATGCTAGGTTGCTACAAGTGTGTCGCTTTAGATCATCTTAGTAGGAATTGTACGAAAGCCGATGATTGTGTGTTATGGGTGTAATCAGTTGGGACACATACTGAATGAGTTTCCAAATCCGAAAGTGATTGAAGCAAAACAGTTAAAGACCCTTAAAGAAGAAAAGGTTGAAGTTCCAAAACCGAAAGCTAGTGTTTATCAAATGATTGCTGAAGAGGCGAAGATGTTTCCTGATGTTGTTACAGGTATAATTCTCTTAAATTCCTTGCCCACTCGCGTCTTGTATGATTCGGGTGAAAGTATGTCTTTTGTATCCTATAGCTTTAGCGAGAAGTTATCTACTCTACTGAATAAGCTCCCAAAACCCTTTGAAGTTGAGATAGCCAATAGTAAAGTTGTAGTCGTATCTAATGTATATCATGATATAGAAATAGAAATAGATGATAGTGTTTTTAAGATCGACTTAATTCCTATAATGCTCGGAGAGTTTGATATAGTTATCGGCATGGATTGGCTCGGTAAACATCATGCCGCCATTCTATGTAGATACAAGATTGTTTGAATTGTTAATCCTAGCGGTCGAGAATTTACCATTTAGGGTGAAAAGAGGAAGGGTGAGTTTATAATATGTTCCGTGAAGAAGGCTAGGAAATATTTGTCTCGTCGTTGTTATGCTTTTTTGGCACATGTGATAGATACTAGCTTTGAAAAGAAGAGTGTTGATGAAGTTCCGGCTGTAAAAGAATATAGTGATTTTTTTCCCTGAAGACTTGCCGGGTATTCCACCCGAAAGGCAGGTTGAATTTCGTATCGAATTTATTCCTGGAGCCACTCCTATTGCTAAAACTCCTTACCGTCTAGCCCCATATGAAATGAAAGAGTTAATGAGTCAACTTCAGGAATTACTTGATAGGGGTTTTATCCGCTCTAGTAGTTCTCCTTGGGGTGCTCCTATATTGTTTGTTAAGAAAAAGGACGGTAGTATGCGAATGTGTATCGATTATCGTGAGCTAAATAAGGTCACTGTGAAAAATGTGTATCCCTTGCCACGAATTGATGATCTTTTTGATCAACTTCAAGGTGCAAGATGGTTTTCAAAGATTGACCTTCGTTCAGGCTATCACCAGTTGAAAGTCCAAGAAGAAGATATTCCTAAGACGGCTTTTAGGACCCGTTACGAGCATTACGAATTCGTTGTTATGCCTTTCGTCCTTACTAATGCACCCACGGTTTTTATGGATCTCATGAATCGTGTTTGTAGGCCAATCTTAGAAAAATCTATTATAGTGTTCATCGATGATATTCTCATCTATTCTAAAAGTAAAGAAGAACATGAAGTGCACTTACGGGAAGTTCTTGAATTGTTGAGAAAGGAAATATTGTATGTTAAGTTCACAAAATGTGAATTTTGGGAAGTCCAATTTCTCGGTCACGTTATAAATTCTGATAAGGTCTTAAGGTTGATCCGTCAAAATAGAATCCGTAATGAAGTGGCAAGCACCGAAGGGCGTTGGTGAAATTCAGAGTTTTCTTGGACTCGCGGGGTATTACCGTAGGTTCATTCAAGATTTCTCCAAGATTACATCCTCATTAACTAAACTTACAAAGAAGAATGCTCCCTTTGTGTGGGGTGAGGAGCAAGATGAAGCTTTTTGTACCCTTCAAAAGAAGTTATGTGAAGCACCGATTCTTGTATTACCAGAGTGAACTAAAGATATGGTAGTTAACAATGATGGATCTTATTCTGGCATCGGGTGTGTTCTTATGCAGCGTGGAAAAGTGATTGCTTATGCATCAAGGCAATTAAATAAATATGAAAAAAATTACCCGACTCATGATCTTGAGTTCGCGGATGTGGTTTTTGCCTTGAAGATTTAGAGACATTATCTATACGAGGTGAAGTTTATAATTTACACCGATCATAGAAGCCTTCAATATTTCCTAGAGAAGAAAGATCCAAATATGAGACAACGGAGGTGGCTAGATTTTCTAAAGGATTATGATTGTGAAATTCGCTACCATCCTCGTAAAGCGAATGTTGTGGCAGATGCTTTGACTCATAAGGACCAAAATGAAGCTATAAGGATTCACTCGTTACGAATGATTGTTATGACTGATCTTTTTGATAGGATTAAATTAGCTCAAGAAGAAGCTTTGAAGGAAGAAAACTGGAGAGAAGAACGTATTAGATCTTATATTCCTCACCTTGTAGATGATAGCTGGGGGATTAAGACTAGGTATGGAAGAATTTACATTCCTTCCCGAAGCGGCATCAAGGACTTACTTTTGGAAGAAGCGCATAAGTCTAAATATTCAATTCATCCAGGAGCTACAAAGATGTATCTCGATTTGAAAAGGAATTATTGGTGGCCGGGTATGCAGAGAGATTCTGTAAAATGTGTTGAAAATTGTTTAACCTGTCTTAAGGTCAAGGCTGAGCATCGGAAGCCGTATGGAAAAGTCCAACCCTTAGACATTCCATTTTGGAAATGGGAAAATATTACAATTGACTTTATTACAAAGCTACCCAGAACGACCAAGAAACATGATGCGATTTGGGTTATAGTAGATCGGTTAACGAAGAGTGCTCATTTTATTCCTATTAGAGAGAATATGCCAGTTCATAAACTAGCAAATATTTATGTCAATGAGATAGTCGCGCGTCATGGGGTACCTGTTTCTATAGTTTTGGATAGATACGGACGTTTCACCTCAACTTTTTGGCAAGGTTTTTAAGAAGAGCTTGGTACGAAATTACATATGAGCACAAATTTTCATCCTCAAACTGATGGGGCAATTGGGATTATCATTTACCTTTAGCCGAATTGGCCTACAACAATAGTTACCATTCAAGTATAAAGATGCCACCGTATGAAATGCTTTATGGTAGAAAGTGTTAGTTTTATGGATATAAATTAGTAGACGTGAGTTAGGATCGAACTCGAGACCACGGGATTGCACACTTTACGTATGAGAATTTAAAGTTAATAATTAAATATAAAACGTTATATTTATTTATTGATTAAACGAAATAACTAACAGACGTTAAGTAATTAATGTAATGGACTAACGGGCGTTAAATGTATTTGGAAAAGGACTAGAATGCAAAGTTTGGGAAGGTTCCGGATCCCCTTGGTGAGGCTTAGAACCGATCGGCCATAGGGAACCCAAACCCAACCCATATCAGAATCAAACTTGTTCACCAAGTTTACTTGAGTATATATACAAAACCTAGGGTGTTTGTAAATTATCTCTTGTACTCATTTCTAAACCCTAAAACTGTTTTGTGTGTGTTTTTTTGTTCTACAAACCGATCGGCCACCTCCATAGGTATCGATCCATCACTTTTCCATTAAACAAGTTATTTGTTTTATCAAAACTAGCATTACTTTAATTCGGTTTAGTACGTGTGTACAAGTACGTGGTAATAACACAATATTGTTATTATTCTAGGATTGAATTACAAAACGGTAAGGGGTAATTCATATAATCATAATTAAATCAAATTAGGGTTCTTCCATTGCTAGTTTGTGGATTTGATTCTTGTTCGGCTAGAATCAAGAAAAGGTAGGCATATTCTTTTATGTTAATTAATTGTTCATTAATAAATCCTATACGCTTCCGCTTGAATACTTTGATGTTTGTGATTATTTATTTGATTGTCATGTTATCTAATTCCAACGGTGGCATCACGAGTCATTGGTTTTAATGAGTAATTAATTACATAAAGCGTAATAAAACAAATAATTGTATGTTGTTTGATATGTTAATCCGTGGTTTATGTTTATAATTGTTTGGTCGACTTTTTTGTTAATTGGGCGTGCACCTATATTTTTTAAGTCGACACATATATAAATTTTTTAGGGTTTTGAAATTTGTTTGCTAACCTTATTGAAACCTAGAATTAATATATTAGTTACGTGATTAATTCATGAATAATTTGTTATGTGTCATGGAATTTTGATATGCGATCTTGGGACTATTTGTATAATTGTTATGATATATCCATGATTATACATGCATGTTAGTCATGGATAAGTTGCTTTGATATTGTTTAATTGTTAAGATATATTTATTTACGATAAATCTTGAATTGGGGAAGACTCCAAGTATATATATTAATGAATCAATTATGTACTGCAATTTGGTATATTATTAATTATGGGTTTACGCAATCGATTCTTCGATGTATGTGGCTCACTCTCAATTGAGAGAGTGAAATCCCTAATTAATATATACATTAATTTAACCTAGATTTTGATTGTTAATAGGGTTTTATCGAATAAGTTGCATGTGGCTACTTGTTTACACGTATAAATTGTTTATTATGTGCGCATTGTTTTTTAGTAGTTTATTTTTATTTGTTACTTGTTTGTTTATTATGTTAGACAGTTTTAAGCAAAGGGTAATTTTTGAATAGAAAATAATATGGACTAAACAATGGCGAAATTTGATTTGTTTTGGAAGAGTTAAGTTTCAATAGTTTAATTGATTGGTGACTTTGGTACAAATGGTCCGAACGACTCACCCACTAGAATGAACTATAAAGGGGTTAATAAAGAAGTGCTTGCAATCACACTGAAAGGATTTCTAAGGTTATGCTTTGCGATTACCGGTCCTCTCCCCTGTAAGTTCGAATGGAGCTACTTAGTAAGCCATAAAATGTGCAAACTCATCTTAAGGGCGAATTAGTTTTAATTCCATGCGCCACTTGTGGTAATTACGAAACACTAAGTGTTTACACTTATGCAAAAGTACGGTATAATGGACGATAATTAACACTAAATTCCTTGATTGGTGAACCCAATACCTCAATCAAAACTTTGATAATTTGATCTTTATGAATTGGTAATAAAAAGTTTTTATTAAATTTATGCTACAAGATGAATGCATGACATCTTTGTACATATTTGATTTGACACATAAAATCAAAACTAGTACCCTTTTAAAGTAAGTTTTATGCCATCTAATTAAAAGGAACACTTGAAGTTGCAATTTACGTCATGACATGATTTGGCTAGATTGTGATGGAGAGGTAAATCTCTATGTAAATTCGGACCTTACATGGACATATTTGCAGTTCTTTAAGTTAGACACTTAAGTTGAGTAGGAAGTGAGACCTGGACTCAATGGCATAAGATGGGATGAAACATGTTTATATTTGCAATAGCGTTGGAAAATATAAATCCCATAATGATCTAGGAGTTGGAAATTGTTTGCCAATTAATGTTTGAAAGATTACCTTATTATATGCTTTCGTTACTAGCAGATCAACTGATGTAATGAACCTATGATAATTTGGATCCTAGTTTTCGAGAAAATTATATGGTTATATGTTTATATTACCGTTGGGTATATTTTGTTTTCTTGAAAAGTTGTATTATCGAAAATACTAATACTTGAACTTTTTACGTAGAAATGGCTCAAAATAACGATATCACTAACATCGCACTAAGTTACGCTTTCAAAAGCTTTTTGATCGAGAAAAGTTGGTGGCTCTAAAATTTCAATGTCTCTTTGAGAATTATCTGTAGAGTTGTTGACGGTTGAAATATCTTTATGAACCTTGCCTCTTGAACCAACCGGTCCTGACTACTCGGTGATAAGGACGCTGCAACTCGAGTATAAGCGTCATAATGATGTGGCTTGTATTATGTTGGGAATGATGGAATCTGCTCTTTAAAAGCGATTCGAACATTATTTCCCATATAATATGCTCAATGAACTTCAAACTATGTTTGAGAAACCCATTTGGTCGAGATTTATGACTTGACCGACGCATTACACGGTATGGCGGGGAGAGGGTAAACCCGTTAGTGCTCATGTCTTGGAAATGAAAGGTTACATGGACCAACTAAAGGCACTTGGAAAACTTATGATGATGACATGGTGTGAATCGATTAATAGATCCTTAACAAGGATTTTAATGGTTTTGTCGAAACTTCAATATGCTGCGTGGGAAAGGCGATTCATTGACCCACACGCATTGCTAATTGACTATGAGAAAGGGGTGCCTCAAAAGGTTCCTACCGCCGGTACTTGCTATTCTGGGTGGAAGGATTAATAAGCCAAAACCGCGTGCGAACAACAAGAAGGGAAGGGGAAGGGTAAGGAAAGGTTGACAAAGGCAAACAAGTTATGGCCTATCAACCTCAACCCAAGAAGAACCCTAATCCTAGGAAGGAAAATCCTAAAAGGATCAAGCATGCCACCACCGTAGAGCGTTGGGCATTGGAAGAAAGCGTGTTTCTATCTTGATGAATTGCGGGCAAATAAAATGAAGTACTGAAGGGTCCATAGGCGCGGTTCTTATGGTAATTTATTTTTCATTGAATTATTTACTCTAAATCATAAAAATTCCCGGTATATGATAATCTGGATATGGTATTCACATTTGTAATACACTCTGGGGGTTTAGAGTGGAAAGGAAGCTTGCCTATGGGGAGCAATATCTCGCACGTGGGAAATGGCGCATATGCAAATTGTTGAAGCCATAGGAACGTTTAGTTTAGTATTGCCTTGAGCTTAGTAATCGCATTATTGAACAATTGTCATTACGCACCTTCTATAATTAAAGGTGTTGTTTCCTTTCGCTTTGTTGGATGATGGTTTTACTCATACTATTTCACGTAATGGAGTTGATGTTTCTTTAAATGGTGTATTTTATTTTAAAGCAATTCATCGTGAATGGTGTGTTTGAAATTGATGTGATTGGAAATGAATCTAACAATAATAATAATTCGATGTTTAGCATTAACAAGAAGATAAAGTTAGACTTGAATTCTTCTTATCTTTGGCATTGTAGACTTGCTCATATAGGCAAGGCTCGCATGCATAAAGCTGCAACAAGAAGGGCTTTTGCAAAATATCAATGATGAATCATTTGATAAATGTGAGTCATGCATATCGTGAAGATGACGAAGAAACCTTTTCATAGCAATATGGAGAGGCTTCGATCTACTTGGTCTTATTCATCTTGATGTGTGGACCACTTAGACATGTGTCAAAGAGAGGTGCTAGCTACTTAACCTTCTCGATGATTTCAAATTGTTATGGTTATGTTTATTTACTTAAGCATAAACATGAGGTGTTTGAAACATTTAAGGTCTTCAAAGTCAAGTAGAACGCTATTGGGAAAGAAGATTAAAGCTCTTCGATCCGATAGAGGAGGCGAGTATCTAAGCCAAGAGTTTAAAGATTACTTAGGCGAGAATGGAATTGTCCATAATCTCACTTCTATATACTCCACAACAAAATGGTGTATCGAGAGAAGAAATCGTACATTGTTGGACATGATACGATCTATGTTTAATCTTACCACTCTACCTTTATCCTTTTGGGATTATGCTTTGGAATCATTTGTCGCATTCTAAATATGGTTCCCACAAAGAAGGTTGATAAGACACCATATGAAATATGGCATGGTAAAGCTCTAACCTTGTCTTATTTAAAGGTCCGGGTTGCGAGGCGTATGTTAGATGTGACTCACAGATAAACTCCAACAAAGATCGTAAAGTGTATCTTCGTAGGATACCTTAAGGAAACTATGGGTTACTACTTCTACTAACCAACCGAAAATAAAGTAATTGTTGCTAGGTATGGAGATTTTCTTGAAAGAGATCTCGTATCTCAAGAATTCATGGGAGAGTTTATGATCCGGAAGATGATCAAGAAGATGCATTACCTTCCGAAAACACTAACGCACTTCCGGTAGAACACGATAGTCCGGGTCCTCCACCGAAGTTGAAGTGATTCCCGTTCAGATCTGTAAGGACTACGCGTGCACCGAACGTCCATGTCTTAACGTAGAGGTTGAGGAAACTATGTTAGGAGATCTTGGAGAGCCTACTAGTTATAAAGTCGCCATGGCAAGTCACGATAAGGAAAATGGCGGTTGCAATGAATGGGGAAATGCAATCCATGAGAGAAAATGAAGTGCGGGTAGAGGTCGATTTACCTCCAAACGCCAAGGTGGTTGGAAGTAAGTGGCTCTATAAAATTAAGACCGAAATGGATGGCAATATACATGTCTATAAAGCTCGTCTAGTTGCACAAGGTTTTACTCAAACTTATGTCATAGATTACGAGGAGACCTTTTCTCCTGTAGCGGACATTAGAGCTATTAGAATTTCATAGCTATAGCAGATACTATGACTATGAGATATGGCAAATGGATGTCAAAACCGCCTTTATTAAATGGTCGCTAGATGAAGACATCTATATGAAGAAACACGAGGGGTTCGTGAATCCACAATTTCCAAACCGTATGCAAACTTCAAAGGTCCATTTATGGATTGAAGCAAGCATCAAGGCAATGGAATAAAAGATTTGATGAAGAAATCAAAAGTATGGATTTATTCAAAATCTTGATGAGCCATGTATATCACAAAGTTAGTGGGAGTGATGTAATTTTCCTAATTCTTTATGTCGATGACATATTAATTATGGGAAAAGACATTCCAAGTTTGCAAAATGTTAAGGCATATCTTGGGAAGTGTTTTTCCATGAAGGATTTAGAGAAGCTGCATACATTCGGGAATCAAGATCTACCGAGATAGGTCAAAGCGGTTAATTGGTTTAAGTCAAGCGCTTACATTGATAAAATATTGAAGAGATTCAATATGCAAAATTCCAAGAAAGGATATTTGCCGATGGAAGTAAAGCATGGCTTATGTAGCGATATGTGTGCTTCAAAACTGCCGAGGTGGCACGCATGCGTAAAGTTCCTTATGCTTGGTTGTAGGATCTATTATGTCTGTTGTGAGATGCACAAGGCCGGATGTGGCGTTCGCTCAAAACATGACCGATCGATATCAACGTAATCCGGTGAACTTCATCGGATTGTCATTAAACATATTCAAGTATCTTAGGAATACGAAGATATGTTTTAGTGTATGGAGGAAATCCGGACATCGAACTTGGTGTAACAGTTCTTGTGATGCGTCTGGCGGTGTGATAAAGATGATACGAAGTCTCGGATGGGTTATGTCTTTGTCATCAATGGAGGAGCATTTGTTGGAAGAGCAAGAAGCGATACGATGCGATGTACCGTGATGCGAATACATAGCTCCCTTGGAAGCGCAATGGAGGTCGTTTGGATTAGGAAATTCATTTCGGGCTTGGTGTTATGCCTTTAATTGAATCGCCTATTGATATGTATTGTGACAATTTTCTGCAATTATATTTGCCAATGAACCCGAGTCGTGAAGGGCACCAGACATTTTCTACGGAGTATCACTATGTTCGGGAACAAGTCCGTGAAGGTGAAATTAATCTATTGAAAGTTCACACAGATGATAACTTAGCTGATCCTTTCACTAAGGCTTTAGCTAAAGACAAGCTTATTGGACTTCGTTTAGCTAATAGTTTCATGCATAACTGTGATTAGTATTTGGATAAAGGATATTGTAAAACATTTATTATTTTGATGAAATAAAGTTTGGATTATGTTTATTTTCATTTATAATATTGTTGTCCTATATTTGCATGTTTAATCCGTGAATAACTAAGTTATTCTAAATGTCCGTTGTCGATTAATGATATGGGAGTATCATTAAATTAAGACAAATATGAGAGATGTGGTAGAATATACTTGAAAGTATATTGATGAGAATGCATACCAATTTCAGATGATATTCAATGAATTGAATATAGGACTTATCCCAACTACATAATTTACTTTGTGGATATTGTTATAAGTAAATTATGAATAGTTATCCTCGGACTTGAGATACCGGATAAGTGTCATGAATGTAGTGCATTTCAGAGAGCAACTTAACGCTATCGTGGCGGTAGTCATAAGGGTTGTTTTCGAAATGTTCACGAAGTTTATGGGTTATTCTTGTAGTCAAAATAGAATTTGTTCCTTCAAATTTATTTGAAGTTTAATCTTCTTGGGCCCTCGTAGTGACAAGATGTTTGTGTGGCACCCAAATCTCCCTAAATATGTTTAGATGATTCGGTAATCTTGGTCGATCACTTACAACGAGAAACATAATAGTTTTATAAAGAATGACTTAATTCCATATATTTATTTAACGTGGTATTAGAAACAAAGGATAATAATAATGAGAAATCATTAAAAGGTTTTCCGGGAGCCTTACTTGAGTCGTACTAGAGGCATCGAAGTGTTGCTGACGCTAACCGATGTGATCACTCTATTAAGATATATCCAAGTGGGGCTGTTAGTTTTATGGATATAAATTAGTAGGCGTGAGTTAGGATCGAACTCGAGACCACGGATTGCACACTTTACGTATGAGAATTTAAAGTTAATAATTAAATATAAAACGTTATATTTATTTATTGATTAAACGAAATAACTAACGGACGTTAAGTAATTAATGTAATGGACTAACGGGCGTTAAATGTATTTGGAAAATGACTAGAATGCAAAGTTTGGGAAGGTTCCGGATCCCTTTGGTGAGGCTTAGAACCGATCGGCCATAGGGAACCCAAACCTAACCCATATCAGAATCAAACTTGTTCACCAAGTTTACTTGAGTATATATACAAAACCTATGGTGTTTGTAAATTATCTCTTGTACTCATTGCTAAACCCTAAAACTGTTTTGTGTGTGTTTTTTTGTTCTACAAACCGATCGGCCACCTCCATAGGTGTCGATCCATCACTTTTCCATTAAACAAGTTATTTGTTTTATCAAAACTAGAATTACTTTAATTCGGTTTAGTACGTGTATACAAGAACGTGGTAATAACACAATATTGTTATTATTCTAGGATTGAATTACAAAACGGTAAGGGGTAATTCATATAATCCTAATTAAATCAAATTAGGGTTCTTCCGTTGCTAGTTTGTGGATTTGATTCTTGTTCGGCTAGAATCAAGAAAAGGTACGCATATTCTTTTATGTTAATTAATTGTTCATTAATAAATCCTATACGCTTCCGCTTGAATACTTTGATGTTTGTGATTATTTATTTGATTGTCATGTTATCTAATTCCAACAGAAAGTGTAGGACACCCGTGTGTTGGGAAGAAGTGGGGATAAGGGAATTGCTAGTACAAATATTGTATTGGCGACAACCGAGAAGATAAAGACGATTCAGGAAAGACAAAGGCGGCTCAAGATCGATGGAAAAGTTATGAAGATAGTAGAAGAAAATCGATTGAGTTCGAAGTAGGAGATTTTGTGATGTTAAAAGTACCCCCGTGGAAAGGTGTGTTTAGATTCAAAAACAAAGGAAAGCTTAGTCCGAGGTTTATAGGACCGTTCAAAATTTTGAAGCGTGTAAGAGAAGTAGCCTACGTCTTGGAATTACCCGAAGAAATGAGAGGTATTCATAATACTTTTCATGTGTCTTACTTGAGGAAGTGCTTAGCCGACAAGACTAGCGTGGTTACTTTGGATGACATTGAAATTGATCCCGAACTAACCTCACAAGAAGAGTCGGAGGGTATATTAGGAAGAAAGATGCGAAAATTACGCAACAAGGAGATACCATTAGTAAAGGTGCAATGGAGGCACCGTAAAGGAACGAGTATTAGATGGGAACCGGAGGAAATAATGAGGAGTAAATACCCTCATTTATTTCAAGAGTAGATTTCGAGGATGAAATCTTGTTCAAGGGTAGGAGAATTGTTACATCCGAAACCCGTTAAGGTATTATCTTATTATAATATGTAATAATATTATATTATCCTAGAATGTATTTATAAGAAAGTTGTTATAAGTTATGAAGAGAAAATTTAAAAGTGTAGAGATTTATGTGGTTAAAATAAGAAGAATAAAACATGGGGGACCATAATTACCTAAAGACTAAAATAATTTACATATTAATGGATAATTATCCATTTTAATAGGATAATTACAGACAATTCAAGAGTGTGTTTTGCTTGGGTTGGTTTTACAGGAAGAAAAAGAAGAGGGAAAAAGACTAATTGGTTCTTGTGTGTATTTGATCAAGATTAAGGTGTAAACTCAAGCTATAGAAAATCCTTATCCCAAAGCCCATTATAAGAGAGTAAGTTGTCAACCTTAATTAGGGTTTTGATGGAAATAAGAGTAAAAGATTAAAGGTTGTTAATTTCTTATGTTATCTTTGAATTAGTCACTAATTAGGGCTAATTTCATTATAGAAATCAAATAAGGAGTTAGTAGCAATCAAAGTAGAAATTAGTTGGTGAAATTAAGGTAAGTACTATAGCTAAACTTGTTTAATTAATCATAATTTTATTGTTTGAATTATGATATGTAATGTTTATGGAGCTTGTTGCAATTAAAGTAGCTTGGATCCAATGCTAGTAATGGTAAATGTTAGCATAATTATATGCTTGAATTAAGGTATGTTGAATTGTTTTGATTATGCTCCTAATTGTGTTATGTTTAGTGTGCTCCACTAGTTATGACCTTGTAATGTATGTTTATGCTATATACTTACTAAGCAAATTGCTTATATGTTGTAGTTAATGTGTTTTATAGGTGTTGGCGAATCTAGCAAAGGTAAAGATAAATAGTAGGACAATCTCTAAGCTTTTTATAGCTTTTGGGATTTGGTAAGTAGAAGACTCCATTTTTTGGATCAAGCTTTTTGGAAGTTGGAAGCCCCCAAATGTCTTTCTTTTCTTTTGGTTGACTTTTGGTTAAAATGGGTAGTTTTAATGTATAGAGGTCTTGTTTATGTTTTAATGTCGTATGGAGTTTATGTTGAATATGTTAAGTTAGTTAAGGTGTTGAAAAAGGATGCTTGGTACTACACAAAATTCACCCGTTTGACCCATTTTTGCTTATGTTATGGGTCTAGCGAATTTTGAAGTATGTTTGGAATATATATAATGAAGTTATTTTGATAAAGGTTCAGGTTGAATGAAATGTTGGTTTTCTAGTTTTATATTTCTGCAGTCCTGTAGTAACTCAGTGGAATGTTAAATGGTTTTTTTTAACTTATCTCCTAGAGGCAAATGTTAAAAATAGTCAGCAGTCACTATAAGTGGTCCCCATTATTCTCCGACATTAGGCCTCACAACCACCGGCTGACCATTCAAGTTAATTAGTATAAAACCTCTAAACTCATATTAGAACTTAACTTGAAATCCATTTGGTATCGGATACTTTTAATAACACAAAATGCTTGACGACCCTAGAATCACAAATATAACGTTGTTTCGATTTAATTTATTGAATATTTGAAAATATATCATCATTTTATTGCTAGTACTTAAATCTTGGGTGAGTGAAAGAATTATTTTTTGTTTGCATTCGTTTGTGTTCAATATAAAGTCTAAATACAAAAAGGGATTAGAGACTGGGAACTGGGTGGGCTAGAAAGTGACGACCATAAAGAAAATTAATTGGTTAAAACAAAAGAAATGCTTTGTTCATGTAATTTTTATAAAAGAAAATTCATACAATGATTTTGAAACTCACATGTCCATACAGTAAGGTTTTTAAGAAACAATAAATGATGGTGTATAACATACCTTATAACCCGAGTAAAATTTTTTAAGTACAATGCTATGATAAGTAACATTATGCTAGCGCCGCTGCCGCCCCATGCGCAAGTGTTTTTACAACAGCCACAGCCGCTGGTGCCGCTACCCCCGACGATACAGCCGTTGCTACCGCTGCTGATACCGCCGCTACCGCTGCCCCCCCGACGATACAGCCTTTGACAAAACTGTTCGAACTTTCTGGCCTTGGTTTGCGCCTGATTGCTTCCTGAAAAGTGAAAACCAAAGCAGAAAACAATAAAAATTCGCCCCAGAAAGGCACAACAGCAAACTTATATATACTGACATAATAAATAAAAAAATAACAGATCATTAGTTAGTCAATGATAGAAGCATATATACCTGGGTAGCATTAGCTTGAGTGATGGTATACTTGGTTTCACTTAGAAATTGGTCCCACATTGATTTACACTCAAGAGGAGTTATGATTGTGTTCGTAGCCGAAACCTGAATGTATATTAATAACAAAAATATTCTCATGTAACTTTCATATATAGACATTACAATTCATTTACAGAGAAATAGATTAAAGCTACTACGTATAATATTTATGCAGAAAAAGAGACCCCTATGGCATAATACCTTTGCCCAGCTGCTTGAGGCCAATGGGTCCTTTGAAATGGTAGTCTCATTTCTTGGCTCGTCTAATAATGTGAGAACCAGCGTATCATAAATTGTATCAGTGTCTTTATCCAAACGAATTGCAGCCACTACAGAGAGCTCCTTTAGAGACTGCAAGATACATATACATATATGAACAAGGTTATGGTCCAGTACGTATTTGAATACTGATAGATGCAATGTTAAATATCCTCTGATAAGTGATTCTTACAGAAGTCTGGGCAGTACGCTTTATAGCTTGAATATCTTCATTCACTGTCCAGACTCGTGGACGTGAATCATTATCGTGGTTGAATATTGATGTAAACCTGTGTGATTTTAATAGATTTGCAGTGAGTTATAGTAAAAGAAAACTGAACAAGAAAATAAATATCTGCAGCACTACAGTACCTATCCTTCATGATGTACGATACTAGTTTGGCTACTTCTTTTGTTTTGAGTTCAACTTGTCCTCTTGCATAATTCATTAATTCTGAAATCATATCTACTTTGTCATGCTCATCCATTTCAAAACTAGAGACTGCAACAGAGAACTCCGATACAACTTTTGGAGTTTCACAGTTGTAATATTCTCTTATCGCAGGCCAGACATCACCACGACCTTGTTTTAGAAAATCTCCCACATGACCATACAATGCCTCTTTTAATTTCAGCTGCCAAAAGAAAAATGCATACAGTGATTAACCATCACATCACAGATTCTAAAACTATAAAAATTTAATTGAATACTCAATTTAAAGACAATCAATACAAAGTTAATACTACCTCATCTGGCGTTCAACAAAAAAATATTTACCTCGCATCGTGTAGTAAGTTCAGATAGTTTGGCAGTTCGAACATCAGTAACATGTGAACCTAGATCGTGGGAAAATCTAACCCCTATATTAGCTGAGTCCCAACTGGCTTGCTTAATGGAGGCATCTGTTCGTAGATGTAGATTTAGATTCAGAACTTAATATTTCTAAAATCCAAAAGAGAAAAAATAATAGTAATTTATGACAAGGTTACTCACATTGTTCATCGAATAGTCTCGTGAACTTTTCAGTGCAGTCACGAGCTGCCATTGCAAATCCTTGTCCTCCATTTAAAGCTTGATCAAGTTCCGTTTTGAAGTTCTTCAGCGTCACAGATTGTAGGTGTTCCAACAACGATTGGTAGGCTGGTTGAACAAGCTAAGTAGAATAGAAGATACGAAAAAGTTAATGAGGGAATATTACACATAAGTAAAAAACTATCACATTTCGAAACCAACAAGAAACATTACTTGCACAAGTTTCTCTTCCAATTGATTTCTTTTTGCCAATCTAACACTAGTCTCATAGTGAGAAGTTGCATCGTCATAACTGAAAACAAGTTACTTAAATACATGAAATCTCTGACATATATACAGAACAATTTAAGTATAAAACTGGTATAGTTAACAGGTTTTCCTTACCTCGATAAACATTTGTTAAGCAGTGATCTAAGTGTATCTCCATAGCCTGAGACAAGATGCGATTGTACAGCCTCAGAGTCCTGCAAGATTTATTTATTAACTTTGAATATCCGAAAAAGATAGTTAATTGTGTAAACTATAATCTCGCCATTGCTTCAAACTCGAAGGACCAAAGTTGCTCGTCAGAAACTCTATAACCGAATAGCGGTTGATAGCAGTTATTAGTAGTTATGTAAGGTAGTTATTTAACCGCCAAAAACGGTTACAAAACAGTTACAAAAACGGTTACTTCCTAACCGTTGCAACATTTGGAACATGCCCATTCATTTAGTATAAATACTCGAAACTCTGTAACATTTCATTAGTTAGACGATTTAGTTATTCAAAGATTATTTATTGTTTGCATTTTCATATCGACTCAATATACACGTTAGGGACCAACATTTGGCATCAAGAGCCATCGTTACACGCTCGTTACAATCACAAATCATCACCAAATACTTGTTAACGAGACACAAAAAAACCAGAAACCTCAACGAAGAAGAAGGGAACCAAGAAGAAAACATAAACTTTTGGTTCAGGAAAGAAAAGAAACGCGCTGAAATTTTGTTTCAGGAAAAGAAGGCGTTGTTTGGATAACTAGGACATAAGATTAGTAGTATATGACCTATCTTTGTGTCGAGACTGCAAACGGAGAGGACACCCATTCCTTGTGGTGTCGGATTTCCTGTTGTGAAGCCTTGTACACGACAACAAGAAGAAGAAAGAAAGGGATACCTTGTTCCAATATTAATGTGACAAGAAGAAAAGAAGACGCGTTAGGATACCTTGCATACACGACGTATACAAGAAGAAAAGGAAGTTGCTTGGAGAGAAAAATAGACCGGTTAAGAGAAAACAATCTAGGATTGTTTTGGAAGAAAGACGCTAGCAATACAAATATAAGAACGAAAGATACAATCTGATCAATTGTACCTTTGAAATACCGAAAGGTATTTTATTATTTTGGCACATTCGGTGTGGAACAAGAAAGAAAGGAGAAGTATTGTGGAACGCGGACAAGCAATGGAGGATACTACCACTCATATTGGTAAAGAAGAAAAACAAGTAATCGACTTGCTTTTTTTTTGAAAAATACCGAAAGGTATTTTGTTGGATACTTGTGTTCGATTGAAGTCATAACAACAAAACCTTGTTGTTACCAAGAAGAAAGCCGAGACCAAGAAGTTCTAGGGCACGTTATTTACGAATCGACACAAAAGAAAAAGAGAAGAAACAACGTGGTGAAGGACAAGTAGATTAAAGGAAACTATTCGACAACATCAACAAAGGTGTAAGCGAATTGGTTTAGTGAAAGTGGGAAAAAAAAACGTGGTTGGTATTAAACTCAAGTACCGACACAAGTGGAAATACGACTGTGTTTAAAACAAAACGAGGTCACAAAAATCAAACTTTTGGATTTCTCTTTTATACTTTAGATAGTATAGATCGTTATTTTACATTATTTGGAAATCCCGAGAACTTTATATTGATCCCGTACTATTAGATTCCCGGATAACTATTTCTGTTCCCGTAGTATTAAGAATACCTTACTTAGTTAGAATCCCCATACAAATTAGAAGTTGAAGATCATAAGCACTATCAAAATGCCCGGTGACGATACGAGTGGCAGTAACACTACACCAAAACCCGTAACCCCTATGACACAATATCAATGCCCTAAACTCAAAACCACAAACTACACAGTTTGGACTATACAAATTAAGGTGATACTAGAAGCACAAGGTTTATGGGAAGCAATAGAACCTAAGGATAACACACAAGTAGATAATAAGAAGGATAAGGCAACAACCGCCTTCCTATATCAAGCATTGACCGAAGATGTGATCTTACAAGTAGCAAGTTGCAAAACATCAAAGGAATTATGGGATTCATTAAGAAAGAGACACGTTGGAGAAGAGAAAGTGCAACAAGCATCATTACAATCATTGATGATTGGATTTCGCACCTTGAGATGAAGGAGGATGAAGCGGTGGATGCATTACAACCAAACTGAGCGGCTCGCCCACGAAGGCTAAAGAATTAGGAAAAGCATTGGATGAATCACTTTTAGTACGAAAACTATTAGATTCCACACCAGATAGGTTCATTCAAATAGTAGCATCCATAGAACAGACGAATGATCTCGATGACATAACGTTAGATGAGATCGCAGGAAAACTTAAGGCATTCGAGGAGAGAATAAAACTCCGAAAGGGAGGACAAGTAGAAAGCCAAGATAACCTATTATTCGCACAAGGCGAACATTATAGAAATAAGAAACGATTTACCAAATATAGGGGTAGATCAAACTATTCACGAGGAAATTGGCAAAATAAGGGAAATAGAGACAACTCGAATGGAGGAAACTCAACTCACAATAAGAATAAAGCTGAGTGGGATAAAAAGAACTTGAAATGTTTCAATTGCGGGAAAACTGGACATTTTAAGAGAAATTGTAGAAGTCCACTAACAACTCACTGGACGCATTCGCTTTGGAGATGGATCGTATGTGGAGATAAAGGGTAGAGGTTCAATACTATTAGGATGTAGAAACTTACAATAGAAGACGATTTCGGATGTATACTACATTCCAAACCTAAAGAGCAACATACTTAGTCTAGGACAACTTACAGAAATAGGTTGCAAGATCATCATGGATGGAAACTTACTGACTTTGTATGATAAGAACAAGAAGTTGTTGATGAAAGTAGAACGATCTAAGAATTGACTTTACAGTATTATATTACATATAGTAGCACCTATATGTCTCTTAGCAAACATAGATGACCAAGCATGGTTATGGCATGCTAGATTAGGTCACTTGAACTTTGACACAATAGACAAGATGACAAGAAAAGGTCTAGTGGATGGAATACCAAGAATAAATCATGCAGGACAGATATGTGATGCATGTTTATTAGGAAAACACATCAGAACACCCTTTCCAAACCAAGCTAAATTTAGATCAAAGAACCCGTTGGACTTAGTATATGGAGATCTCTGTGGTCCCATAAGTCTAGCCACACACTCTGGAAAGAAACTCATCTTCTTATTAGTAGATGACTGCACACATTTCATGTGGGCTTACTTTCTAACTTTGAAAGATCAAGCATTCAGCACATTCAAGGAATTTAGACAGCAGATTGAATCAAAGTTGAAGCTGAAAATAAAGATGCTAAGAACGGATGGAGGAAGTGAATTTACATCACACGAATTCACCAAATACTATAAGGAGAATGGAATAGAAAGACACTTGACAGAACCATACTCACCGCAGTAGAATGGTGTAGTAGAGAGAAGAAATAGAATAGTGTTATCAACGACTAGTAGTATCTTTGAAAGCGATGAAGTTACCCTTAAATTTTTGGGCGAAGCGATTAGGCACGCCATTTACATACTCAACGGTACCAACGAAATCCACGGAAGATAAAACACCATATGAAGCCCCTACAATGGAAAACCAAACCTAGAATACCTAAGAATATTTGGATGCACAAATTATGCTAAGATAACGATACCTCACTGAAGAAATTTGGATGATAGAAGCATTCCAATGATTTACTTAGGAGTTGAAGAAGGATCAAAAGCATGTAGGCTATATGATCCAGTAGGAAAGAAGAAACATGTTAGTAGGGATGTAAAGTTATGGAAACGAAACCGTGTGATTGGAATAACAATGAAGAGGATACAAGCACGGAAGATACGTTTTGGACTAGTTTTGTAATAGACGGAGTTGACTATGATAATCCTACACCAGTCAACATAGAAAACACTGATAACACGTATCATGAACAAGAACCTATACCAGATCCACTGATAACGCTCAAATTGTGCATGTTTTTAGTAGCGTTATCCGTGTTTTTATGTATGTTATTTGGTTATAATCATTTGCTTTTGTTGCTTAATCGTATCAAAGTGCGTTTGCTAGTTCATTTGTAGCCAAGTCACAGGAAAGTGGAGAAAAGATGGAAAAAGAAGTAAAATACGAAGATTTCTCCATGTATGAAGAATTCCACCAAAGCAAGACTTGTGGAGTATATTCAAGAAGATAAAGTCATCAAGTTAGTGGTCCAAAGACTCAAGAATAAAGTTCAAGAAGGAAAACGAGAAAGAAATGAAGAAAAGAAGCTTAAGCGAAGAAATATTGGAAGCCTCGTTGTCCTTGACACACCTTCACCATTTGGCCATATCTTTTGCATACGGACTCGTTTGACCCCGGTTCACGGCCACGGAAAGCTAAGAGAAAGATCTACAACTTTCTTTGCTTATGACTTTTGTGATTTTGCTCCAACGGATCGGTCGAGACCGTAACGGATCCGGTTGGAGAATGGTCACGTAGACCAACCGGACGGTTGGAGCTCAACCGGATCCGGTTGGAGGTCTGTTTGACCATTTTTCCATTACTAAGGTTCCAAACTTGTTTCAAATGATTCTAGGTCCTTCCTTCATGTATTCTAGGTCCTTCTAAACTCCTTGGAGGCCAAGTTCAACATTTAATACCCCTAGGCTTGGAAGTAGTATAAATAGAGGCCTTTGCAACCTCATTTCACACACCACAACTTGAGAGATCTTCTCTCACACCTATCTAACCACCACTACTACTCTCTTAAAGCCTAAATTCGTTCATAAAGTTCCAGGAAACTTTGGAGGTCCAAGAAGTCATCATTTGGAGGTGAAACCATCAAGAAGTCATCACCAATACTTGAGGCATCATTACTACATCATTTGTAATCTCATTTCAATCATTGTAAGACCTTTAATCATGTTTTCTAATGTTCAAAGTTCGAGTTTATGTTTATGTTTGCTATGAGTGGCTAGTTTCTTTATGCACTTGCTTAAATGATGTTGATTATCATATGATTAGTTAGTGGTTGTGTTAACATGTTTTAATTCAATTTCAAGTTGATTCTAAGATCCAATTGTGCTAAAGTTTCATAGTGACATTTGTTAATCAAGTTTGACTAATTGATATTAATCGTTGGGGTCGAAAGAACTTCGTGTTATTCAACTAGTCATAATCATTTTGTCTATGGATGATTGTTTTTACCCATTATTCTTGATTATACAAAGGAACTAAGGTGTGGTTGTAATAGAAACGCTTTTGATTATCAAATTGGATTGGTTGGAAACATCTAAATGGTCGTAAGATTAGTTGTTGAGAATCAATTGTAGCCTTTTGTCTATGATCGGTTACCTTTTGTATTGACCATTTCTTAAGCAATTTGATGAACAAGTGGATGTTTTGTGTTTAAGTTTATGAAAGTAGACTTATGAAACTTGAATTGATCTTGAATTGATTGGTTAAACGTAATGCTTGTTTTATAAACTAAACTCTTGATCAAAGTTTAACTTGTAAGAACAATAGATTAGTACACCAACTAATTATCATAACCAACATGTTAAGAGGTTAACACAATCACATTAATCTATGATCCGAAACTAGTTTAAGCAAGTGTAGTTTTAATCATCCGAATTTCATTATATCTATTTGCTTTGTTATATGTTTTGGATAGACTCGTTAATTCAAACTTGTGTTTAGATTCACTCAAATCCTCGCGAACGATCCCGACTTACCTTCATAATCTTGCTATAACGGACGAGTATACTTGCTCGTATGTGTTATTGGTAATATTGGTAATTCACCTTTATAAATTTAAAACTTGCACCAACCGGGCACATCATCCACCCTCACCAATCACACCACCATCATACACTTACAACCCTAACTCAGAAGATGAAGAAGGAGCTACTATAAGTTCATTCGAAAGCTCAGATCCTAGATTTGATCATAGACCTATACAAGTTTTAAAGAATATTACGGAAATATACCAAACTGCATGTGAAGTAGAAGCACCAAGCTTATTTTTCACAGAACAAGAACCCTGAAATTACAAGGAAGCATCAAAAGATGAGAAGTGGATTGAGGCCATGGAAATTGAATTAGATTCAATTAACAAAAATAACACATGGACGCTTACCACATTGACCGAAAATCAAAAGGCAATAGGACTCAAATGGGTTTATAAAACCAAGGGAGATGCACAAGGTAGGATCATAAAGTATAAAGCAAGATTAGTAGCAAAAGGTTATGTACAAGAACAAGGAATAGACTTCGATGAGGTGTTTGCACCAGTTGCTAGGATAGAGACAGTTCGATTAATATTAGCACTGGCAGCATATCATGGATGGCAAGTACACCATTTAGATGTAAAATCAGCATTTTTACATGGAGAGTTGAAGGAAGAAGTCTATGTTACACAACTTGAAGGTTTCATTCAACAAGAAAACCTAGGAAAAGTCTACAAGCTAACTAAAGCGTTGTATGGCTTAAGATAAGCACCTAGAGCTTGGAACGTGAAGCTTGACCAAAACTTGAAGTCCTTAGACTTTAAGAAATGTAATCTCGAACAGGCAGTCTACACAAAGAGAAGCAAGACTTCTACACTTATCGTTGGAGTATATGTAGATGATTTGATAATCACGGGCACTCCAAAGAAGGAAGTAGACTTATTCAATTACCAGATGGAAGATAAATTTGAAATGAGCGACTTAGGGTTGCTAGCATATTACCTTGGGATAGAAGTTACACAGACAGGAGGAGAGATTACGATCAAGCAAACTGGATACATTAACAAGATCTTAAAAGAGACAAGCATGATGATGATGAATGACACAAAGACACCGATGGATCCCGCACTAAGTTGGTCAAGGCGGAAGATGGAAACCAGTTGACGCAACTTACTACCAAGCCTAATTGAAGTCTCAGATACTTACTACATACAAGACCGGATCTTAGTTACTCGGTTGGACTACTCGGTGATTTTATAAGACCGAAGGATCATCACCAAGGCGATGAAACAAGTAATCCGGCACATCGGAGGAACAAAGGAGCATGGCATAATATACAAGAAAGAAGGCGGCGTAAGATTACGGGATATAGCGACACTAGTTATGGAATCAAGACAGATCAAGGAAAAGGAAATATTGGAATAGTATTTTACTTTGGAGAGTCACCTATCACCGGTGTACTCGTAGCAACCGAAAGTAGCACTCTCATCATGTGAATCGAATTCATGGCGGCCATCGCAGAAGAGCATGTCAAGCCTTATGGCTAAAACGATTACTCAGTGAATTAACTGGATTAGAAGAAAAGAAGATAACGCTTAGAGTTGACAATGTATCAGCTATAGCACTCGTAAAGAACCCAGTTTTTCATGGAAGGAGCAAGCACATAGACATTCGCTATCATTTCATTCGTGAATGCGTAGAGAATGGTCATATCAAAGTGGAACACATAAGTGGAAAACTACAAAGAGCAGATATCTTAACAAAAGCATTACCAAGACTCAAGTTCGTGACTATGCGACAAATGCTCGAAGTTCAAGACTTAGGACGAAGCAGCGATCAAGATTAAGGAGGAGATTGTAAACTATAATCTCGCCATTGCTTCAAACTCGAAGGACCAAAGTTGCTCGTCAAAAACTCTATAACCGAATAGCGGTTGATAGCAGTTATTAGTAGTTATGTAAGGTAGTTATTTAACCGCCAAAAACGGTTACAAAACAGTTACAAAAACGGTTACTTCCTAACCGTTGCAACGTTTGGAACATGCCCATTCGTTTAGTATAAATACTCGAAACTCTGTAACATTTCATTAGTTAGACGACTTAGTTATTCAAAGATTATTTATTGTTTGCATTTGCATATCGACTCAATATACACGTTAGGGACCAACAAACTGGAGGTAGCGGTAATATTAGAGGTTGTGGGTTATGGTAGCACCACAGTAAGAGGTTATAGGTTATGGAGCCGAACAGGTTAATGGTAGTGCTGGCGACAGTGCAGGTTGTGTGTCGAAGGGCTTATTTTATATGTTCTTTTTACAGCAGTTTTTTCATTCAGACACTTCCTGGTAATCTATTTTCTTATGTAGTAACACAATTTTTATAAGCATGTAAAGAGCTGCTTAA
This sequence comes from Chrysanthemum lavandulifolium, assembly GCA_022545495.1. NCBI lineage: Eukaryota > Viridiplantae > Streptophyta > Magnoliopsida > Asterales > Asteraceae > Chrysanthemum > Chrysanthemum lavandulifolium. The sequence continues at coordinate 276,389,160 of CM040244.1, forward strand.
CTCATATTGTTCATCTAATATTAAATTGAAATTACTTTGTACTTTCATAGTTAGGCTAACTATGAGAGTGCAAATCATTATCACTTTTTAACTAAATATTATAACATACGAGGCTTGCTACTTGGTCCTTAAATTGGGCTAGGAACATTAATGATATAATATGATAAGATATATATACTTATACCTCATTTGCAAAGTCTTGCACAAGATGATATTGTATGGCATCTTTTAATTCAAGCCAGTCCTGCAACACACTTATTCATCAGATGTATGAAAAATAATAGTCATGTTACTTACTTACTTATATATATATATATATATATATATATATATATATATATATATATATATATATATATACACACACACATGCACACACCTCGTTCGCAACAAAGAAAGAATATGTTTCATCAGCAATTGCTGAGCATCGATAGTTGCCACCATAATCTGCAAAAGAAAAAGAAAAAATGACTTAAAATTGATCTACAATTAAAGAATTAACGATTTTATCAGAATTGTTTTAAAACACTAACCTTGTGAGCAGGCAAGTCTAGGTCTTTATTCGCCTTAATAACTTTCCAGATATTTTGTGCACTGCAAGAAAAATCTGAAGCAGGAACAACTACTTGTCTATCACCCGCTAGACCGCCAGGTGCAGTAGATTGGAAGAACTTTTGCCTCAAACCATCCACCTTACAAAACACACACACAAAAAAAAAAAAAAAAAAAAAAAAGAATGAAAAACTATATGTTGCAAAAACAAATTAACAATTACAACTGATTCCTAGCATACCTGCAGTCTAAACTGTTCCTCTTTCTCTTCGTAACTAACTAGCACAACAACTTGAATCTGGTAACTCTATTTATGAGAAGTTGTGACATTAGACAATTCTAAAGATAATGGAAGTGCAATATTTAGGTTCTTACATTAAAAACATCGCTCAGTTGGGTGTGTTTGTGGGCTTCTGGCTTGGGAATGCAATCCCATATCTACAGCAAATAACATGTTATCATAAGTGGCAAGTCATGTTATTTCTTAAGGTTAGCAAGACAATGAAATAAGTTACCCTCTGCATATCTTTCTTCAATTCAGACTCTAGCTTTTCAATAGGTGTCTGGAAAAAAAGAAAATAAAAAGAAAAGAAAAAAAAAAAAAAAAAAAACTCAATTTAGATTATGTTACCCTTACACCAGTTACAAACATTTCCAGTTTATAAAATTTATACCTTCGTTTTATCACGTATGACGAACATTAAAGTTGTTTTACATGGACCAAATAACCGCAACATAGCCTGAAAACATCAACCATAATATTAGCAAACAGACCGTAAGAAATGAATGTACAAATACTGATAATGTACCATGAATACAGTTCTCAGAAGAGGTTTATTTGAAGCATGCTCACGCCCAATATCATGGCACCAGCTATGTAAAACATAAATCCAGAAACACAACATTATTGTACAAGAAGTTCAGATAATTAAGAAACTAAGAATAAGATTATATATGGAGTTACCAACAAGCTTACATGTTTATAAGCACTATATCAGAAATAGCAAGCGAAAAAAGCGCACTTTGTTTCTCGAATGCAGTATCATCCTGGACAAATATAGAATCTTGTAAATGAGAGCAAACAATAATGATGAAATCAAAGCTGAAAGGAAGATTTTTTTTGAGTAACCTCTCCTCGTTCACTTCCATCAGTACCCTCAAGATCTATTACAATTGTGCGAGGTTCATCAATACCAACACATCTTGCTATCCAAATACCTCTAGTGGTCTGACATCTGATGACAAGAACTGGAGATTGACAAAAATGTATGCATATAAAACAAAATAAAAATAGAAACTGATAACATGCCTTCCATCTTCAGCATGCATTTCCCTGAAGTTGGTATGAAAAAGATGATTCAAAAGTGTACTCTTCCCTGTAGAAACACACCAAAGTCAGAACTTGCATATATCTGAGTTCTGAACTATTTTATACTTTTATGAGTGTTTCTGAAACAAGATAAACTACTTTAGGAAATAATGGTGGTTTTAGTGTCATGTCGAAATAATAAGAGCTCTTTTAAACAAGACATACCACTGCTCTGTGGACCCATGATAGCAACAATGGCATAAGAAAGCCCACATTCTCCTAGTTTCACTTGTTTGATAAAATTGTCAAGTTTATCTGCACTGAAAGCACCATCGCCATCTACGAACTGGGTGGAGTAACATTTGATTTCGTGGTCTGAAAGAAGAAATCAACCCATGTATACTTTAAAAGATATACGATTCATCACATGATCAATCTAAAGTTTAACAAATGGATTGCACAACCATTAAGTTTTCCCAACCCAATAACTACTAGAGTAGAATTAGTAACTTCAAAAAAGCCAGAGAAGGTTTAGTTACCGACACTACCTAGAGTATTCCCAACACGTAAAATTCTTACAAGTTATCTATAATCTATAACTAAGAGTGTCTAAAGTAGCGTTATTGTATGAGACCTCAAATAAAAATTTTCGATGAATCATGATTTTAGTTTATTATATTCTTTTGAAAATAAATTTTGAGATCAAAATTTTGTTTACGTCTTCTTGGTTCGGCGTTGTACCATTCTCGTATGAAATCGACCCGTCTGGGCTGTCTTGGACCAGTTTCAAGGCCATTTACCTGCGTTAGTTTAATGTTTTAAACAACTTATACCCTAATATTACTCACACACTAAACACACTCCTACCACACCTCTTTTCTTTCAAACAACATTCAGCCACAAAAATTCTTTCTCAAAGCAATAAATATATCCACTTATCTTTGTGATAAACGAACCAGATATCCTTGTTGTGCGTTCTCTTTTTATTTTCACAAACGAATAACAAACACAGAACCTTTCTTTCAGTATATCACACGAAAAACACAAACACAATTCGTATCTTATTGTTAGACGCGGCTCACTATAAGGCTTCAAGATCTTATAAAGATATAAGGTAGGTTCTTTGTTTTTCGTTTTAAGTCTTAGAGCACTAAGTACCATGGAGCCGTCCCGTTGGTGCCGTAGAGAAAAGTGCTTCCACATCAGCACCTTTTCTCATAACATCAAAATTAATCACAACACCAAAAACACCCCTCCCCATCCTGTAACACAAGTTTCTGGTGCCATTGTGCACTCTAGACCCCACATTTTTAAAATATTCATTTATTTAAATAAATTAACACTTTTTATTTTTTACATTTAAATCAATTTTTTTAATACATTTTAAGAGTTAAAATGTTAGAAAAATAACTAAAAGAACCTTATATCATTCAGTTACATCAACCTATCTACACATTTAAATAAGCCCATTAACCAGCCCAAGTATTATAACCCTAATATAAATGCCAAATAGTTAGCAACCCTAAATACTTCATACTAAAATATACGCCCCCTTGTATCTCCATTTTCTGAAACACAGTCACCAACCTCATGTCTCAATTTTCTTTCTCACACCACCTGCAAGTTTTAAACAAGTCAAACGCATATAAACACAAAACCACGCATTAGCACAAAACCCACAAAAAAACATGAAAACGCGAAAAAGAAACGGGAAAATGCGAGCCAAGGTACCCACCTCACGTCGTCCGGTTGCGTTTTCCGGGACCATCTCGGCTGGTAACGATGGCTCATAACTCGAAAACACGAGCCACGGTACCCAACTCACGCCGTCTGGTTGTGTTAAACGGGAAAACGCACAAGAAAACGTTGGGTACCTAGGCCTCTTAACCGAAAGAAAGAAAGAGTGAAACACTTTTTGTATTTTTATCTTACTTTAATTTCGGATATTTAAAAGAAAGTTACAGATCTGTGTAGATTTTTTCTTTTCGTGTTTTGATCTTTAAAGGTCTTAGAAGTTATTGTTAGACATGAAAGATAAAGCTGAGATCTTCGTATACTTGTTGTTTTTGGTTTTTGTCATTAGAGATCTATGATGGCTTTGTAAAAAACTTGTAAATCTTTTAAGATTTATGAAAAAGTTCGTTAAATCTGAGATCTCTATTTCATTTTTTTCCATTTATTTTTTCTTGTCGGTTGAAAGTGGTGTGTGATGAGGAGAAGGGAGTGTTTGATGTTTGTTGTATGACGTGAATGGACAGCAGTGGTATCATGGTCATTCTGTGAAGCAAATGGGTGTACATCACGATTAGAGCATATCTTTCTTTTGTGAAGGGTGTTTTAAGTTGTGTATTAATTGTAACGATTTGTATTTTTAGTTGTCTTCAAGTATTGTAGAACTAATCTTTTGTAAGTTGATTCTTAAAAATCTATATACGAAAATCTTAAAATAATTAATATGAGGAAGTCAAGATCCCTTTATGTGGTTGTAAGTCGAAATTTTGTCTTTAATTTCAGACATTACTTTTATTACTTGCAAGTCGAAAGTCGGAAAATTAAATAGGAGAAAAAATGGTTCATGCGTTATAAGTAGTAGTGACTACATATAATGTAGTGAGATGTTTTCAAATATCAAGTCTTAAACTTTTAAATTTCACTTGCTAATTTACATCTGATGTATACAAATTTGTAACATAGATAAATTAAATGTAATTCTATTTGGTAACGTAAAACAATTGCATTTTATCTATACTACTTATTATACACAAACCACTCTCTCTCCTAATTAATCTTCGACTTTTCGCACTTGAAAGTGTAAAGCGTGATGTACAACACATTAAAGTTCTCAAAAATTGACTTACAACCACATATGCATAATATACGACAAATCCCATCTCATTCCACTACAACAACACTCGAACTAAAATGAACAAAAAGGATCTCAGTTTCTTTTCTTGTCACAATAGCTTATTTGATCTTAAAGATCAAACACGAGAAAGATTTTTCATCATCGATCTATGACTTTGATAATATCCGAATATACAAAGAAAGAACAAACCACATCAGTTCATTCCTTCTTTCATTCGTTCATAAAAAAGAATAATTATACGAACGAACGAAAAAAAAAATCCAAACCTACCTTAGACCTTTTCAATAAGATCTTGAAGCCGTAACCAAATGAGTTAAAGAGTTTGTCTGGTTTGATTCTATTCGTCGAAGGGTGTTTAAAGTCGTGACCTTATTGATACTACATTTACAATCAATTAACAACAACCTTAAGGTTGTGTTTGTGTTCGGTTTGATGTGGATGAAATGAATGAAGATGTGTTTGTGATGAAGGATTTAGGTAGATGCAGATTTGAGAGAGAAGTAGGTGTGGGCGGATGGAGTTAAGATTAGGATTTACAAATGACTTTTAATTAGGGTTGTGGTGTATTTAGGGTCTTAGTTTGATGGGCTACACCTGGGCGGGTTAGTAATTGGACTTGTGTTGAACTGGGTTATTGGGCTTGTTAAGTTGGTTGTGTCAAAAATAAAATAATAAATTAGAATACATTATTTATTGGAACATTTTATTTCGAGTCTGCCATTGGCCGTGAACGCTAGTGCATTCTCGCTAGTTTTACTAAATGTAATTTGTTGAAATCAAGAATGACTAAAGACTAGAAAAATAAAAAAACCTTTGTTATACTCATTTATATATCATATAATACATTTCATCCGATTATGACAAGAAAGCTTGATCCGTAATCATATACATAATAAAGTTTTTGATTACCTATCGCATGCATGGTCTTAAGATGAATTTTGTGCGTTACAAAAGTTTTAGTGAAACATGTTGAGACGTTTGATCTACACATCCAACATGTTGTATCGAGAAGATTTGCGTAAATGAATAAACCATATGTGTATTGATTATTTTTTTTAAGGATTACAAGTCTCCTCCCTCATACCACCAATCAAAACTGCATCTTAATGTTTGCGTTGCGCATTGTGCGACTAACATGCTAGTTATTACTAATGCAACAATTTACTATCCCTCTTAACACATCTACAACTACTTATAGACTTATTCTTCACGAGACCTTCTTTCATATATATTTTGTAAGGATGCAACCCTATATGGACACAAAATTTTGAGTCAATGATCTACTTTGTAAATTCTCGTGTTCTGCAATATACATAGCACAACAAGAGGCAAACAGATCCAATGTGTCTATCAAAGTTACAACATGCACACGCTTGGAAAAAAATTGAGTAAAAAGAAGTTAGCATAGAAAAGCTAACTACCATCGAATTTGAGCTACCCACGCCAAGAATTTAATGCTCGTGCTAGTATAAGATCCAGATAACATCAACAAAAACAGGTATGATGTATATAAAAAAGATCATTTCAATGCCTGGAATCTGGCTTGGAAAGTACACTAAAGTATAAACTCATGACTACCCTGTGTGTGAGAATGTTAGCTCAACTAGATGATTGTGATTTCAAGTCCTATGTGAGATAGTTTGTGGTTTATATTTTGTGAGATAGTTAACTGTCGTTAACATAAAAATAAAAATAAAATCACAAAACAAGCAGTTAGTGTTATTCAAAAACATACAAAATGCGTACCCATCAAGAACGATTAAAGCTGCTATTTGATTTTGATTTCTGGAAAATGTAGAGTGTGATCTTGTTGAGATGTTTCTGATATTTATAGTCAATTTAGTTTGAAGGAGTCCACCAATTTGCTCCATAAGTCCAACTTGCTGAAACATCTTAGAAAAAAATATTCGGGAAATTTCTTCCTAGAGACCACCAAGAAGTGCTAAGTCAGCACATATTACTTAAATAAAAGGCCGTACCAGCAGTTTATATTAACTTGTTCCACCAGTTATAACAAGTGCAATACCCGTGCGTTGCCCGGGTACGTCTTCTTTTGATGACATTTTGCTTAAGTTAAAAGCGTTTATATACATATAAAAGATACATGACATAACAAATCAATATCATACCATAAACAACATACATCAACACAATATCAGAAAAACTTGTCACGTACATAAGTAATTAAGAAAAAAAAGGTGATACTTGGACCAGGGTAAATTTTGTTTAACAAAGTATTTCATAACATCATTTATAGTAATTAATACGTAGTATCATATTAACAAACTATAGTTAACCCCCATAAAATCATACTGTGGACATATTAACATTTAAAGTTATTTGTAATGAAATGTTGAAATGAATAATATCAACTTTAAACAATGGCACATAATTTGTTCTTTAGTGCATGCACATAAGTGTTTTACGGGGCCAGACATATAAAACGGAATTTTAGTGAAATGATAATTCTAAATTGCTTCAAATTCTATTCACAGTTTGCGAAAACAGGCTATTATGAAATGAGAAAACAATCTTTTCTTTTTGTAGAACGTATGGTCCAATATGAAATACCATTTGATTCATGCTCATAATGTAATAAAGGCAATGTAACAGGCCGGAGATCACGTACATCTTCTTTTTTTTTAGTGCAAAAGGTGAATTATATTAAGCCAAACCTTGTACATCAAGCGGGATAACATAAACTGAATGGGCATACCCAAGTCAGATATACAGCTACAACAAAGGAGATACAAACACAAACAAAAATACAAACAAACAAAGACATCCGATATCGGGTAACTCTAACATACATGTCCGACAAAACTAATCTCTGTCAATGCATCCAAATCAGAAACAGAGCAGAACCAGAGCTCTTCAAACTCTTTTCAAACCATCACATTCATGAACAATCCCTCAATTCACCTTTAAAGCACCAAAGATCACGTACATCTTTCCACATGCATGCTTCACCAAAGGATATGGAACTCAAAATAACATCACGTACATCCTTCAATCTTTGATACACATTCAATCCATAAAATCAAAGCATAATCTTTTTGGATTTTGATAGTTTTTATTACAAACAAAAGGCACTTTTCAATCCCGGAAAACCAAAGTTTACGGCTCAATATTTTTAAGCATATAATCGAGGCAAATACTACCGAAGAAGAAATATAAGACATGTCACGATGGGTGACAGGAATACCGATGGTTCACGATCTATAGGGGGCGCCAAGATGGGCCACCCAAAGTGTGTTCCTCACTCTGCCATCTTCTAGATGTCCCGACAATAACCGACCAATGCCAAAAAACCTCAAGTTTCGGTAATATAGAAAGGTATTAATACAAAACTGAGAAAGCTTAATTAATCGGGAAACAAAAAATTTGAGATACATAATCACAATGGCAAATACACTTAATTACCCAAAGATTTTGACATTTGTCGTCGAATCTGATCATGTTGTTCACCGTGAGACAAGGTTTTGAGGTAAAAAGCATGGCCTAACCTGCATAGTTGAAACAAAAGATTATTAGATCAATCTTAATGATGAGCCATGACAATAAATAGGTAAAGCTATCCGGTATTTATTTCTTTGTAATATAAATAAGTTGAGTTTCATAAGTCATTAACAAACTTTAAGATATTTTTGCGATAGTCTAACCCGTCAAAGACAAACCTACCATATATTTTGAATTTGCACATAATAACTTTTAAAACGTGGGTTAATAAATTAACTACCCTCAAAATATATCGGAATGACTAATAGATAAGGATTGGAGTTTATTTTAAACGGGCAAGATTTATTTTTGTTTTGATCCGACGGTAAAGAGACAAATACACGTCAACATTTATTCTCTTAGTTGCGTCGGCAATAGAAAGTATAATTTGATTAATTTCAATAATATGGGACATTTAGCGTGACACCTTTAATTTATTTAGAGTAAATTACACCGCTCGTCCTTGTGGTTTGCGCTGACCGCAAGAGTCATTCTTCGACCAAAAAAGTTGACCGTCCATCCTTAAGTGGCAAACATTATGCGCCATTAGTCCCTCCTCTAACGGAGCTCACTAACTAGTCGTTAAGTCTTGTTAACCCGAGGTATAATCGTCATTTCAACACCATTAGGACGAATCAGTGCAAGGACGAACGTGTAGTTTACACTTTTGTCCATTTTTTCACGTTTTTCGTCCGCTTTCTTACGCTTTCTTACTTTTAACTCCGTGTTTTACGTTTCGTCCGCTTTCTTACGTTTATTTACGTTTTCTGCTTTTCTTACGTTTCGTCCATTTTTTTGTTTTCATCCGCTTTTTACGTTTCGTCCGCTTTCTTACGTTTTCATCCGCTTTTCATCCGCTTTTATACGTTTTGTCCGCTTTAATCGCTTTCTTCCGCTTTTCTTACGCTTTACTGCTTTTTTTACTTTTTCGCCTTTTTTACGCTTTCATCCATTTTCTTACATTTTCGCCCATTTTCTTACGTTTTGTGCTTTTTTTTACGATCTACTCTGTTTTTTTTACGTTTTCGTCCGTTTTCTTACTTTTAACTCCGTTTTTTTACGTTTTCGTCCGTGTTAATTGAATGGTATATGGTCCCCTGCCTTTGTTAATTGAATGGTCTCTTTTTGGCCCAAAAGATGTGTAACAAAACATCCCATTATAGACTCTAATCTGGTCTTTGAACTTTAAACTTGCAGGATTGTTATAGTCCATAAGCTCATTAAGAGGTGATGGTGTTTCATTAAATATGGGGAGAAGCAGTTTTCCCTCTTGGAAGCAAATGGAGAAAACTGGGTTGACAATGCTCTTTGATTTCTCACTTCTCTCCTGATACCACATAACCGCCTACCAGTTTCGACATTCAAACGATGGAGGGCCAATATTATGGTAAACCACAGGTACACGTGTGTTGTTTTGATGATTTACGATTACAAAAGTTAGAACTATCTAATGACTAAATTTGTACCAAATGACTAATTTCAATGTTCATATGCTGACAACTAGTGGTGTCATAAAAGCCGATCCGACTCGAAATCTAAATATGGCTTTTCGGATCGGGTTAGTTGGGTCCAAAATTATATTAGGGTCAACCTGAATTAATCTGAGTTTTAAATAAGGTCGGGTTCAGGTATAATATATGTCTCTTACTTGGGTTTGGGTCAACCCGAGTGACCTGAGTTTCATTTTTTTCTTTCTAATTTGTATGTAAACACCAAAATTAGTTAATTTTTAAACGATCTAGACCTGAACCCGACCCTACCCGAAATAACCCGACCGAGTGACCCGAGTTCTGAACAAGGTCGGGTTCGAGTATATTTTTTTGAGCCTTTACCCGACTTGACTCAAATCCGACCAGATTAACCCGAATAACACCCCTTATTGACAACTGAAGTCAACACTAACCAAATTGTTTGGGTATATGCAACTAAAAAAGTTTTTGAAAAAATACATAAACTATAAATTTAATTTGAATATATACCCACTTTTAAGTTTTTGAAAATATAAATATGCAATTTCCAAAACATAAATTTCGAGAATGTGTGTATATATATACACGCTCACACATATATTAATGTTGGACTCTTGTAATCACCCATAGCACAAATTACAACCGATATGATTAATGCATGATTCAAGCAAAATAGTCAAAATGTCTCCACGATATAAGTCTTGTTTGGTAATTTGTTTTATAGTATATTGTTTATGATTGTCAGATAATAACAATTATACATCATCCATTACATTACCACGATATTTCGAGCAGCTTAAGATGAAATTTCTTGTTACTAAAAGTCATACATCAAGAAATATAGGTATTACTATAATGTGTATGAATGTGTTGACTATTCACCCATTTGTCGCACAAGATGTTAAAAAATGATAGATATATTTTTATTTATTTATTTATTTTATTTTTTTATATTGATCAGCTTTATTTTTTCGGTTGATTGACTTATTTGATATGTAGGAAAAATATATTTGTAATTGTTTGGAACGTAATCTCATCAAGAAAATATATAAGCACAACCAATTTTAATTTTAAAATTAATTAACAACAGATGTTAAGTCCGTGAAACATATAGGCGTGTTAGAGTAATACTAAACGAATACTTGTGCATAGGGACGAGATTTATAATGTAAAATAATTATAGTTGCAATATTGTGGTTAAAATATAGGGATCGAGATTAGAATGATTTGAAATTATTAAAAATAGTAAGCGATTGGTAGATATAAACAAAATTCTACAATCTTACTCTCATTTTTTACTAAAAGCTTGTTCAACGTCGTCACTAACGTTTGTTGGAGCATTCATCTCATTCATCTTCATATATATACAAGTAGCATTCAACTGATTCTAATACCTTTTGAAGATTCTAATACTATGTAAAATGATTCAGTTTCAGTTATACAAAATTTAAATGAATGACTCGCTGCATTAGTCGCAATCCAGTATTGTCCCTCACCATCATAACGAATATTGTCAGGCAAACCAACCAAATAAATACATATATCGAACCCTTTTTCTCCCCTTGTATGTAGTATCTCATGCATCTTATCGTGTAATTCATCTCATGAAATATAATGACAAATCTCTAAGTTTACGCGGTCTTTAATCACAAAGTAAAAATAGCAATGAGTGACATTACATCAGGGTTTCACAAAAGATGACAAAGTCATGGTCTGGGGATATTTCAACGCCATTAGTAAAGTAGAGATCTCGAGCAAGAAGTTTGCTTTGCTTGGATGGATCATAACTCATTAATCTACCATAAGGCCGACCTTCAAATATGTCAAATACACAATTGTGCAAGTCTTATTTCCAAGAGGCATCAGTGAAATACAAATTTTTTATAACAAATCAGTGAAATACAATTAATATACCATTTTTCGTTACTGTTACAGCATCCCCAATATCAAATTTTATGCCCTCGATCGGCCTAATTTGTTAACACTTCTATCTCTCCATCTTCAGTTATTTTAACTTTTAAGTATCCCCTTTATATGATTGTTAATACAACAAATATTACACTTTGTAGAGTTTTAATTATCGGTTAAACTATACAAATACTCAATTACAATGACGTTTAACCTACGACCACCAAATCAAGAAACTCATAAAATGGCATTGAGAGACGGACCCAAAACTTTTGAAAGGATGTTGCACATTAGGTAAACTTGGGGGTTGCACGTGCACAGAAAAGACATATTTTATCAAAAAATTATTTTTCATAACCTAAAATTGAGTGTCATTTCACACACCACTCTCACGTGGCAATCAGACGACATTTAACCGAAAGTTGATAGTATCACTTATTTTTCTTAGAAAACTTTGAAACATTCATCTATGCCATTAATGACGCGTCATGCATTAAATGGACGTTAATTAAAAATTAAAGATAGGGACTAAGACTTTAATCATGCACGCCTAATGAAACTCTTTACTCAAGATCCAAAAAGTCACATCATATATAAAATATCTATCAAAATGTTCATTAGTTTCGGCATAATTTTACAACTTACGTGTATCTTATTCTTGGATAATGAAATATGTGGGAAAAATTGTTGAGTCAGTTCGGTGTCCACAATCTCTAAATAAGATTTGAACATAAAATAGCTCAAGTGTAAATGAAGACGCTGAAGAAATCTTCAGCATAAACTCCTTTTGAGTGCTTGAAGACAAAGTCGTTTGAAGCGGTTCAAGTATTGGAGCTTAACTCTCAAAGAAGAAGTTCAGTTAAGCGAGGTTGGCAATGCTTCGTTGAATGATGTCGATCTCCTAAACAAAGATGCCGAGCAAAATGCTCCTAGCATCTAGAAGGTTACAGGACGAGAATAATATACTTTATTCAAAAAGTTTAAAATAAAATCCTTTTAGGAATGACCATCTTTCAAAGTTGGTATAAAAATACAAACAATATACTCAATTGTTATTTCCTAGCACATTTATTTTGAAGGTGTTCATTTTTTTTCTTTCCATTTTTGTAGTGGTAGTAGAACTAAACTTCGGCATTTTAGCCACCCCTAATCAGCTTAATTCGTTAAGTAATTATTGAGCCCATGAGTTATTTTTTAATAATTTTTGTAGTTAACCTCCCTTATTCATATCGATATTTTGTTAAAACTTTAAAAATGAATAACTTTTTTTTCGGTGAAAGGTGAACTATATATTAAACTTCCAAACAAATTACAACAATAGGAGTTTGGATCTAGACATACCCAAACCAAAACAACATAGCAAATAACAGAACAATACATCAAGCTATAACAACCATTATGAGACATCTAAACAAAGAAGCTAATATCAGAAGCAGCAAATCTGAAGATGCAGACTAACAATGGTCCATTTGTCCATTCCATAGTTCACCAATTCACTACCATAACTCCATGACTTATCCCAACTTAATCTTTCAACCTAGAACATTCAACCCACATCCACAATGCCCTAGGAAGAAGAGATCAGATGGAATTTTCATGTAAGTTATAGCACCCTGACTCACCAAAAGGGGCTATACTCAATCTAACTACATTTCCTAACTCTGTTCTCAGATCAAGCCATACTAGCAGCAGCCTCCTCACTAGCATAGACTCAAACTGAGAAACAAAGCAGGCATCATCAGAAGAGGAACACACACCCTTTTAATGAAAACCAACCTTACCTCCTTTAGGCAGTGCATATCTAGGACCAAGTAAGTTCATCTTCCACTCCTCACTATTCCAAGAAACATACACTGCCTCAACAAACTCACATACCCTTCTCAGCTGGGAACTTACTTTATGGGATAAACAGTAGACCATAAACTGTGAAAAAGCTAAACACCCCCATAGTTACCTAACAAAGGCCTACTATAAGGATGAAAAGGATCTCACAGAAATGATGAACCATTACCCCAAGATACAAAGCCATCAACTGAAGTGAGTCTACTTCTTACAATCTCCAAAATTGGGGGAAATTGAAGAACATGTCAAAACCTTTGAAGAAATTCAGAAGAATCAATCACCTCTGCTTGATGCCCCAAAAAACAGGACATACGGATAATGTTCCAGAAAGGAGATCAGAATATTACTACTTTTTGACCAATGGCCACACTGTATAGCCACCTCAAAAAGCATTCAAAAATCCTAGTGCATGATACTACAATTTGCTGATGTAAACTATGCCTAAGGGACTCCATGATCCATCTTGCTACCCCAACTAAGTACACAAAACAGAACCATGAATCCCCAGACAATAGCTACACCACCAAGGTATTAGCCAAATGCGCATACATTCTTATCCCAACCACTCCATACCACCATAACTTGTTCATTTTTAAAGCACTGCAAATCCACTTTCCAACTATCCATAACTTTCTTTACTTGTGCTGTCATTAAAACTCTAAGGCTTAGCAGTTTTAGCCTCAAAATTATTCATAATCACAGTAACAAGCTCTTTCCATTTTCTCTTCTCAGTCCCAAATAATCTTTTATTTCTCTCCTGCCATATGAAGTAAACACTAGCACCCAATACAATCCTTCTAACCACACTCATAATGGATCTATTATTAGGTAATCTGCAGAGGTCTTGCACAATCTCATTCCATTTATTGCTCATGTTACACTATTCCATTGCCTGCTTCATAACATTCCACACTTCATTAGAGTACTTGCATTCAAAGAACAGATGCCCATGAGAATCACTGCATTCATTACATAGAGCACATTAATCTTTTCTCCCTGGATACCACTTAATTAGCAAGCCTATCTTGTGTAGTTAGTCATCCTTGCATAGTAAGCCATAAGATAAATGAATGTTTAGGTATACAGTGTGAGAAACAAATCAATTTACTCCACTGAACTCTATCCACATATAAACAAAGATCTTGCCATAACTTCCCAACAGCAAACTTGCTTTTCCTTCCCTCATTACTAATCCATATAGCAATATCACTTTTATTTGGATCAATAATAGGGGGAGTAATAGATTGCAGCACAGGATACTTATCAAGCCAATCATTGGGAAAACTCCATTGACCATTATTCACTATATCACATTCCTTTGCATTACAATGAAGACCATCTTCCATAATAATTTCTGAAAGAACATGTTCACTCAATGGCCCTTGATTGCACCATTTATCAAACCAGAAGTAACATTGTTCACCATTACCAATTTCATAGAACACATGCCTCCTTATTAAGTCTCTTAGGCTTAACATTTGTTTCCATCCAGCACTTGCATTCACATCTGCTTGAACATTCCATATACTGCTTCCTTTTAGCCTGAAAACATTTATCCACTTAACCCACAAAGATTCTTTATTACTTGCAACATTCCAGATATGTCTAGCCATCAAAACTTCATTCCATTTACCAAGATCTTTAATCCCCAAACCCCCTTGATCCCTTGGCTTACAGATTTGCTTCCAAGCAACTTTGGCTTTCCCTTTAGACAACTCACCTTGGCACCATAAAAAATCTTTGAGAAGTCTTTCAATATCCTTGATCACCATTTTAGGAATGAGAAACACAGAGGCCCATTATACTTGCATGGAACCCAAAACAAAAGCAATAAGCTGCAGTCTCCCAACATAAGACAGCATTCTATTTTTCCAGCTCTTGACTTTAATTCTAACTTTGTCAATTAATTCCTTGCACTCATTAACCCCTATCTGCTTTTTAATCAAAGGGACACCAAGGTATTTCACAAGATGGCTTCCAATCTTAAATGGTAAGATTCTGAGGACCTCTTGTTTCACCTGATCTTTTATTAAGCCCACTTAGATAGCTAAACAAATCAAGGGACCTCTTAACCACTTTAGCTGACTTGATATCATCATGACACACAACTAGAAGATCATCAGCAAAGCATAAATGAGATATTTTAAATTGTTTGCAACCCCAATGATATCTAAAAGAACTGTCACCATCAATCTGATTCTGCATAATCAAGTTAAACACTTCCATCACTAAAGTGAAAATATAAGGTGAAATTGGATCACCTTGCCTCAAACCTCTACCCCCTTTGAAATACCCATATCTATCCCCATTACCACAAATTGAAAAAGCTGCAGTCCCAACACAAACCATGATCCATTTCACCATCTGCATAGGGAATCCAAAAAGAACTAAAGCTTCTTCAAGGAACTTCCAACTAACTGTGTCATATGCCTTTTGAATATCTATCTTCATAGCAATCCTCTTAACACCATTTTTCCAGTTATAACCTCTTAAAACCTCTTGAGTAATCAAAATATTATCTGTGATCTGTCTACCAGGGATAAAGGCACTCTGATTTTGGTTAACTAGTTTGCAAAGAGCTATTTTGATTCTATTAGTAAGTATTTTGCTAATGAATTTGTATAGAACATTGCAACAAGCAATAAGCCTAAAATCATATACCTTTTGTGGGGTATCTGTTTTGGGGACAAGAGATATCAGAGTTGCATTAACCTCACCTAGCAACTTACTAGTACCAAAACATTCTTTAACTGCCCTGCACACATCATCTCCAATCACAGACCAAGCTTTCTTGTAAAATTTTGCAGTATACCCATCTGGCCCAGGAGCTTTATTATCATCTATATCAAACATAGCCAACTTAATTTCCAAGTCACTCACATGCCTAATCATAAACTCGGCATCTTCTCTAGAAACTTTAAACAAATCAGCACTACTATTAAGGTCAAGAACAGGAGTATCTTTGCCAAGGAAATTCTTGAAATGATCAACAAACTGCTCAGGAACCTCTTGATCTTCAAATCTTACAAATCTCAGCAATCCTGCTTCTATGACTTCTATCCTTTAACACTGCATGGAAAATTTTGTTGTTTTTGTCCCCATCTCTGAGCCAATCAATCTTAGCTTGCTGATAAAGGAACTTTTCTTCATCTTGAATTGCAGTGTTGTATTCTTTAAGAATACTAGCTTCCAGATCTTTTAACACTGCATCATAAGGACTTTTATCCACCTTATACTTATTGTCTTTCAGCTTATCCGTCCACATTTGAACTCTTTCATACAAGTTTCCATGCTTCCAGTTAAGCCCTTTCATATGATGCTTCATAGCTTTAAGCTTTTTGACTAGCTTAAACATCTCACAACCTTGATCTTGATCCTTCCATTCCTTTTTCACTAACTCCAAAAACTCTGGTTTATCAGCTACATAGTTAGCAAACTTAAAGGTTTTTTTCTTCTTACTTATAGACTTTGGAAGCACCAACACAGCTGGACAATGATCAGATGTAAGATGAGGAAGGAATACAGCATGAGAATAGCTAAACTTGTCAATGAATTTAGCATTCCCCATAACTCTGTCAATTTTCTTCAGAATACCATTACTAAGATTTAGTATGCTCTGAATCCAAGTAAAGTGAGTGACAGTGCTATCCAGATCCTCTACTTCAATATCTTCTACACACTCCTGAAAGTCAAGCATATCCCTGGTTTTGCATGACCCACGTTCTGAATGATCATTGATGTTCAAGCTCACATTCCAATCACCCATAAGGACCCATGGATTAGAGTCCACAAATCTCTTATCACTAGCCAATTTCTTCCATAACACTTTTCTTTCTTTCCCAGAATTAGCAGCATAAGTAAATGAACAATAGAATTTCTCCTTGGTTTGAATCACTTCAATCAGGCACAGAACACTTTGATCACAAGAATTAAGGACCATGAGATTAACGGTGTTATTGTCCCATCCAATAGCAATTCTACAATCTTTTCTACATTCTCTAACATTAGTGTGCCAGGTCCAGTTTCCAAACACATAACTGCAAATTTTTTCCACTTTCTTAAGGCTCATATGAGTCTCTAATACAGCACAAACACTAAGCCTCTCATCAAAAATGAAACTCTTAACTTCTTTCTGAGATTCCTTATTACACATACCCCTTACATTCCAAGATGCTATTCTCAAATCAGTGTTTAATGCATTCATTGTAAACTAGCTGATATACTATCCTCCTTATACAGGATATCCCCTCCTTTACCACCTAGCTCATTCATCTCCATACTCTTAGCAAATTCAGTTTCTTCTTCTAAAACATCCTCTTCATTCTCTTCTACTTCCTTCCACATATCCTCCCACTTATTATTAAACTCATTGATCATATCTTGGGACCACTTACTAATAACCTTGGTTGATGGCTTTCTTTTGTACTTTAGGTATTTATTAACAATCTCCTCTTCATCAGAAACTTGCTTATCCTGTATAACCTCTTCATCATATTCACTTAGCACAGCATATTTGTTAGCACTATTTCTAATATCTTCTATAATCTCTTTTTGGACATTCCAAGCCTTTCTAGGACTTTGTTTCTCCTTAGATTTGCTTTGAATGTTCTGCTCATCCACCTTCTCTTTACTATTCTATCAGTACTCTCCTTATCCCCATTATCCAAAACAGTATCATTCATTTTTTCTTTATCATTATGTGTTTCCTTAGGCCTGAATTCTACTCTGCTTTTGGTTTTAAAATTCTTCCTACCAAGATTCCCATAATTGCTCCTAGAAGTACCCAGATTCTGTTTCTTAATTTTGTGATTATTATCTGTTTGCACATTTTTATCCTTGTATAATCTATCCTTCTCCCTAGTATTCTCACTTATATTTTCTGTATTCACTTCCTTATCAACCCTTGTCTCCTCACCCTCAGTTCTAGGTCTATGTTTACAATTAGCATCCAAATGACCAAAAACCTTACAAAGAGTACACTTAGGGGGAATCCATGTGTATTCAACTCTCACAAACTTAGTACACATAGTCACTTTATCCTCATTCTTATAGCAGATTTCAATACTATCTTTAATCTCCTTCTCTACATCTATTTCAACCAAAACTCTAGCAAATCCCACTCTTCCCCTTCCCTCATGGCACAACCTAGCAGTGACTTTGTCCATAATAATGGGCCTTCCTAGGCTACTGGCAATAGCACTTACTCCTTTTACACTCCAAGCTTCCATAGGCATATTATACAGTTTCACCCAAATTAGAAGTTTAACAGGGTCAGTTCTGTCTATTATAATGCTAGGGTCCCATTTCTGCACTAATAGTGGCCTGCTACCTACCATCCAGGGTCCATTTTCAAGAACATAGTTCATTGCTTCATCATTCCTAAATTTGAAAAAATACACTCCTCTTTGCACAATAATATCCCTTAAACCATGCTTACCCCACATTCTACCCAAGTTATACCTTAACTCAGCAAAAGGCGTAGTACTACCCACAAATCTCCCACATAAAGTCATTAACCAATTCCTACTTCCTTCTCTAACAATTTCCTCCTCAAACACAACAACTTCTCTTCCTTCCTCTAATTCAGTAGGTATCAATTTTAGCTTATTTTCAATTTCCATTTCCTTATCTTTTACAGTATTCACAAATGATTTCTCAAATATTTGCTTAGAACTGCTACCTTGATTATTATCCCTAGCATTTACAGTATTCACAACAATATTTGCACTAGCATTCTTACTACCAATATTCACATTCACAGTTTTATCATTAGGAACAGAACTACTCAAAACAGCATTAGATTTAGGACTTACAGCAGTTCCAAAAGTGTCATTCAGCAATGGAAATTCAGTCTCCAATGATCTTCTATCCTCAGAACCAGCTTTCTCTAATTCATCACCAACATTCCTTTTACTAGCATCATCATTAACCATACCAGATCTCAATTCCCCCTCACTAACAATAGCCTTACTATTCTCAACATCCCCACATTTCTCACAACCACTTATGCTAACATCATCACTCTCCACCGACTTATCCACAATCTCAGTACTATCATTACATTCTCTATTCTTCCCCAAATTACTCATAGAATCACTATATTTGTTTGGAATTTTGATTTTTCTTTTCATTTGCCTTTTTTTGTTCGACATTTTCGAATTCAGAACAATTAATACTATATACGAAAACAAAATCAAACAATTTGGGGGATTTACCAAAACTGAATGAAAACAAAATCAAAGCTACTCATTGCATACGCAATGATTAGACGAGTCTAATGCACGGATTAGTTTTGAAAAATACGCATTATTGATGAAGTAATTAAAGCTTTTAGTGGAAAATGATAATGGCGAAAATTGCGGGAAATTCTGTTACGGGAGAGAAAGGGAGGAAACGAATAACTTAACTAACATGATATTATGGTATTAGGGTATGATGGCTTAAAAAAATCATTTTTTGTGCGATATATATTGCTATAATTTTTACGTTAAGTTTGGACCTTCTTAATTTAAAATCCTGTCTCCGCTTCTGAATTAGTTGTTGTGATTAACAATCCCACATAGGTGAATGAAAGGAATTTTTTATTCTTTATATATTAGTATGTGTTATTGTTTTCAGTCGAGATTAATATGATATTGTTTAGCTAGGTTGCATCAAACTGTTGTCTTAGCATCATTATGTGATCATACTAAATAAATTCTAAAACTCTTGATTTTTAGGACAACTTTTTAAAATTGTGTGATACTTGATATGCTATTTTTTTTTGGTAACTATTATTTTTTGATTTTTTGGCGATTAATCCTATAAGTTTGAACTTATCATCACGC
The DNA here is from genome assembly GCA_022545495.1 of Chrysanthemum lavandulifolium. NCBI lineage: Eukaryota > Viridiplantae > Streptophyta > Magnoliopsida > Asterales > Asteraceae > Chrysanthemum > Chrysanthemum lavandulifolium. Next base: position 276,409,431 of record CM040244.1, read on the forward strand.
AAACTGAAACTGGGTGAAGTCAGACCTCCCTTTTCAAGAGTCATGGAGAACTACACCTAATACAAATTGAACGTAAGACTTCTCGCATTTTATGATGATAGACACAAGTCATTTTGTCACTTAGACACCCTAAATGGTTTTGATATGCTACTTTTGTTGATGCTCAAATGTCTTGTTGGGAACAATTTTTGTATTGCGGTTTCATATGTAACATTCCGTTGCCTATAAAATAAAATCGTTCCAGCTAGTCAACATTAGAATGTCTTGCATCTTATTCAACCTTCATAGATTTAATTTACATTTACAACTTATTATGTACGAGACATGTGAGCCTTGCCAATATCTATCGAGTCTTTAACTTCTCGCGGGGGATTTACTTGTTATTTAGACAACAATACGATATAAATTTATTTATAGTAAGTAACTGGGATTGATAATGTGCAATTGCTTTTTCTTAATGTACGGGTGATGCAGGCCTCAAAGGTCAACACAACATGGGCTTCAACAATGTTGGCCCAATACTAAAACCCATGCAACCCAACATTTTCGGCTCCATTTTGAACCAAAACCGAATCGTTGCAATACAAGGGTGAAAATGAGTTTGTTTCAACAAATTGTGTTTAGAAAAACGAATTTAGATAACTATTCTCGGCTCGATTATTTTCCCCATTTTTATAGTGGTAGTAGAAGTAAACCTCGGCGTTTTGGCCACGAAAATGTGATTAGAAAACAATAATTTAATTGGTGTGGAGTTTTAAATAAAGAAGATTTGTTGTCCAATTGGTAAGTATCCAAAATTAAACCCCAACTCCTTGCGAGTGTATAAATTTTTTAAACATTTTGCATTATGTATTTACTCTTGTACCTGTTGGTCTAATGTCTACTCGAGCTAATGAGTAGTTCACAAGCACGAGCTTATGTGCAGTCCAAGTAGATCCGAGCTTATGGATAACTACAATGAAGTTCTAGTATAATTAGTATTCTTATTTTTAGACTTTAAGATAAGTACTTCCTAGTTATATTAGAGTCCTAGATGGATTAGGAAAAGTCGTTTTATTCCTATATAAGCAAACCAAACGAGCCAGTTTGGTTGTACCATCAATATCGCTTTTGTAAGCCAATACTTTTCTCGATTAATCGAGAGCTTATTCCAAGAAATATTGTGTGTTATTATTTGTTCCGCTTTATTGTTTCGCTGTGAACATCAATCGACGCTGGACTTGAATTGGTATCGAGCAAGGTTTCAAGAGTAGTCGATCACCAGGTTTCAACAGCAGGTCGATCACAAGCAGGAGGTTTATCCAAGTCGATCACGCAGTGATTCAAAGGTGTTCCAAGTCGATCATCAAGGTGTTCCGTGTCGATCAACGAAAGGGTTCCGTAAGTCGATCACTAAAGGGTTCCAGAAGTCGATCACTGAAAGGGTTCCAGAAGTCGATCACTAAAGGGTTCCAGAAGTCGATCACTGTAGTCGATCACTAAAGAGTTCCAGAAGTCGATCACTGAAGTTGATCACAAGGGTTTTACTAGGGTTCGACTTAAGCAAGAAGTTGATCAAAGTTTCAAACTTTCGACTTGGTTTACTCAAGGTGAAGTAAATCATTCGACCTTTAGAACCTAGAATGGAAGGTGAACAAACAACACCGGTAACTTACAAAAGACGCTCAAGAAGGATGGTGCAAGGCGAAGTCGAGTCAACCACCAATCGAACATTCTAAAACGGCTCTTCAATGTCCAATGTTAACAAGCACGAATTATAACATATGGGCAATAAGAGTTAAAGCGAAGATTCCGAGTCCATGGAATACTAGATGCATTGGAACCAGGGAAGGAACACAAGTTGTTGATAAGCAAGATCACATGGCAAGTTGGCGCATTCTTCCAAAGCGATTCCGTAAGAACTTGTCTTTCAAGTTTCACAATTCAACACACCCAAAGAAACTGGGAGCTTTGAAGACTGTATGTGGTGTTGATCGGTTCGAGATGCAAGGTTGCAAACCTTGAGACGGAATTAATCTTTAAAGATGAAAGTCAACGAATCAATCGATGACTTTCAAGGCTAGGTCGGGCAAAATTGTATGTAATAAATAGCTTGGGAACAATTTATGAAGACAAGAAACTTGTTAAGAAGTCGCTTGCATCCGCTCCGGATAGGTATGTTGCAATTGTTGCCTCAATAGAACAATTTGTCGACTTGAATACTATGTCTTTCAAGAAGCAATTGGAAGGTTGCTTTCAAGGAAGAATGAAGGTGTTGACACCATCAAGATCAAGGCAAGTTGATGTTCTAAGGGTGAAAAGTATGATAAGAAAGGTCGAGGAAGGAATTCCTCTAATGGCAACAGTAAAGGTCAAACTTTTCTTCTCAAAACAAATCTCGCGGTAGTGGTCAAGCTAATAACCAAAACCGTGGAAACCGTGAATAACTCCGGAGCAATACGGAGCAAAAGAAGAACAAAAGTCGAGACCTTTCAAAGATTCAATGCTTTAGGTGTGATGAATATGGTCACTTTGCTTCTAACGCCTCGAACGACGCGAATGAGCAAAAGCATGAATCAAACCTTTGCAAACGGAGGATGATGATGACCGACACTTTTATGATGAAAAGCGCTCAAGAAGTAGTTTTCTTGAATGAAGAAAAGATTATCCCAAACCAATTGAATACTAAGCCAAACGAGGAAGATACTTGGTATTTGGATAACGGAGCAAGTAATCACATGACGGGATCCGAGAATACTTTTCGAGTTGAATGAGAATATCTCCCAAAGTGAAGTTTGGTGATAACTCCTACATCGAGATAAAAGGAAGGGTTCGATAATCATGAAGGGAAAACGGAGAACAATGGTTAATAACCGGAGTCTATTACCTACCCGAGCTAAAAAGCAACATAATTAGTCTTGGGCAAGCTACCAAGGCGATGTGACATTCGTATGAAAGGTAACCTTCTTACTATGCGCGACTCGATGGTAAGCTTTTGATGAAGGTTCCTAGAACAAGTAATAGACTTTACAAGATTAAGCTCCAAGTTGAAGTCCGTGTGTCTCAAGCAAAGATGGAAGATGATGCTTGGTTATGGCATGCTAGGATGGGTCACATTAATTTCGAGACGATGGAATTAATGGCAAGGAAGGCATGTTTGAAAAGTTGCCAATAATTCATCAAGAGAACAAGTTGTGTGAATCTTGTTTCGTAGGAAGACAAATGCAAGAAAGGTTCGATATGAGTGACTTGGGAACGTTAAGCTATTATCTTGGCATTGAAGTAAAGCAAGAGGATTCGAGTATCTCAATAAGTCAAGAAAGCTATGCAAAGAAGATCTTGAAAGATGTTGGGACGCATGAGCGAATTCTACTCAATGTCGCCCATTAGAACCCGGAATGAAGTTAAGCATGGACAAGGAAGGAAAACCATTGATGCAACATTGTATAGACGACGAGTTGGTTGTTTAAGGTATTTACTACACACTCGACCGATTTATCTTATTCGGTTGGTTTGGTTAGTGATATGCAAGAACCAAAGAATCACATATGGCACCGTGAAACAAATACTAAGGTATATCCAAGGTAGTTTGAATTTTGGAATACGATACAACCAAGAGAAAACCAAGGAGTTAGTGGGGTTTAGTGATAGTAGTTATGCTATGGACCAAGATGATGGTCAAGCAACAACCGGGCATGTTTTCTATCTAGGTAAATCACCCATCACTGGTGCTCACAAAAGAAAAACACGGTGGCTCTATCGCCTTGTGAAGCCGAGTTCATGGTCGCAACCTCACCCGTGTCGCGGATATGGTTACGTGGATTGTTGAGTGAAATAACCGGAATGGAAGAAAGAGTGGTGGTCTTATTTGTTGACAACAAATCGGCTATTGCACTTATGAAAATCCGTCTTTCACGGGAGAAGCAAGCATATAAACACACGCTATCATTTTATCCGAGAATGTGTTGAAAGAGACCAAGTACAAGTCGAGTTTGTAAGAGGTGATTTGCAACGTCGATATTATTCACGAAAGCTCTCGCAAGGATTAAGTTCAAGGAAATGCAAGAGTTACTCTGAGTCAAGACCTCCTTATCTCGAGTCGTAAATTGTGGGGTGATTGTTGGTCAATGTCTACTCGAGCTAATGAGTAGTTCACAAGCACGAGCTTATGTGCACCAAGTAGATCCGAGCTTATGGATAACTACAATGAGTTCTAGTATAATTAGTATTCTTATTTTTAGACTTTAAGATAAGTACTTCCTAGTTATATTAGAGTCCTAGATGGATTAGGAAAAGTTTTCTATTCCTATATAAGCAAACCAAACGAGCCAGTTTGGTTGTACCATCAATATCGGTTTTGTGTTCAATACTTTTCTCGATTAATGGAGAGCTTATTCCAAGAAATATTGTGTTATTATTTGTTCCAGCTTTATTGTTTCTGTTGTGAACATCAATCAGACGTGGGACTTGAGTACCTTCACTCATCACTCCTAGTTTATTCATATAAATTACCAATCACAAGTCACCTTTTAGTCTTTTACTTATACATTTAAGTCTTAAAGCTTTAAACCATAACTTTCTACAATCAACATACACATACAACATGAACACAACATATAAGATTATAGTTTTGAAGCAAACGAAAGATCACAAACAAAACTTTAGAAAAACTAATAGAACTTGGATTAATATCTCTTTTTGAAACATCAATTGCATTAAAAGTTTAAAACTAACCCTTCCCAAAAATCAAGGTTAAAAAACTTGGATCCATAAATATGTTTTGAGTAAAACTTATGAATATTTGAAAAAAAAAAAAAAAAAAAAAAAAGTTCATACATTTCAAAACGTATTTACGTGGTTAATCGATAAAACAACACTTATTGTAAAATTTGGACGAACGATGTAAGCTTACAGTGAAGTGCAGGTAGATTTACACTAGTTCATCAACATAAATGGATTACTGGATATATGATTATTTATTGTTTAGGTGCTTTTCAAGCAAGTTTATTTTGAGGATAGATCTTGATCTTGTTTTCTCTTCCACATGACTTATTTACAGCATGAGTTTTTGCATCCAGAATTTGATTAACAATCCCACATAGGTCAATGAAAGAAGTTTTTATCTTTATATATTCTTGTGGTGTCATATTGTTAGTTGAGAATAAGAGCAAGGGTATCACAACCTCTTCACTGGTTTCACGCGCCACATCACCTCCACATCATTCCAACACACTAACAAAAAATACCCCCAATCACAACATCACCACTTCTCTTCACTACCCCACCCACTATCATTTTATTTATTTTCCATATTTTCAAACACAACTAAATTTATTTCATTCATTTAAAATAAAAATACAACTACCATACATGAAAATAAAAAAACATACGACAAATAAAAATGAAAACATACGGAAAATAAAACCATACGAAACTTAAATAATACAACTTCATTTGTGGTATTTAGCTACCAATTCGCCTTGTTTCTTCTCGGGATCGATCTTTTGGCCCAAGAATTTTCAATGTCGTGCATGAGAAACTCCAATTCTCTGACTGTTGTTCGATTGTTCTCTCGCAATCCTTGCCTCAGAACCGCCTTGTGCTCGTCAACTTTACGCTTATACTCTAGAGCTAAAGCTTCCGCAATAGCATCCGATCGACTCCTCCGGTGCTCGTTGACGACTCCACCGATCTACTTTTTTGCTTGGACGAGGTTTGCTTGACGGGACGAGCTCTAGGATCGTGGTCGAATAATTCGGCGATATTATCCGTGATCGATCCCATCCCAAGGTCCCATTTAGGATATTCTTCAAAACCTTCCATGCCGAAACCATATTAAAGTTTTTCCCGTCCCATTTTTGTAAGCAAGTCTTGCATTTTCAATGTGATCAACATCATTTTCCCGGATCTACGCCGCAAATGCTTGTAAAACCATTAAACTTTTGACAATCACCGCTTATCCGAGACCATTTTCCTGCACATATTTTTGTACGATAAGGCTCGGACTACGAGCCTTGAAGTCCTCCCAATCGAGTCCAAACGCATCGCTTAGTGGTCATTACCGATAGCGGCGTTTTGAGATACCTCGACCCAACACTCGGCTAAAATTTTTTCTTCATTGTTTGACCAACGAATTGTCGTGCGACCCTCTTCATCAACATCCTCCTCCTCCTCGTCAGCGTCCAAGTTCACAACGGCCTTCTTTTTTTTCTTTGTCACTTTGGCCGGTTTTTTTCCTTGACGACGTTCTTCACGTGTTTCGGTTGGTGGTTGTTGAGGCACTTTGAATTGTGATTCAAAGTAATGTTGTTGTGAAGGGTAGAATTGCGTTGGTGGTGCTTGTGACGGATAAAATTGCGTTTGTGATTGCGTGACGCAAAAATCATGCGGTGGTGATTGGTGTGACGGATAAAATTGCGGTTGTGATTGTCTTGATATTGAAAAGCTTGAACCGCTCATGCGAAGAAGTGCTTGAGGTTTGAGGCGATGGGGTTGACGGGTTTGACGAAGACGAGTTGAGGAGATTCATAAACGACATATCGTTGGGATCTTGAGACATTTTTGATTGTGGATTAAGATGAGGATGATAATATATTTATGGTTGTGAATGAGAAGTGTGAATGTTTTAGTAAAAAATGAGTAGTATTTATAAAGAAAATGGTGTATTAAATTGGGTTTGAAAAAAAAAAAAAAAAAAAAAAAAAAAACTATCCGTTTGTATCAAACGGTAATAACTCAACGCTCAAGTTTTGAAATGGTTTGTCCTTTGTGTGTCGTTTGGACGACGAAACATGAAGTGGCGAAGGCCACTGGTATCGTGGCGAGCCTCGAAGAAAACCGGCGAGAGGACACGTCGGATGTGGCGAGAAACGACGAACACCATACCCCTCGCTCTAATATCAGGTTGTTTAGTATGGTTGGATACATGTAAGCATGGTGTCTTATCACTGACGTTAACTTGCTAAACAACTTTTAAAAATTCTTAATTTTTTAATAAAACTTTTTAAAGTTAACTTTGCTAAACAACTTTTAAAAATTCTTAAGTTTTTAATAAAACTTTTTAAAGTTACATGAACTTTCAAATGCATGTATTTCGTATCTTTGAATATTGAATTGATTTGCATGATTAACATGAGCGGCTAAGCACCCTTTGGTGCTAGCCTAGTTATGATTCCTTAATTGTTTTGTTTGCGTTTACCTTTACTTCCGTACAATTATGGAGACTTAAACCGGATAAAGTCACCATTTTCTGGAGTTAAGGTTACCTGCAGATAACATGATTGAACTTTAATTCTCTTTCATACTATGATGACAATCACAAACACTTTTGCCACTAAATCATCACTAAATGATTTTGATATGCTACATTTGTTGATGCTTGAATGTCTTGTTGGGAACAATTTTTGTATTGTGGTTTTTTTATATAAGTTTTCGTTGTTAAACGTGCTTTATATATTAAAACCTTATTACTCCAAAATGTTGGGTATGAAATAAATTTGTGCATTAGGTCAAAACGGCCATAACCAGAAAAAAAAAAAAAGAGATAATAATAATAATAATAATAATAATAATAACAAAAGCTTATACGATAAAAACGCTTATTTTATTATTAATTTTTTATACAATTTTTTTCACACCTATACCACCTATCTCACAAACGATCCAATGAGGTTTGAACCACAACCTCTGCGTGATGTAATTACATATCACTGCACCAGCGCCAAGATAACGCATGTACGTGGTTAACGATAAAACAACACTTATTGTAAATTTTGGATGAACGATGTAAGCTCAAACGCGGGTAGATTTACACTTGTTCATCTGCATAAAATGAATATATGATTATTGTTTTTGTTTACCTGTTTTAATTTTCAAGCAAGTTTATATTGAGGATAGAGCTTGTTTTAGCTTCTACGTGACTTGGTTACAACATGAGTTTTTTCATCTAGTTGTTTTGATAAACAATCCCACATAGGTCAATACAAGAAATCTTTCGGTCTTTACAAAATATTGTGTGTATGTTGTTGTTAGCAGAGATTAATATCAAGTCGTTTAGCATGGTTGTGTACATGTTAAAATAAAACGGTTGTCTTAACATGCTTATAACTTTGCAAAATAATTTCAAAAAAAAAAAAAAAATCATGTCTTTTGGGACAATTTTTTAAACTAGCGAAGAACCACGCCAGCAAGCGGCTTATTTAGCGACAGACAATTAACGATATACGGTATTATGGTAAGTGTTCCGTATAATGTTTAAAATAGAACGTGAAAATATCAAAACGTAATTGCAAACAGTTATAACATGTGATAATTCAACTCAAGCAAAAATTATATAGTGGTTCTAACATGCAACTCCCACAAACGAACCAGAAACTCCAAACACAAAGACTCTTATTAAAATCGATATTCAAACCCAAACACGAACTCCAAACTCCCACAAACGAACCAGAAACTCTAGCGGACACAAACCGATCGAATCAACCTGAGAAGGAACCCCAACTCGATTGAATAGAACTGTGCTATAACCACAAACAATAACCCCAACTCAACCAGAAGACATTAATCAAATGACTCCAAAATAATTTAGAACAACATTGTGTGGTGTGATTGTGATATGTGAGGATTTGTGTGGTGAGTATAAGTCTAAATGTAAATGAAAGTCGCCATACATAGATCTAGATGGTTTTGGTTTTTCTTGTGAGTTTAATTTGTGGGAGGACTCGAGTATATATGGACATGGATACTAACCTTTCGAAATAAACGAACTTGGAGTGGAGGAAACAGTGACAGAGTATAAATTTTAGTCAAATGAGTTTATTTTAGAAATGGTTTTATTTCATATTAAAATTAGTATAGCGATCTTCTCTTTCTCTTATTTAACCAAAGATCTCATCTCATTTTTATTATTATTATTTTTTTGTGAATGTTCAACGCATGAATTTTATAATTGCCATAAAATTAAATATAAAGAATTCATGTGATCAGTATTCAGTTTCAAATGTGTAATAAAAAAATGTACAACTTTTCATTGCCATGAATATTACCAAATTTACCATAGACTTTCCTTCATTTTCAAACCCCGTTCAACATTGACCATTTTCCAGCATTTCACTTTTCGACATTGATGATTTTTCTTTTATATGTAGTAAGGATTTGCAACATAGTTTCCTTTAGCAATAGTCAAATGCAATATAGTTGTCTGTAGAGTTTATGCAAGTTAGTTTCCTTTAGCAATAGTTCATGCAATATAGTTTTCTTTAGTAGCCCATGCAATATAGAGTTTATTACTTGCTTCTAATACATTTCATGCATCAAACGTGTAAGTTGTAAGTTTATGTAGTAACTTCCTTTAATAGTCCATGCAATATAGAGTTATTACTTGATTCTATTACATTCCATGCAAAATGTGCGTTAACTTAGGCTTTGTATAACGTGTGTAAATTGGTGTCCACATGCCTGTCTCAAATTTTAAGACATTCATCATTTTTTCTTTTTTCTTTTATACTCTTATGTAGTTAATATAGAAAAAGACATGAAATTAAAAAAGTACGCTAAATGAAAAACTACGTAAAATAAAAATTGGGCGTAAAAATAAAAGTTAATTTTGAAATTTTGATATTGCGATCCACCCTAAAGACAATTAATTTTGACAATGATAAAATCTAAGTTTCGAAAAGAATGAGAATTAGTTGATTCTTGTTAATGATTTTCCTAAATTAAAGCGTTGACTTCATTAATTGGTTGATTACATATTGAATCATCAATGTTAACCGAAAATTTCAAATATGAATCTAAATTATGTGTTATGAAATTGAAACTTTGCCTATATTAAGTGTAAGGTAAATTGTTTAATATATGAATTTAAAGTTTAAACCGTGTGTAGTTAAGAAGTTAATATTAGTTGACTTTTTAAGTTTTTTTACCATTAACCATTTTTTATTTTGAATATTAATTGTCAAGTATTTCAACATATTCAACTAAGTTTGACTTTTAATATTCAACATTTTCAACATTGACCATTATTTCTTTTTATGTTGTTAAGATTGCGTGATACTTGATATGTTGTTTTTCTTTTTTTCTTTTTTCTTTTTTAAATTATGGTTTTGGTTTTTTGGCGATTACTCCCATAAGGCTGGACGCAATCGTGCTTTTCAAATCGGTTGGGCACCAAAATTTACCACCTTCGACCGATCTTCACATCGGTTGGCTCGATTGCGGGCATAGGTTGCCACATCGGTCGTGGCTTCATATTTGCGCACATCAAGTGCAAATAAGACCGATGTAAACGTTTGTATTTGCAAGTTTTTATTCACTGTTAATTTAAAAAATATGACCGTTTGTCATATAAACAAAAAAAAAAAACTTTTTTTAAAATCAAATTTACAACTTTATAAATATCAACTTCTCCTCAAACACAATTCACCACTCACCATTTCTCATCTATATTCAATCAACCATTCTAACGAAATACCCACGAAACACAATTTTTAATATGTCGTCATTCGAGCATTTATTCGGTTCTTCGCCTTCCGAGCGAGGAAGAAGTTTTAGTGACTTTGCGGAGTTTGCGGATTTTGCTTGGAAGGCTTACAAAGCATCACACCCAAAACCCGACGGTTACATACGTAGGGATCATGAGGTGCTCATAATCGTTTAGGCATGCATACTTCTCCGAAAACCCGCAGCTCGACGTGAAGAACATTCTCTCGGCGGTTCCGTATGAGCCGAGAGCTATTCACATAAATTGTTAGAGATAACCGATCACTCTACTTATTTTCGACAAACTCTTGATGCTAGAGGCGCATTTAGTATTAGCCCATTGGTCAGTGTCTTCACCGCCATTCGTCAATCGGGATATGCGGCCGTTTTGATTCTCTTGACGGAGTCCGCACTTGTGCATCCACGGCCCGTGAATGTCTTCGTAAGTTTTGCGAGGTTATCATGGAGTTATATGGTCGTGAGTATTTGCGAAGGCCCACGATTCGACCTTGAAAGAATATATGCTCATCACGAGCATAAGCATGGCTTTCCGGATGATGGGAAGCATTGATTGTACAAGTTGGGAGTGGGAGAATTGCTCGAATAGTGAGAGAGCTCAACATTGTAGGGGTGATCACGCCACATCCATTCATTTTGTTGGGCGGTCGCCCAAAGATTTATGGATTTGGCATGCGTTCTTTGGTGTCTCCGGAATGAATAACGACGTAAACATTTTACGCCGTTCACTGCTTTCAATGATATCAAACGGGAGAGCACCGGACCTTGAATTTGAGGCTAACGATGTGGCTTATAAAAGGGATATTATCTTCGATGGGATATATCCACAATGGTCCGCTCTTATGAAGTCTATTTCAAATCCTCCCACGGGTGATCGTAAAAGATGTTTGTACAAGAGGAGGCGAGCGGCGAGGAAAGATGTGGAGCAGGCTTTTGGTGTGTTGAAGAAAAAGTGGAAAATGCTTAAAGTTCACGCTCGGGGTTTTTAGAAATGATATCCAAGATATTATGTATACATGTATCATATTACATAATATGATCATCCGACACCAGAATGCCGCTGATATGTCCTACATGGTTTGAAGATGAGGACACCAAGATCATGATCCCCAAGAACGACGCAGAATCAATGGTGGTTACTCATGAGCCTAATGGACTCATCAACTCATCAAAACTTAAAACTGATTTGGTCGAACACATTTGGAGAAATCGTCGACATCATGTCGAAGAAATGAATCAAGTCGATAGTAATGATGGCGATCAAGACGATGAAGAGTTTTGTAATGTTTTAACGTTATTCAATTTCGTATTGTAATGTTGTTGTTGTTTTTTTTTTTCTTAATTAAGTAGTGTAATGTTTTTTTAATTTCGTAATGTAATGTTTTTTTTTTTAATTTCGTAATGTAATGTTTTTTTTAAATTTGAATGAAATTTAAATTTAATGTTAAAAATGTTTGAATTAAAAAATTCCTGGGTCGTAGTAGGGGCAGATCCGGTTGTCTGGGTCATTGGAGAGAAAGGCGACGCTAACAGGTTGACCTGGGTCACGGCCGGACTGGCCAAGTTTGAACTCACTGTCACGCAAACTCAAACCGGGAAAGTTGGATCCTCCCTTTTCAAGAGTCAGGAAAACTTGCACCTAAAAAGAATTGAACGCGAGACTTCTCGCATTTTATGATGATAATCACAAGCTATTTTGCTACTTGACACCCCTAAATGATTTTGATATGCTACTTTTGTTGATGCTCGAATGTCTTGTTGGAAACAATTTTTGTATTGTTGGTTTCATATATATGTCTTGCATCTTATTCAACCTTGACAAAGTTAATTTAAGTTTAAAGGTTATATACGAGACATTTGAGCTTTGCCAACATCTATGGGTCTTTAACTTCTCGCGGAGGATTTACTTGCTATTTAGGCAACAACAAGGATAATAGCCCGTTGCGTTGCAGCGGGTATTATAATTTTTTTTCCGAGTATAAGTTTAGGCGGTATTACATATTGCTGTAAAAAAAAATTAGTTTTTATTGCTAGAGTGTTCGTACATGTACTGCCACAATGAAGACACGTATACTTTTTAAAACTAACAAAATCAAATAACTATAGTAGAACTTACTCGTAACCCAAATCAGTTATGTACAAAAAAACTTCACTTTCCAAACAAAAGAGCCGCACCAGTTACATCAGAAGTACATATAAATGGAATTTCAGCTTCTCTAATGCTTCTTCGCACTCGCCTCCTTCGCCTCAACCAGTGCATGCTACACCACCATTAATAATCACCAAGCCGATTCGAGAATTTAGCCAATTGAACAACCAAATTTTGAGCCTGCATTCGAGAATCTAGGCAATTGACAATATTAGTATACACAAAAAAGGTAATAATCAGATGAAGTTGTGTGACAGTACCGGCAAGCACCATAAGTCGAACATGGGTTGTTGAAACTATTTGTGAGCAGGGTTGCAACGACCGCAGTAAAAACAAAATCAGTTCTGGCTAAGCAAGAAACAGCCAATGATGTTGTGGTGTTGCAAGAATCTGTAATAAGGCATTTATGTGAGCCATGTGAATTGAAGATTAAAAAGAAAGATATTAAGATAAGATTTCAAGAATATCTTACAGTTGCAAAAATTATGATCCCACCTCATCGTCACTCTCACCTTCCACAACAGCCCCGTCCTACGCGCCCGCATGCAGGAAACCTGTTAACAACCAATTAGAACCCGATTAGCCAACTTGACCCATTTTCACATAAATCAATCCAGTTGCAAAAAATTATGATCCCACCTCATCGTCACTCTCACCTTCCACAACAGCCCCGTCCTACGCGCCCCGCATGCAGGAAACCTGTTAACAACCAATTAGAACCCGATTAGCCAACTTGACCCATTTTCACATAAATCAATCACAATCTGGATCAACAATCAACGCAAGAGAAAGTGTTAATAACTCTATACGTTAACTTTTTACATCACAGTAAAAAAAAATTATTATTAAAAAAAAAAAAAAGAAAAGAAAAAAAGGACAATACATTATTACAATTTTTAATAATGTATGTGTGGGCTCAGTAACGGCGTCTTTGGGCGAACACATACCATTTTTACAATTTTATTACAATAGTAATACGGACTATAAAAAAGGTTGGTTTGAAACTTTGAAAGGCTCGGTACATTATAATACGTTTTGGTTGGCTTTTACGCGTTTGACCAGCATAACCAAATTGGCCCGTTTTCTTTTTAATTAACTTTTACTCCAGTTAAACCCAAATTGACCCGTTTGTATACAAATAGAATAAACATGATGAATAAAATCTAGTGATTCCATGGTAAATCATGATAAGAGGTGTTACCATGAGCATAATAGGTGCGTTTACTGCAACTGGACCATATTGCAAAACTGTTTGATGTTTCTGTATATAAAAGAAAGAAATAGTTGATTTATCAGCCATTGCAAACACATAATCTCCATAGCATGTAAGACATTATAGTTCCTTAAGATAAACGAAAATGCTAAATTCCTTTACAAATTGAACCTAAACTAATTAGTAATGTGAAACATGTATTGTACTTGCATTAGCGTTCAAATAATATGTAGTCAATCGCACCTCGCCAGCACGCCTGTATAAGAGAAATTTAAAGTTAGATAATTATGTCTGGAAGTGAACAAAATGCTAGTGCCTTATTCTACTCCAGAACATTCCCCAACTAAAAAATACTAATCGGCCATTACAAACCTACCAGATTTAGTCGTCAAACGGGCAGGAGCTATCATCTTATCCAGAAGAAAGAACCTTTCCCAGTTGGGCTCTATACACGACAAACCATTCATTAAAAAATGTAAGTTAAATCAAATTATATCGTCCTTTTATTTTCCATTACTAATTCCATATTATGCCATTGCTAAATAATAGTGTATGCTAAACTTGTAGCTGCTACAAAAAATTGAAAACATCAAACTAAAACTACCACCATCCCACTTCATTATATGAACCAATCATATCTAAGTCAACTAATAATCAATTAACCAACTCACTTGTATATAAATCAATACTTAAAATCATGTGTCTAAACATTAGTGCATAAAAACCAAGAAGCAGGAAGCATTAACCATGTTGTCTGTAACACAATTTGGTAGCTAAAGAAAATTGGTTTAGTAAAATAAAATACCAGCAACCTGTGAGTTCGGACTGTATCGGTTCAGAATGGAATTAGCAGGTCAATGTAAAATCACATACCTTACCATATTAGCAAATCGCTATAATAAATATTCAATTCATCACAACAATTTAACCGGTACCACAACAAATCACACAATTAACAATACAGAGCGCCTGAAACCAACAACAACCAAAAAGGGGGAAAAAAGCACATCAAATAATAAAGACACACATATCCGCCCCATCTTTAATCCATATAATTTTTGGGTTTCTGATTTGCGGAGGGTTTTTCATAAAATTCGGGCTAGAGAGAAGAGACAGAGATACCTTCGGTTGTGTGACGCATCCTTGGTAACCCAATAACTGTCACCACGGGAATAGCGGTGCACTTTTTATTAGATTGGCGCTATAGACTTATAGTTAGTTATAGAACACACAATATGTCAGTCACACACTCATCTCTTCCACATACCTGCTTCTTGTTGAAGCTTCTTCCAGCTACATAATAAAAAAATCTCAGCACAGGAAGAGGCGGTCAGTTTAGAGAAAGGCGGTGAAGTATATCTCGTAGATTCTGGATATGAGAGGGAAACGTTGATATATACCGGACCCAATTTTGCGTCAAAGTAAACATGCCAGAGTAGACCAAACGGGCCAAAGCAATTAAGCCCAAAAAAAGGGAATATTCCTTCGAATATAGAAGATGCTTTCATGTTTTGTATGATAGATATAATAATGGGTTGAGTTATTACCACCCCTCCCCCATTTGGTTATTAAGACCCCCTTTTTTTTTTTTTTTTTTTTTTTATTTTATAATTTTGTTTATATCAAAAACAGCTCAAAACGCGGAATCAGAATATAAAGTTTAATGTCAAACGCTTAAAATCACAAATACGAATGAACCGATAAAAACCGTAGTTATCTTGAAAAGCGGGGACAAAGGGGGACAAGGTATGTGAGGCGGGGAGGTTGATAGAGGTCCCATAATAATATATGGATTTATTCATACGATGTAGGCCTCCAAGGTCACCACAACAATATGAGCTTCAACAATGTTGGCCCAATACTAAAACCTGGGTGAAGATTCGGACCGTTCGACCGGACCGACCGACAAAACCGACCTGACCGGGACCAAAACCGACCGGACCGAAGGATTGGCGGTCCGGCCCCGGCCCTAATTTTTACCTTAATCTGTGCTTGCCTTGTTCGGCCTCGGTCCGGTCCGGTCCGGACCAAAAACCGAAAAACTTGCCTATTTGGATCGGGACGGACCGGACCGGACCGACCACATCTTGGTCTTGGCCTGGTCCGGTTTTACCTTAATTCGGTCTCGGTCTTGTCGGTCCGGTCCGGTCCGGTCCCGGCCCCGGACCGATGCTCACCCCTACTAAAACCCATGCAACCCAATCGATTTGAGAGATTTTCGTCTCAAAATTATAGTCACTATTGATTTTTTTCTTTCATTTTCAATTTGATTTAAATATTTTTATTGTGTTAAATAATAATGATGAAAGATATACCAACGGAATATATTTAAACCCAATCCATTCATATATTTTCATCAAGATTATATAACACAAACAAAAATATTTAAAGTCAAAGTTGTGTAAGAAAGAAAAAGTTAACAGTGACTATAATTTTGATTTGAGGAGAATTATTTTTCGACTTGATTTTGAACCAAAATTGAATTGTTGCAATGCAAGGTGAAAAGATTTTGTTTCAACAAATTGTGTTTAGCAAAACTAATAGGAAGCGGTATCATTTACATTTCAATGCTTATTTGAGAAGCAATTTTAAAACTAACAATTAAACAAGATCTAAAAGACAACTCACTTCTTGCCAAACAAACTTTATATATCAAACGCCGAAATACTTCAAACGTTGGGTGTGAAACAAAATTTGTGCATCAGGTCAAAAAAGCCTGGACCAGAAAACAAAACTCTCTGAAATAAAGAACCGAAAACCGAGTTGATATACTTTGTCGCTTTTTGATTCAATTCAGTTCGATTAAGGCATTTAAAAGGGTTTTCCCTGATTTTTTTTTTTTTTTTTTTGGGAACCGAACTGAATTACACAATTTTTTATTTTTATTTTGTTGA
Source organism: Chrysanthemum lavandulifolium (assembly GCA_022545495.1). Classification (NCBI taxonomy): domain Eukaryota; kingdom Viridiplantae; phylum Streptophyta; class Magnoliopsida; order Asterales; family Asteraceae; genus Chrysanthemum; species Chrysanthemum lavandulifolium. Next base: position 276,426,163 of record CM040244.1, read on the forward strand.
GAATGACAATTTTAACAATCTCACAGTTTTTATATCACAATCTATCTTACGATGTCCTAAACAGGACTTGAATCCACAACCATTTGGTTAGCGAGTTTCTCATACAACATGTGATGCCATTTGGACACAAGCTATTTGATCTACATTCCACATATATGTATAAAACCAAAAACAATACCAAATACTCCCTCTGCCCGACAATTACAATTCTCATTTTCATTTTAGAATATCTCAAAATAACAGTCTCCTTCTTATCTTAGTCAATAAAAAAGAAGTTTACCGATGAAAAAGAAGCTTATAATCCTCATATTTTTTACTACATGGGTTCCGACTCGACATTGTGAGCTGACTAATCCCAGGACGATTACCCTTTTTGGATATCGCAGAGTCATCGCAGATGAATCTCCGTGGTCACATGGGATTAATTTTCTCCCCACGGTTTGAACACGGGACCTCCAGAGACTTTAACCACTTAAGAGCGAATCCAAACCACTGGGTCACCTCATGTGGTGTGTTTAGTTGAAAACGTGTTCAAAATGAGTATTATCTGAAATTTTTTTACTGAAAGCAGAAAACCTGTTTTCTGCTATTATAACTATGATTTAGAGAACTTGAATTAAGAGTTGTTTAATTTTCAAAAAGTTTTATAACAAAAAAAAAAACTAAATTTTTTTTTCCCACCAACTAAACCATCCAGTAAAAATTAGTCGGTAAAAGATAAAGAGAAAGTAAAAAACAACAACATTTGTGTCGTGTGTTTGGCAGTGTGTGTGTTTTTCAGTATGATTTGACCACTCCACTCACACACTCACACAGTACCAAACAAACAAACCAAAAAAGAATGAAGGATCGAAGCAGCGTGAAAGGAGGAGGAGGTCAGCCATCAGTGAACGAGCGTTACACACAATGGAAGTCACTCGTTCCCATTCTTTACGACTGGCTCGCTAACCATAACCTCCTCTGGCCCTCTTTATCCTGCCGGTCCGTCCGTACCACCCTTCCCTTCTAGGGTTTCCTTCTTTTTTATTTTTTATATTTCACTTATACATTACTAGTATATGTTTTTTTTATAAAACCATTAGTATTAGTGTTGATGAATTTGTTATATTTATTTACCACTTGTTAAACCCTAGTTTTTTAGCCTTTTATTTTAGGGTGTTTGGATTAGCTTATTTAGCCGCCTTATGGCCTTATTTGATTTTGGAAAAAGCCCATAAGCTCACTTTTTAAAGCTTATTATTAATTTTAGCTTATTGGCTTACGCCAATAAGGTGGAGTTGATAAGGTCATAAGCTTCAGTAAGTGAGCTTATCGGCTTTTCCAAAGTCAAATAAGCCCATACGCCGGCTAAATAAGCTGATCCAAACACCCCGCTTGTATACATTAGTATGTTTTTATAAAACCATTAGTATTGGTATTGATGAATTAGTTGTATTTATTTAGCACTTGTTGAACCCTAGCTTTTTAGCTTTGCTATAGTTCAATTGGGGTGTTTGTTTAAGGTTATGTGTCGGCTTATGAGCTTCTTTCATTTCGTCTTATATTTTATATTTCGGCTTATAAATGGAATGTTTGGATCAACTTATTTAGCCGGCTTATGGCCTTATTTGATTTTGGAAAAGGCGATAAGCTCACTTTTTAAAGCTTATTAACTTTAGCTTATTGGCTTAAGCCAATAAGTGGGGTTGATAAGGTTATAAGCTTTAGTAAGTGAGCTTATCGGCTTTATCCAAAGTCAAATAAGCCCATAAGCTGGCTAAATAAGCTGATCCAAACACCCCATTTATATAGTTTGATTATGGGGGTGTTTGTTTAAGCGTGTATGTGGGCTTATGAGCTTATTTGTGTTTCGGTTTATATTTCATAAGCCCCAATTTTCCGGCTCATTTTAAGACTTTTTGACTTATATAAGTTATGATAAACTTATACAAGTCAAAAAGTCTTGAAATAAATAAGCCCGAAATTGGGGCTTATGAAATATAAGCCGAAATTAGATAAGGTCATAAGCCCACATATAAGCTTAAACAAACACCTCCTATATCGTTATACTTATTGATTAATTGAACGTAATTGTGGAAACGAGCTCGAGCTTTATAATCATAAACGAGCAGAGCTCAAGGTGTGGCAGGCTTGGCTTGTTTTCACCGCTAATTGAAAGTAAATTTGAATATTCTATTGTTAGGATATAGTGTGAATTTTAGTTGTAATGTTTAGGGTCTTTGTGCTTTAAGAAGCTATAGACAGTGGCTAATGCTATACTTTATTTATGTTTCTATAAACGTTGTTTTTAAGATAAAAATGGTTCCTTAAATTGAAATGGAATAAAGTTTGGTGTTGCTTTTTAAAGAAAAATGAACATGACGATGATAGTGTAGTCACATGTTTGTGCTTAAAAGGTTTTCTTTTAAGATGTGATTAGTACTAGTATGGGTTTTTTAAAGTATGATGTGGTGTTTTTCTATTGTAATTTTAACTTAATACTTGTTGGTTGTTACATTCGTGCTATGGGATAACTTATATGAAAATCTGTTTTGCTGATGCTTGTTGAAAAATTTTATTACCACAATGTGTTTTGGGTTATAAGGCATATTGCTCACATTGGCCAATCTTTTTGTTAATAGATGGGGGCCGCTACTAGAGCAAGCTACTTACAAGAGTCGTCAACGACTCTACCTTTCAGAACAGGTGAATGAAGCTCCTTTTGTTTCTACCAAACATAAATGATCTATGTTTTTCTAATACGAATTTAACCTTTCAGACTGACGGTAGTGTTCCAAACACTCTCGTGATAGCAAATTGTGAAATTGTTAAACCAAGAGTTGCAGCTGCTGAACACATAGCACAGGTGATAATGAGACTTTAGTTTTTTGTCTCTGTTTATTTCTCTCACTGGTAGCAAATTCTTATTTACTATTTTTCTGTATTATTTGACTAACGAGTGCTGGTTTTGTAGTTCAATGAAGAAGCACGGTCTCCCTTCGTTAAAAAGTTTAAGACCATTATCCATCCTGGAGAGGTAAAGACCAATATGCATCCTATTTACCTTTTTGCATATGCAGAGAAATTTGTATTTGACATTCACTTTGTTTATGAAGGTAAATCGCATCAGGGAGCTTCCTCAGAACAGCAAAATAGTGGCTACGCACACTGACAGTCCTGATGTATGTATTCAGTTTACATGCTTTATTTCTTTTTGTCAGTATTTTGTTAGTTGTGATAGATGATTATATCAATCAGACTTTTTTAGTCTTTGATTGTATTGCTTTCGAAACCAGGTTCTTATCTGGGATGTTGAAGCTCAGCCCAATCGCCATGCTGTCTTGGGAGCCGCAGAGTCTCGTCCTGATCTGGTGGGTCGTTGTAGATAGTTAGTTGTGGAAAGTTGGGTGGGTCGATGGTTGGGTAACTGATCAAAAGGGTCTGCTCAGGCCGAACCATAAACTCTATTTTTTGTCTTCTCTTGAGTCCTTATAATCGTTAATGTTTTAAATATGATTGAAAACTATATATTTTAATGGAAACATGTTTTTGGAATAAACGATTTGGGATTTTTACGCAGATGATTTCTATAACCCATAAGACACGTTATAGCCCAAATTGACTTGTTTACCAATAAATGACTCAAAAGTGCCACTTTGCATATAGTCATGTTGCAGACTGCAGTCTCTTCTATATGTACCTATTAACATGATTAGATGTTTTTGTTTTGTTTTTAAATCCGTCTGTCATGTCACACACTTGATGGTTCTTTGTTGTGATGTGAAAATGTTGATATTCTCGGTCATATGGGTTTCTGTAGTTGTATTTATATGTATCAGCTCTCATAGCAGAAAGCTGATTTTGTTATATTGTTTACCTTGTAGATCCTGACTGGACACGAAGAAAATGCAGAATTTGCTCTTGCTATGTGCCGGAGTGAACCCTTTGTACTCTCTGGAGGTGATTTGTTTTGCAAACCCATGCTTTAAGTTAATGTACTTGATCATGTTGTGCAAACATGCTGCAGCTTCTACACTTATATTCTTCTGACTTTTAACTCTCATTATTTTGGTTGTTGTGGCAGGCAAGGATAAGTCAGTTGTTTTGTGGAGTATACATGATCATATCTCAACTTTGGCAACCGATTCTGGGAGTAAAAGCCCAAAATCTGGTGGGACTGATGATAAACCTACCGAAAGCCCGAAAATTCAAGCAAGAGGTATCTTCAAAGGGCATGATGATACTGTTGAGGATGTACAGTTCTGCCCATCTAGGTATCTTAAACTGTCTTTATGGTTTCACCATGATTTTCTCTATTCAATAGACCAATAGTTAGGATGGTATAGTTTGCTAACCGAAAGTTTGTGCATTCTGATATCTATGTTGTGAAGTGCACAAGAATTCTGTAGTGTTGGTGACGATTCCTGTCTCATTCTATGGGATGCAAGAACCGGGTCTTCTCCGGTTGTCAAGGTGATTTTCACAACTACTATTACTTGGGGTTTTATCAAGTTTGTGCTTTATGGTTAACTTTTTGTTTATACATTTGACACTTGGTTTATAGAATCTCTTTTAAGTTAAATTTATACTTCTTTGCAGGTTGAGAAAGCTCATAATGCTGATCTCCACTGTGTTGATTGGAACCCCATTGACGAGAATTTCATTTTGACAGGGTAATCACGTATTTGTTTTCTTCTGCTGCGTTTTGTATCGCCATAGGCTTGTTTATTGACATGTTTTGAAGATACTTGAATGTATTCGTTTCATTGCTAGTAAAGTAGAAAAGATGCCATTTATTCAGGATCATAGTAAATTAATAATATGACCTAAAAGGTTAAGTAAGTAGGTTTCCGGCTTTAGAAGTTAAGTTTTATGTTCTTTTCAGGTCGGCTGACAACACTGTTCGCTTGTTTGATCGTCGAAGTCTCACTTCTAATGGAGTTGGATCACCAGTACACGTATTTACCAATCACAGTGCTGCTGTACTTTGTGTACAGGTATTGACATATTTTTTTCATACGCAAGACTTTTTCACTTTACGGGGTATCCATGCTTATTCACTCAGTTAAATATTAAAAATTATATTTCAGTGGTCTCCTGACAAATCATCCATCTTTGGAAGTTCAGCCGAGGATGGTGTCTTGAACATCTGGGATCACAACAAGGTGGGTATACATGTTACTTTTCATGTCACAACTTAGTTTCATTTCAGGTCCTCTTGCGCATGTAGGATATAAGGCATATTTTCTTATACATGCTTATGTTCATTGTTCTATTTTTACGTCTTATAAAATTTGCACTTTTTTTGTTTACGCCCAGGTTGGTGAACGAACTGGTCCAGCCTCAAAGTTTGCACCAGGCTTGCTGTTCCGTCACTCTGGGCACAGGTACATAATTTCCCCCAGCTTAATGATAGTTAACGGAAAATTGTGCAGGTTGGGTGGGGTTTGGCTCAAATAAAGTACTCTGTAATTTTTAGTTACAGTTCAGAACTTCGGATCACATTGACCCATTTTTGAATTTAACATTTGTTAATGTATTAAATATGATCTCAAAAGCTGTATATTAGTATTACATCATTAACTAGTATTTTTGAATAAAATGGTTTTAGAGATTGTAGGCTTCTGAACACCTTTTGGGCGAATTTTGACCCATTTGACCCGTTGATCTTTAACTCATGATTTTACTTAACTCATCGGACTCCCCATTAAAAATTAAAATACCAAATGACCCATTCTTATTTAAATGCGTCAAAGTTCGTGTCTCTGATATTTGAAGTTACACAGAGATAAATATTTAACACACTATGCTTACAGTTTGCATCTACACGCATCTCATAAAACACACACGTATGCATACACCACTTTATATGTTCTTGATCAGCTGCTCTCCTTTTAATTAGCTAAATTTTGTATTGGACATTTTTAAATAATCAAAGTCGACCCATTAAAAAGTTACTAATAGGCTGAATTTGTTTCGTCGAATTTTGTATTCCAGGTTATTACTTCCAACAGATTTGATTTGTTTAGATGAAGATAGTTATAATACACATCTTACAATTGCAGGGATAAGGTTGTTGATTTTCACTGGAACTCGCATGATCCATGGACGATTGTCAGTGTATCTGACGATGGTGAAAGTACTGGTGGAGGTGGAACACTGCAGGTAGGATTGGTTTCTACCGCAATAACCTCAGTTACACGATCTCATATTATAACCAGATACTCAACTTTTTCTTTTTATGGTCAAATGTGCAGATATGGAGGATGATCGATTTGATTCACAGACCTCAAGAGGAGGTTATCAACGAGCTGGAGAAATTCAAATCACACATCCTCACTTGTTCTACTCCGTAGGATTTAAGTTTATTAGACTTTGTATGCGTGATTCTGTTGAGTGAGATGAACTTTTCCTTTAAGTTTCGTTATGTTGTATGAGAGGATGATCTGTAACGTTGATTTCGATTGTGTTAGCACTTTTAACTTATGTCTTTAAAGGCGAGTAGTGGAATAAATTAAGCCCCTCTTTGCCTCGTTACTATCTTGTGAATTATTTGGTGCTATGTGGCTCGGTTTGCTTCGCAGGCGCAGTAGAAGTGCTATAAAGAGATTGTTGAAGTACCTTGTGAAATAAGACTGTTAAAGCTGTTTCAAATTAAGTAAAAAGAACTCAAATTTAGCTTAAAGAAACTACACACATTTCATGTTCAAATAACAAGTTCTAGCTAATTGCTTATAAGCTGTCTAAATTATTATACAAGTAACATCCTTGTATTCCTTTTAACCATCACAAAAATCTTGTTATCAATATGAGGATGAAATTTCATAGTTGTCTCAACAATTAGCTCATATTATTGTGATTCATAACAAAACATTAATACAAACTACTAATATCTCACTTTCGATTCACTCATGGAATCCGAGCGAGTCACTATTGCTCCACTCTTCTCGAGAATCCATACATCTCTTATCAGTGTAGGACAACTATCTCCTGAGCGAAAATGGGAAAATAAAAGAGCATATATAACACAAGTTTATCTCATAATAATATTTAAACTCACAACAATATGATTAAAGAATATTTTCACATAACAAAAGATACCATTAAATTACAAATCTTTCGATACAAATCATATTACTTAGTGTTGTGTCAACGTGATTTTGTATAATAAAACTAGACGGTTACCCGCGCTTACCGGTGATAACAGTGTCAATTTGTGTGTGCATTTTTTTTATTTATATATAGTTTATGGAGTAAGTGAAAGTGATAAAAGTTAAAGACTTAAATTATAATTTGAAATTTTAATTGATTATATTATCATTTATATATGCAAGGTTTTATTTTATTTTATTTATTTATTTACTTTAATAACAAGTTTTACAATCTACACCACTTATTTTTCAAATTATATCTCGTATCAACAATCCTATTGCAACCTACACCCAATATCTTACAAACTTAGTTGTTAAGACAAATCTGGGGCTCTTCCACGCAAGGGCTAGTTTGGGCCATCCTTGGTGGGACAGATCTTGAATTAAGTGATGGAAACTTGAGTTGTAGTAGGGATGGCAAAGATCCAAACCGATGGAAATCAAACCCGAACCGGTTGGGTCGGGTTTGAAGCGGGTTCATGGGTTTGGATACGGGTTCGGTAGATATATTCTTTTCTTTCCGGATGCGGTGCGGGGTTCGGGTTCTATTAATTCCTGCGTTACCCGTATACTCGAATTTGTACCGTTTTTTTGCTAATATATATAAGGTCCCAATATGTTTGATCTCTTAACTTTGTACAATTTTTTCTACTTACTCCTTAATAGCATATATCTTGGTAATTACAAACTATTAAATTAACACTTACGCTGACGATTTAATTCTCACACACATGACACATAACTCTTTAATCTTCAAACATTACGAATATTGAAGTCGTTTTCTTTAACTTCTAAAAACTTTGAATATATTAGGGTGTTTTGGTTTTTAGGTTGATTGTCTAACGACGATTTTAATTGGGATAACCGTACACCATGGAAAACCGATAACCCGATGGATAAAAATAACCGGGTACCCATCGGGTATTGGGGCGGGTTCGGGTTTGGATATTATAAACGGGTACGGGTACGGGTTCACTAAAACCCGCCCCAAACCCGACCCGTTGCCATCCCTAGTTGTAGCTGCTAAGAAAATGGGACACCGTTAGTGTCATCGTGGAAGGGGTCTTCCGCGGTCAACCTCGGTGTGAGGGTAAGTATTGGTTTGTAGAGAAATAAAGTATTCTAAAAAGAGAGTGAGTCTAAGTTACCGTTTGAATCGTGACGAAGACCCTATTTATATGTTGGACTTTCATGCCCGGGTTACCGTGGTCACGGTCATGAGAACGATTAGAGACGATTAGAAGAACGCAAGTCAAACCCATAGAGGTTGTCTTATTGCTATGACAACGATGGTGAAGGGGGTGGGTTAACGTCCCAGGTAAGTTTGGACGCCTTGCCTGCGCTACACTGTCTCGACAAAATAATGTTATAAAGTAAAATCGTTAGCCTTATAAAATAAAATAATGTTGTTAAACTTAACCAACTAATGTTATAGAGTAAAATCATTAGCCTTATAAAATAAAATAATGTTGTTAAACTTAACCAACTAATGTTATAGAGTAAAATCATTAGTTGGAGACATACTGGTGTAGGCTGCATTAGTTGGTCTTCCATGGAGTAAAATTGTTATAGATAAAATCATTAGCCTTATAAAATAATGTTGTTAAACTTAACTAATACTGACAATTTTTTACGATGTACACCAACCAAATTTAAACAAAACTTTATAAACAATCTCACTTAGGTAGCCCTTTATTTGTCAAATTTTATATCCTATCGCGAAAGTCGGGCTACGTCGTCGGTATCTCTACAAAATAATATTTTACAAAATTTTCTTACAAACAAAATAAAAAGAAAAATCCAAAGAGAGTGGAAAAAGCAAAAAGAAATCTGTAAGTAGCAAAACCCAATAAAATAAAACAAACACATCATCACATCCATTTTCTTCTTCTTCTTCTAATACTTCTGGTTGGTTCGGTCAATAACAATAATAATAATAATAATAAGATCTAATAGATCGAAGATGGATCGATTGACGATCTTCATCGCAGTGGTGCTATTGATATCATCAACATGTTGTGAATCGTTCTATCTTCCCGGTGTTGCTCCTCGTGATTTCCAGAGAGTTAGTTTTTATTTATTTATTTATTTATTTATTTATTATTATTATTGTATAGTTATGTGTTCTAGTAATTGGATCTAATTTTAATATAACCTGTGAGGTTAGATCTAGGGTTTATCAAGTCTTAGGGTGTGTTTGTTTTTAAAAAAAAAGTCTTACTAGCCCTCTTACTCTTACCAGTAAGAGGAGGGAGGAGGGCAGACGTTTTGCTTGTTTGTTTTTTTCTTTTGAGTAAGACCCAGTTAAACATATAACATCTTACTCAGTAAGAGGTGGGGGATTTGTCTTATCGCCTCTTACTCGTTTTGTAAACTTTATCTAATATATTTGATTGTTTATTAAGAGGTGGGCAAGTAAGAGGTGGGCATACGTTTTGGTTGTTTGTTTTTCTTTTGAGTAAGACCCAGTTAGACATATAACATCTTACTCAGTAAGAGGTGGGAGATTTGTCTTACTGCCTCTTACTATATAAGAGATTGAAAACGTGTGAATTAACTATGTTATATTTATGATAAAAAGTCTTGTTTTATATTTACATAAGTTACTTATTATCGTATTGCGTTAGTTTAATAAATAAATTATGGAAACGAGCATTTAAAATCATTCGACAATTATACAAAAACAAACAACATTATTTTGTTCAGATTTAGACTTTCTAGCCACCTCTTACCGGTAAGATGTGGTCGTCAGATTCAGACCTAAAACATCTTAATGAAACAAACACACCCTTACCAGTAAGAGGAGGGGAGGAGGGCAGACGTTTTGCTTGTTTGTTTTTTTCTTTTGAGTAAGATCCGGTTAGACATATAACATCTTACTCAGTAAGAGGGGAGAGACTTGTCTTACTGCCTCTTACTCGTTTTGTAAACTTTATCTAATATATTTGATTGTTTATTAAGGGTGTGTTTGTTTTTTAAAAAAAAGTCTTATTAGACCTCTTACTCTTACCAAGTAAGAGTAAGAGGTTTTAGCGGCAAGTAAGAGGTGGGCGACGTTTTGGTTGTTTGTTTTTTCTTTTGAGTCGACCCGTTAGACATATAACATCATACTCAGAAGAGGTGGGAGATTTGTCTTCATCGCTTCTTACTATATAAGAGATTGAAAACGTGTGTTAATTAACTATGTTATATTTATGATAAAAGTCTTGTTTTATATTTACATAAGTTACTTATTATCGATTACGTTAGTTTAATAAATAAATTATGGAAACGAGCATTTAAATCATTCGACAATTATACAAAACAAACAACATTATTTTGTTCAGATTTAGACTTTCTAGCCACCTCTTACTGGTAAGATGTGGTTGTCGATTCAGACCTAAAACATCTTAATGAACAAACACACCCTTACCAGTAAGAGGAGGGAGGAGGCGACGCTTTGCTTGTTTGTTTTTTTTCTTTGAGTAAGACCTAGTTAGACATATAACATCTTACTCAAGAAGAGTGGGATTTGTCTTATTGCCTCTTACTCGTTTTGTAAACTTTATCTAATATATTTGATTGTTTATTAACTATGTTATATTTATGATAAAAAGTCTTGTTTCATATATTACATAAGTTACTTATTATCTCATTGCGTTGGTTTAATAAACAAATTACATAAACGAGCACTTAAAATCATTCGAACAATTATACAAAAACAAACAACATTATTTCGTTCAGATTTAGACTTTCTAGCCACATCTTACCAGTAAGATGTGGTAGTCAGATTCAGACCCAAAACATCTTAATGAAACAAACACACCCTTAGTTCAGTTGCTTGTGATTTAGTTAGTAGTTAGGTTTACTTGAATAATTTGAATTGATTGAGCCATTTTCTAAAGCTTTCGATGCTCTGCGATTACAGACATATGTTCTAGTGGCCGTAAAAAACACGTTATATAGCAGCCTTGCCCACTGTGTGTGTTATGTGTAGCGCGAACTGAAAGTCAGCATAGTTGGCGCTTGCCGACTAGATACTTTTGATATAACTCGAATCACTCTTTAACCACGTAGACAGGGTTGTTGTTTATGTTATGAAAAGCAAATTGCCATGTGTCAGTGTCTTTTGTAATTCTCTCAGTGTAATCAATATTGGTAACTTGTCTTATTTCACGTTACTGTCATTAGATCTTATATCTAGGTGTTCGATTCATGTAATGTTATCTTACATTTCATATTCGTCTTTGTAAATACGCAATACAAATCAAGGCTGCTTCGTTGTTCTGCTAATTATCTTTTGTCTCGTTTTTAGCTATTTCTGTATGTGTTTTTTCGGTGTTATTGGATGAAGTCTAATGCTAATCTGATCTATTTGTTAGGGTGATCCTCTTCAAGTCAAAGTCAACAAGCTATCGTCTACAAAGACACAACTTCCTTATGACTACTATTACTTGAACTATTGCAAGCCCAAGCACATTCAGAACAGCGCTGAAAACTTGGGTGAGGTGTTGCGTGGTGATCGCATCGAGAATTCAGTCTACACAGTGAGTATCTTTTTACTTTCCCTACATAATTGGTTCTCAATAAGAATCGTGTTTGTCGTGATCTAAGCTTCTGATTTCTGTTTCAGTTTCACATGAGAGAGGAGCTCCCATGTAAAGTCGGTTGTAAAGTAAAGCTCGATGCTCAATCTGCAAAGAACTTTAAGGAAAAAATCGATGATGAGTACCGTGTTAACATGTATTTGCTGTTCCTTTTAAACGCTCTATATAAATGACTGTTCTTAAATGCTTAACGCTTTAATTAAATGACCTGTGGTATGCAATGCAGGATTTTGGATAACCTCCCAGTTGCTGTTCTAAGACAAAGACGCGACGGAAGTCAGTCAACCACTTATGAACATGGTTTCCGTGTAGGGTTTAAAGGAAACTACGCTGGGGTGAGTTTTGTTTGAACAATTTCTACACGATCGTGTCTTTTGTTTTAGATGTCTAGAAGTTTATTCTTTCGTTTATTTTTTCAGAGCAAAGAGGAAAAGTATTTCATCAATAATCACTTGAGCTTTAGAGTCATGTACCACAAGGATCTCGAGACTGATTCCGCTAGAATTGTTGGATTTGAGGTTACACCAAACAGGTATTTAACTATTATCCCTCCCTTCCCTTGAATGTAGCTCTTAGAACATAGTTTTGGTTGTATTTCAATGTAGTCTAAATGCATCAACTTTTGCTAATAGTATCAATCACGAGTACAAAGAGTGGGATGAGAAGAACCCTCAGTTGACGACATGCAACCAGAACACCAAAAATATAATTCAAGGAAGCACGGTGCCACAGGAAGTTGATACAGATAAGGAAGTGGTATTTACATACGATGTTACATTCAAGGTATAACCCAATACTCCAATGGTCTTCCATCATTCAGTATGCTATACGTTTTTCCCTAATTATTTTATCTTCTATTCTTAAATTTGTAGGAGAGTGATATTAAATGGGCCTCACGTTGGGACACATACCTCCTTATGAACGATGATCAAATCCACTGGTTCTCAATCATAAACTCTTTAATGATAGTCCTATTTCTTTCGGGAATGGTAGCAATGATCATGATGAGAACACTTTACAGAGACATTGCCAACTATAATCAATTAGACTCTCAAGACGAAGCTCAAGAAGAAACTGGATGGAAACTTCTTCATGGAGATGTCTTTAGGGCTCCTTCAAAATCGGGTCTTCTTTCCGTTTATGTTGGAACCGGTGTCCAGATCTTAGGAATGACATTGGTAACCATGATATTTGCATTACTAGGTTTCTTATCACCCTCTAACCGAGGTGGGCTCATGACTGCTCTGGTTCTTTTATGGGTGTTTTCGGGCTTATTCGCGGGTTATTCCTCTGCACGTTTGTACAAAATGTTCAAGGGTACAGAATGGAAAAAGAACACCCTGAAAACTGCCTTCATGTTTCCGGGTATTTTATTTGCGATTTTCTTCGTTCTCAACGCAATAATTTGGGGAGAAAAGTCATCTGGAGCAGTACCTTTCGGGACCATGTTTGCTCTTGTTTGCTTATGGTTCGGGATATCAGTACCGTTAGTCTTTGTAGGGAGCTACTTGGGTTTCAAGAAACCCGTAGTTGAAGATCCAGTAAAGACGAACAAAATCCCGAGACAAGTCCCAGAGCAAGCCTGGTACATGCAACCCGCCTTTTCGATCCTTATTGGAGGAATTCTACCTTTTGGAGCAGTTTTCATCGAGTTATTCTTCATATTAACCTCCATCTGGCTGAACCAGTTTTACTACATCTTCGGGTTTTTGTTCATCGTCTTTGTGATATTGATCATCACATGTGCTGAAATAACAGTGGTGCTGTGCTACTTCCAGTTGTGCAGTGAAGACTACCATTGGTGGTGGAGGGCCTACCTTACGGCTGGTTCATCTGCCCTGTACCTTTTCCTCTACTCCATCTTTTACTTCTTCACCAAGTTGGAAATTACAAAGCTGGTTTCGGGAATTCTGTACTTCGGATACATGTCGATTGCTTCATATGCGTTCTTTGTGTTGACGGGTACAATTGGTTTTTATGCCTGCTTATGGTTTGTACGTAAGATCTACTCATCTGTGAAGATAGACTGATTGATGGTGTAAAGATATGATGAATATGGGGAAGAAGAGAATGATGTAGCAGAAGTTGAACGAGAAGCGAAAGGGTATAATTGACATTTCATATGCGTAGTAGAAAGACATACGTAATTTGCTAGTTTCTAGTTTAGGGCTTTTTGGCTTGTATGTTGCCTGTTTTGTCACCTCTTTTTCAAATAATTATTTTTTATTTTTCTTTATGTTTTGTTTACAGACATTAGTCCGATATGAAATTTACTTGCTTACTAAAGAGGGCCTTTGGCCAAACTTTTTACCGTTAATGTGGGTGTATTGTTATATTAAAAAGTTATACGAGTTTTGGACAGTGCTGCAAGTGTGTTTGAGTAGCAAAGATTGATTAGTTTGCAGCCCTAGTTACATGTTGTATACGGCTCTATAAGAATTTGATAAGAACTTAAAAATAAGCAGATACAGTTTAATGTAAGCAATCGCAAACACTCCTTTAATATTCTTACAAATAAAAAAGAAAAATCCAAAGAAAGTGGAAAAAGCAAAACGAAACCTGCAAGTAGCAAAACCCAATAACATAAAACAAACACATCAGACACCCATTAAGATCTATCTTAATGGATCGATTGATCGCAGTGGTGTCATTGATATCAATCATATCAACATGTTGTCATTCATTCTATCTTCCTGGCGTTGCTCCTCGTGATTTCCAGCGAGTTAGTTTTTATATATATAATTACTGTTTAGATTTTATTGTATAGTTATGTGTTGTAGGTTAGATTTTATTGTTTAGCTTTTTGTTTTTAGTAGATGTGTTTTATGTATATGTTGTCATGGTAGTTTAGGTTATGATAACAAAAAAAAAAAAAAAACGCGTTACTACTTGTTAAGTGGAGTTGCACATAATAAAAGCGCTACTGGGTGGTCTAGTTGCCACTTATAATATTTGTGATACGAACCCATCCCATACTAGGTGTAGAACTCACTCCAAAAAGCTAGCTCAAAGGAGGAGGGGACAGGACACCTAGACTTTACAAACCAATCTCATACTTATTGTTAGCCAAGTATGGGATTGGTTGATGGTTTATAAGTCTAGGTGTCTGCTCCTCTTACAAGCTAGCTTTTTGAGTGAGTTCAACACTTTGGACTTATGAACCGATATCAGCCTATCGGCCTAGTATGGGATAGGTTCGTATCAATTTGTGAAAACTTTTGGCTCGTTATTTGTTATTATGTGATGAATTGCAAATTGCCATGGCAAATTGGTATGGCTTAATTTGTCAAACGTTAACTTGTGACATTGTGTTATTTAATGCTATTTGTATAAATAAAATTCATAACATCTTCCATCATTGTAAGGTTATATAGCAGCCATGCCCACTGTGTGTTAGATTAACGCAAGCCAATTAATTGGTAAGAAGTGTTATGTGTAGCGCAAACAGAAAGTCAGCATAGTTGGAACTTGCCGACTAGATACCCTGTTGATATCTAATTGGGAATGGATGATGTTAGGAACTGTGAGAACTGCAATCACTCTTTAACCACGTAGACAGGGTTGTTGTTTATGTTATGAAAAGCAAATTGCCATGTGTCCTGTATTTTGTAATGCTCTCAGTAAATCAATATTGGTATGGCTTTATTTCTCGAATTTGAAATCCACAACTTGGTCTTATTTCATGTTACTTTCATTAGATCTTATATCTTGGTGTTTGATTCATGTAATGTTATCTTACATTTCATATTCGTCTTTGTAAGTACGCAATACAAATTAAGGCTGCTTCGTTGTTCTGCTAATTATCTTTTGTCTCGTTTTTAGCTATTTCTGTATGCGTTTTTTCGGTGTAATTGGATGAAGTCTAATGCTGATCTGATCTATTTATTAGGGTGATCCTCTTCAAGTCAAAGTCATCAAGCTATCGTCTACAAAGACACAGCTTCCTTATGACTATTATTACTTGAACTATTGCAAGCCCAAGCACATTCAGAACAATGCTGAAAACTTGGGTGAGGTGCTCCTAGGTGATCGCATCGAGAATTCAGTCTACACTGTGAGTATCTTTTGCTTTCCCTACACATTTGATTCTTAATAAGAGTCATGTTTGTTGTGATCTAACTTTCTGATCTCTGTTTCAGTTTCACATGAGAGAGGAGTTCCCATGTAAGGTTGGTTGTAAAGTAAAGCTCGATGCTCAATCTGCAAAGAACTTCAAGGAAAAAATCGATGATGAGTACCGTGTTAACATGTATGTGCCATTCCGTTTAAATGCTCTATATAAATGACTGTTCTTAAATATGTAACGCTTTAATTAAATGACCTGTGGCTGTGGTATGCAATGCAGGATTTTGGATAACCTCCCAGTTGCTGTTCTAAGACAAAGACGTGATGGAAGTCAATCAACCACTTCTGAACATGGTTTCCTCGTAGGGTTTAAAGGAAACTATGCGGGGGTGAGCTTTGCTTGATATTTTTCCACATAACCATTAATGTTGTCTGATAATATTCAGAAATTGACTCTTTCATTTATTTCTTCAGAGCAAAGAGGAAAAGTATTTCATCAATAATCACTTGAGTTTTAGAGTCATGTACCACAAGGATCTCGAGACTGATTCCGCTAGAATTGTTGAATTTGAGGTTACACCAAAGAGGTGTTTAATTATTATCCCTCCCTTCCCTTGAATGTAGCTCTTAGAACATAGTTTTGGTTGTATTTCAATGTAGTCTAAATGCATCAACTTTTGCTAATAGTATCAATCACGAGTACAAAGAGTGGGATGAGAAGAACCCTCAGTTGACAACATGCAATCAGAACACCATAAATATAATTCACACGGTGCCACAGGAAGTTGATACAGATAAGGAAGTGGTATTTACATATGATGTTACATTCAAGGTATAACCCAATACTCCAATGGTCTTCCACCATTCAGTATGCTATACGTTTTTCCGTAATTATTTTATCTTCTATTCTTAAATTGTAGGAGAGTGATATCAAATGGGCCTCACGTTGGGACGCATACCTCCTTATGAACGATGATCAAATCCATTGGTTCTCAATCATAAACTCTTTAATGATAGTCCTATTTCTTTCGGGAATGGTAGCAATGATCATGATGAGAACACTTTACAGAGACATTGCCAACTATAACCAATTAGACTCTCAAGACGAAGCTCAAGAAGAAACCGGATGGAAACTTCTTCATGGGGACGTCTTTAGGGCTCCTTCAAAATCGGGTCTTCTTTCTGTTTATGTTGGAACCGGTGTCCAGATCTTAGGAATGACATTGGTAACCATGATATTTGCATAACTAGGTTTCTTATCACCCTCTAACCGAGGTGGGCTCATGACTGCTCTGGTTCTTTTATGGGTGTTTTCGGGCTTATTCGCGGGTTATTCCTCTGCACGATTGTACAAAATCTTCAAGGGTACAGAATGGAAAAAGAACACACTGAAAACTGCCTTCATGTTTCCGGGTATTTTATTTGCGATTTTCTTCATTCTCAACGCAATAATTTGGGGAGAAAAGTCATCTGGAGCAGTACCTTTCGGGACCATGTTTGCTCTTGTTTGCTTATGGTTCGGGATATCAGTACCCTTAGTCTTTGTAGGGAGCTACTTGGGTTTCAAGAAACCCGTAGTTGAAGATCCAGTAAAAACAAACAAAATCCCGAGACAAGTACCAGAGCAAGCCTGGTACATGCAACCCGTCTTTTCAATCCTAATCGGAGGAATCCTACCTTTTGGAGCAGTTTTCATCGAGCTATTCTTCATATTAACCTCCATCTGGCTGAACCAGTTTTACTACATCTTCGGGTTTCTGTTCATCGTCTTTGTGATTTTGATCATCACATGTGCAGAAATAACAGTGGTGCTGTGCTACTTCCAGTTGTGCAGTGAAGACTACCATTGGTGGTGGAGGGCCTACCTTACGGCTGGTTCATCTGCCTTGTACCTTTTCCTCTACTCCATCTTTTACTTCTTCACCAAGTTGGAAATTACAAAGCTGGTTTCAGGAATCTTGTACTTTGGATACATGTCGATTGCTTCATATGCGTTCTTTGTGTTGACGGGTACAATTGGTTTCTACGCGTGCTTATGGTTTGTACGTAAGATCTACTCATCTGTGAAGATAGACTGATTGATGGTGTAAAGATATGATGAATATGGGGAAGAAGAGAATGATGTAGCAGAAGTTGAACAAGAAGCGAAAGGGTATAATTGACATTTCATATGCGCAGTAGAAAGACATGCGTAATTTGCTAGTTTTCTAGTTTAGGGCTTTTTGGCTTGTATGTTGCCTGTTTTGTCACCTCTTTTTCAAATAATTATTTTTTATTTTTCTTTATGTTTTGTTTACAGACATTAGTCCGATATGAAATTTACTTGCTTACCAAAGAGGGCCTTTGGCCAAACTTTTCACCGTTATGTGGGTGTATTGTTATATTAAAAAGTTATAAGAGTTTTGGACAGTGCTGCAAGTGTGTTTGAGTAGCAAAGATTGATTAGTTTGCAGCCCTAGTTACATGTTGTATAGGGCTCTCTAAGAATTTGAGTTGGTTTTTCTGGCTTGAATTTTGATTTGCAGATTTCGACCGTCTTTTTATGAGTTTGCTGCCCTAGTTTCGGATTGCTACCGACGTTTTATTGTGGTTAAGTTTATTGGAACCACAGAAATCCGGTGTAGAACAGTTCTGTAGATATATGGTGAACAAGAGCAACGCGAGTAACTATCATGTTGTAGAAATCCGGCGTAGAACAGTTCTGTAGATATATAGTTGCATAAAGTTACGGCATCAAAACATAGATTTCAATTTGGATGATGGGATTTCACTTCACTAGTAAGAACCGAAACGAAAAAAAAAGAGACTAACATAAGCGTATGAACTCGTTATCAGTCTTGATATCACAAAGACAAGCTCTATTCGTGAAAGATTCTACAAAACACATCAATCATCCACCTCAGCTCTGATTTCCTTCCGGAGCTTTTCCTTGTACTCCTCAAAAGTTCCCTCGAATGCCTTCACAGCTCCATTATCCACTTCCCAAATCTGACTCTTTTCTTCAGCCGCACATACACGCTATATTAGCCTAGAATCATGACTAACAAGGCAGTAAACTCATCCACTGCATCAGCAAGTGCATCAATACTCTCCATATCCAAATGATTTGTAGGTTCATCGAGTAGTAAAATGTGTGGCTTGGACATAGATATTGAAGCGAAAACAGCACGAGCCTTTTGAACTCCAGATAAATCAGCAATTGGGATGAGATGATTAGGGCTCGGGAGTCCAAATTTATCAAGCATCGCTTGAACAGCTTCTTTTTTACTCATACCCTCTTGATCAGGATACAGACGAAGAAGATATTGAACGGGTGTTTCATCCATCGTCAGAGTCCACAAAATGTTGTGAATATCTCCCTATTCTCAACTTCGGGTTTCTTCTTACTTCACCTTGTGTTACTTCACACTTATCTTCCGTTACTTCGTCTTTCTTTGGGTCAAGCAAGAAGGTTTAAGAATGTCGATTTACCAGCTCCAATGGGTCCCACAATGGCAACACGCGTACCCATATCAATCCCGACATCCACATCCGATAGACCGAATTTCTCTCCTTCAAGATACCTACAACTTACGTCAATGAGCTGTAACAATGGTGGTGTCAATTCAGTAGGCTCGGGGAAATGAAACTCCACCGTATAATCTGTCCATTTCTGTGGGGCCTGAGGAAACTCATCATCCTCCTCAACTTTTTCTTTTGCCTTTTTCTTTGCTTCTTTAACTTCAAATATAGCTTTTTCTTTGACCTTCTCTTGTTGTTTCTGATTCCCAGCCCTCTTTGCAGCTTTCAACTGTTTTTCATAAGTTTCAAATTTCTTGTTCATCTCTTTACGACGTTGTTGCTCGTACCCACGTTCAAAGTCATCAAAATTCCCACGATACGTATGCAGTTTCAAATCATGAAGATGAATTATTTCACTGCGGACAGTATTCAAAAAGTCTCTGTCGTGTGATACAACAATAAGAGTTTTCTTCCATCTCAATAAGTATTCCTGTAACCAAATAACAGCTCTAAGGTCAAGATGATTGGTCGGCTCGTCTAATAATAAAGTGTTGGTTGCACAAACAAAGCTCGAGCCAATGCGATCCTCATCCTCCAACCACCGCTAAATGAATTTGTAGTAAGACCTTGTTTAACCTTCGTAAACCCCAAACCAGCAAAAATCTTTGAAGCTTGGGCTTCAGCGGCATCTGCACCCATTATCTGCAACTTATCATATAATTCAGCAAGTTTCTCACCTCTATCAGCGCCATCTTCAACGCCCTCGGGAATTTCCAACAACGAGGAAGATCCATGTCTGAATACGGTGACTGTACTTTTTGAGCTGCTTTTGGTTAAGGCTTACGAGCATCGGGTTTCTTGTCCATGCTGGCAAGTATTGCAGAGACAGATAGTTTTTCTTTCTTTCCGTCTTTATTAGTTTGTTTATTAACCATCACAAACCTATGTATTTCATGCAAAAAGAGTAAAATCAGACAAACGTACACCAAGTATATAAAGCTACCAACTTAAAACAACTTATTCAAATTCAATAACAAATAAGCCATCTTTATAACAAGTATTATATTCTAGAGTTTAATAAACTAGTAAACGGAGAAGGGTCCCTGTTCAGCCAAACCGGTACTTCCATGGCCTCTCGGGTTTGCAAATACAGTCCATGTGTTTTTATGAAACTGGGTATGCAGTCGACCCGGCCGGGTCAACCCGGTTTTATGCAAAAAGAACCAAACAGCTTATACACATGTCCAAACACCCATTTTGCTGCTGTCCAAACACTGTTTCTGCTGTAAAAATCAGCAAACAACCATTTAACACTATTTTTGGTGTAAAAATCAGCATAGAAACTATGCTTCTGCTGTAAAAACTGTGAAAATTCTCATATTAGTTACCTTTTGAACATATAATCCGCAATAAATATTAAAATGTTGCTTATTTTGATCAAGAATGTTGAGCGGTTTTTAGCTAGACTGCTAGACCTAATTATCAATTGACGCGCGGCAATAATAGGTCGATTATATGCTTATTGAACATGTAGTCTACAATAAGACAACAACTTTTCTTTTAGAATAAAACAAAAGTAGCTCGAGCAAAATGTTTAGTCAATCGAGCAAAATCTGAAAAATATTTTCCACATGACTTGCCTAACGGGGCTGCAAGCGTTGTTGTTAGATTCCATAATGCCTCAAATGATAGTATAATAAACAAAAAGGTACAAAAAGCCGGTAGCTTTTACACTTCACTTGGAAGAACTGAAACTAAAATCAGAGACTAAATTAAGCATATGGACTTGTTATCCGTCTCAATAATACATTATAAAACCACATCTGAAGTGACGCGTTTTCTGTTTCTATATACACCAATCTTCAAAATCTAATGCTTTTGGACCAAAATGGCGTGTTGCATATCTGTACAACTTCACCTTTCCCAAAAGCACATATCATGGTCATCTTCAATAGACTGCTAACCGCTATTCTTAAGCGTGTAAATCTTACATAAACCTTACAAAAAAGAATCAGAAGGGCTTCATGCTAAACTGGTCTCAAGCTTTTCTAAGATAACAATTCATCAGCTGCAAATAACCTCCACTGACAACTTCTTCATTACACTCGGACACGGGTCGCCTTTAAATACCTCTGGCGATACCGCTACTGCACACGACTCTTGACCAACACAAATCTGAAAAACATATCAAAAGCCCGAAAAACTATAAATCTGCTTACTTTTAGAGTAGATAAGGAGTTATGAGTGTCTGTGATTGCTTGTTTCTGGACTTATCAGCAGATATGCAGTTTGGAGTATTTGAACAAAACTGCCTATCCACTTATATCAGATAAGAACTTAAATATAAGAAAAAAACAGTTTAATGTAAGCAATCGCAAACACTCCTTTAACATTTTTACTAAAAATTGACACAAAAACTAGCATGAGTTATGAATACCTTGTTAAAGACGTCGTACGAGTTCTTAGCATGGCAATGACCTTGTTGGAAACTGCCACAGCCACCTTCAGGAGTACCATAGCTAGCGAATTTGACGGATGAGATATTTCGACCTGGACTACACGAAAGATGTGCTTTCGGTCTCAATGGTTTCGTGGCTTTACCAGAAACTTGTGCTTGGTAATTCAACAGTGACGGTTGCCACTCGTATATATCAGCACACACACTGTATACTTCACGTTTCACTAACGAAATCCCATATGGGATTCCACCTAATTCTTCGAAAACAACTAACAGGTTTCCTCTCGGGTTTAGCCATGATCGAGGTACATGATACCTGAAACGAAGGATAAAATCAAGATGGTTACTGAAAGTTCTTTTTTGTTTGGATATGCTATTTATCGAAAGTTTGAAAGTAAGATATGTTTGTACCATCTTTGAGAAGCTTCACCGCAGTTACTAAGGCATTTCTTCTCGTCGTAATAACCAGCGTAACTACAAGTGCTACAATTACCTTTTGCCTTGTATGCTGGCCAATAACGCCCGATGCTTTGACCATTTACCCATACTTGACCTTTACCCATGCTGTTCATGTCTAGAGCCAAAGGTTCATCCCCAGACGGAGCATCAAAAATGGCCTGAAAATATCATTAATAGGAAATTTAGTGATCAGATAATAGGTTATCCAAAGACTAAAAAGTGATTATTGCTAGTATGATCACGTACCTTATACCAAGTAAGTGGTTGTTTTTGAGCCACATAAGAACCTTGAACCCATTCGACAGATGAACTTCCACTAAGCGAGTGAAGACTTAGAATTTCGCCTTTAAGCCCAACCTGATCAATCATTTAAAATTCAAGAACAACCAAAACACTTAAATAAGAGTCATTTAATATTGAAAAATAAAAACCTTATAAGACCATTTCTGCCATGATAAGTCTCTCCTCCCTTCGTTTAGACCAGAAAGCATAACTGGACCAAGAACGCCAGCATTCCACGTCTCAAAATGCGGCCCAATGTTCTAACAGATCAATGAAAATAAACATGAGTTATTTTAAGTAATGCTATTAAATCTCGTTAAGAAACTCTTTTTGAGGATCAATGAACGTACTGGGAGACCAACAGCAATGCTTAGCAGCGAAATCTTGTTAAGGCCAGCTCTTAGATTAACAACGCCGTTAAAAGTTATTTTCGGGTTTTCTAGACTTCCGTAGACAGTTCCTGTTAAAGCAAACAAAAGTAAGATTTCCCGAAACCAAATGATAAGTTTCTTCAAATTAAATATGGAAGTTGTTATAACCTGATAGTTGACCATTGATGAAAACATGTAAAGCATGACCAGCAGATAAGGCGGTAAGTGTAGGCTGTTCCCCCCTTATCAAGAACCTTTCGTTGGCGTCAATCTTCACACTGATTACAAATAATAACAATCAATAGTCTGGTAAACTTATCCATTGTTTTGGAGTTCTTTTTATGGTTCTAACGATTATTTGTGAATGAATATCGTCATGCACTTACTCAGTCATGTACCACAAGTAGTCAGAAGCATCTCTAGTCACATTTAACTGCTCCAATAATCCAACTGTTCCAAATGTATTGTCGTCATAATATTCTGTTTCATCATTATAGGATTGCCAAGCAAACCCTGTCGGTTCTCGAGTCATTTCCATCACTGTGGTCTGTGCGCCTACCTGTTAATCAACCACGTTATATGATGTTCTAATTTTACACACATATAGAGACATTTGAAGTTAAATGAATCTGTAATGATATATTTCTCACCCTTGCGGTATTAAAAACAGTGTTCTTGCAGTTGGGTAGGATGCTAACTGACCATGGAGGCAGATTGTAATGCTGATCCTGGAAATTTACTTTTGCAAAAGCAGATTTGTCATCATTCGCCAGAAAAGCTGCACAGCCTCCGGTTTTGTTTTTGTAAACGTATGCCTGTTAGAAAACGATGAAAGTCAGATGTCGGGCCCCATTTAGAACTCGAGAAGGATTGATTATAAATTGATGAATGAAAGAAAAATCTTACCTTTTGATAGTTTCCAAGTGAAATGACAGAAGGGTCTCCGCTTACTAAAACGGGCTCACATAGTTTTATGGCTCTGTGCAAATCTTTCAGGTGTCCCCATTTAGCTTCCCTTTTTAGTCCTGTGTATAAAGCAACAATTCTACATCACTTAATATGACCCAAATGTAGAAATAATCATTACAAAAAGTATCATTCAGTTGCGTTTTGTGACATAATAGTCAACTTTGAGATGACCCTCAATCTGTGATGTTGCGTAATGCGTCATAAAACAATTTTCAGCTTCTGAAATGTACTATAGGTTGACCGGTTTTGTATATGCTGCCTAATTTGGGTCGATCCTGGTTTAAAAGGTCGGGTGAAGTCAGCATAATTTGGTTAAAAAAGGAAACAGATCAAAATCCTTCTCAGTCATTACTCACAGTTAGATTATTACTAAAATATATGCATCTGATGAATCCAGCTCGGCCCATGTGTTTTGCCCCTACAAATAATTTACCCATTTTGACCCGTTACCCAACCCGTCCATATTTTGACCTTAACCTTCTACTTAGGCTCAGATCAATATTATTGAATCAGGAATGTACCAAATTCATCTAAAGGGGCATCATAGTCGTAGCTTGTGGCAATAAACGGACCACCAGCAGTCCTACCAAAATTGGTTCCTCCATGGTACTGTCATAATAAACAATAAGTACACTTTTTAGATGACATTACCAAGAAAGTCCGGTATTAAATGTAACAAACAAAACATTAAAGTTCCTGTACCATATAGTAATTTATAAATGATCCACCAGTTTGAATAAATTTAGCCACGGAAAATGCCAAGTCTTCTGCTGGCCGGTAAGGAACCGCGCCTCCAAACTCAGTGAACCTACATTTTAGTATTAAACTATAAAAAAAAAAAGACCGAAAAATTTAATATTATTGTACTCAAAGACGAGTTAAAAGTAAATTACCATCCTGACCACGCCTCGGTCCACATTTTCGGTTTATAATATTTATTGGGAGTGAAGTAATCACAGTAAAAACCATTGCAAGTGTTGATCTGTAAAAAATGTATCACATCAAGTTTGGTGAATATTGTATTGGAGACAAAAGTCTAAAAGTGGCCATGTGCATTGGATAAAGAATCCAATGATCACATTAGGGGAATAAAGAATGAATTAAACAACCAATAATAAGCTAAACTAAATGACAAAAAGGAACATGAATATGAACATGAAGGATGGATACACTTACAGTGGGATCTGGAGCATCATCTTGCTTGCACATGATCCATGGGACACCCGTCTTTAGACCGACAGCCATGTTAGCAGCCCATTTGGAATATGCTCGAGCCGGGTCTCCAAGTTCATACTCCATTGGTCCATATTCGTTCTCAATCTGTCAGAATCAAGATTAACTATATTAGACGTTAGAAGTGACAAATTTCGACTCAGTTAATCAAATGGTCAAATGGGCTGAAACTCGCACAATGTGTATACCAATGCTTACAACCTCATAAATTGTCTTATTTTAGAAGACTGTATTGTCTTACAAAACCCGAAAAGGGAGGCCAAAAAGTCTACACGGGTCAATGGGACGTGTACAAATAGTGACTCGTTTGGCATGCTATTGAACCCGTTCGTTTTCAGTAAAGAAGTGATTTTCAATACCTGAGATAAAATGATCGGACCACCCTGATTTTCATACAAGCCTTCGTATTTCATTTTATACACTATGTGCCTCGTGAACTTTTCCATAGCAGCCTACAACGAATAAAATAAATATTCATGACAAGAAAACTAGGAAAAAAGAAACAATATAACTGTATTGAAGATTGAGTATGGGACCTTAAAAGGAGCATTATCTGTTCTAAAACTAATTCCGGGCACATATTTCAACCAAACAGGAAATCCCCTGAAAATGCAATAACCAAAATATTAAAACACTTGAAACTATTTTTCTAAAATTTTATAAAAAATTAAGAATGTTCTCGGAATAAATACCCGAAGTTCCACTCTGCACAAGCGTATGGGCCAATCCTGAGATGGGCATAGAGTCCAGCTTCTTTAATTAGCTTAATGAACTTAACCAAATCATACCTGTCTTCAAAATAATACTGCAAAAAATGCAAGTTAAAGAGTAAATAACTTAAGAAACAATTAGTGGCTGTCTCGCATTGCTTTTTCAAAGTTATTAGTACTACTACACTTTTAAGTTGTTGGTGATCACTGTTAGTATTTGAATATAATCAATCTGATTCTAATGACTAAATAATCAGTTAAGGAGCTACTGCGGCAAATTCGACTCAAATTGTAACTTACATTATGTTTTTTACCTACATTAAAATGCAAATGTAAGTATGTTACATAGGATGACATAAAAAAAGAGTAAAGTATGTTACTTTGGTACAATTAACCTTATATGTAAATCCTTAAACAATCATAATTTCGCTTATCACTTAAACAAGTTACTAACTTTAAACTAACAACACAATAAGCACATTGTTACAGCTGATTATATGATAATGAAACTATAGTATAAAAAGCTACACTTACTTTACCAGGTTCTGGTTCATGCCCATTCCAGAAAACGTAAGTCTGAATCACATCCAAACCACCTTCTTTCGCCTTCTTTATAAGATCTGGCCACATCTGCAAAACCCATAAAAAAGCACAAACATTTATTCACATAATACAATATCGAGGTCTCAAGTTCAATTTCTGCTAGATGCAAATAACTCTAAAGTAGTCGCGCCAACTTTCCTAAAATAATTAGTCAGCCAAAAGGTCGGAAACCATAATTACCAAAATGATACAAAATCTGGCCACATCTGTAAAAATCATAAAAAAGCACAAACATTTATTCACAAAATACAAAATCTTATCACTACAATGTTTGTTAGACGTCTCAAGTTCAATTTCTGCTAAGTGCAAATAACTCTGAAGTGGTCGCGCCAACTTTCCTAAAATGATTAGTCAGCCAAAAGGTCGGAAACCATACTTACCCCAAAAAGATACAAAATCTTGGAAGCCCCCATTAACATTTCTTGACAAAAAAAAAAAAAAAAAAAAAGCCATAATGTACATTTATGTAGGTGCAAATAACTCTAAAATGGTCGCTAACTTTCCTAAAATGATTAGTCAGCCAAAAGTCGGAAACCATAGTTACCCAAAAAAAGATGCAAAATCTTGGAAGCCCATTAACATTTCTTGACAAAAAAAAAAAAAAAAAAAAAAAAAGCATAATGTACATGGATAAGTTGTAGTACCTCAGGAGTGCTTCTTGGGTAATGAATGGATCCGGAAATAAGAATCCTTCTTTGACCATTAATGACAATGGCTTTATGGTCATAAGACACAGAAGCCTCACATAAACAAAAACATATACTTAACAAAAACAAAAACACAACAACACAAAACCTCTGCATTTTCTTAAAACATGAAACACAGACACAGAGAGCAAAATGTGTTTGGTTGGTTTGATTTTCTTTCCTCTAGTTGCAAGTAACAATAATATTCTTTTCTTTTCACTTCCCTCCACTTTATTCTATTCTTTTTTTCTTTTTTTGTAAAAAATGGTTTTTATCAAGGTTGTCAGGATCGGGATCCCACCAGTGATCGTTTTTCATTGCAAAGATCGTAATCGTAGGATCGGATCGGGATCGTAAGATCCAATAAAATGTATATATTTTGTATACGGGTTGTAGTTTTTATTTCTATATAATATTTCATATAATAAACGAATCTAAATGGATGATAAAAGAAAAGTTATATGTTCAATCTTGTAGTAGTAGAATATTAGATATATCAGAACGCATATTTGCTGACAAATTCTTATATACGCACGGTGCACCTACTTCGTGTTTTAATTTTTTTTTTGTTATAGGTTTTCGTGATAATATTTATGCGAAAAGATAAGGTTAATTTATTAAGACGTGATTTCAGAACTTTTTGTTACAATATATGATTAACGCAAAAGATAAAAGGATTGATCCGAAACGAAACTACATAATTTATAATAGAAAGAACACAATTTGTTTTTTCTTGATGACCAAATAAATTAAATTAGAATATTATGATAATATTATCGATTTTTTTCTTGATGACCAAATAAATTAAATTAAAATATTCATGCTTTTATATGTAACATAAAATAAAATATGAACAAATGGGTCAGTATGTAGATAGTTCTTAAAAACAAACTTTCGACATTTTACAAAGACGAAATCATTTTTCATAATAAACCCAAAAGTCACATCTAAACTATTTCTAAATAATTCATAAAAACATAATGATTTTACACTCATTAATCTTGCAAAGACAATTAATTAACAAAGACCAAAATAATTTTTTTTGAAAATTTAGTCGTTGAGAACTTTAAGACACGAAATTATACTTAATAAGTTAATATACAAAAAAAAAAAAAAAAAAAAAAAAAAACTAATAATAGGCGATCCTATCCGATCCGATCCGATCCCACGATCCTACGTGCGATCCCACGATCCCGCTGCGATCCTCCCGGACACGATCTTCATAAGATCCCGATCGTTTTTGCGTGCAGGATCGTGAGATCGCGCGATCCCACGGCATGATCGCGATTTCGACAACCTCGACTTTTATGGAATAAAGAAAGATACCATGAAACACGACACTATACTACTACAGCTGTGTTCTATTAATGGGTTTTATAAAGAGAGATATTTATATAAGACACAAGAAAAAATGTTACTGGTACTAGTTTTTTTCACTGATGGAGAGTGTGAATGTGAACATTTTTTTGCTGCTAAAAATGAGTGGTTTGAGGTAAAGTAAAGGACATTTTTGTGTAAAAGTGGTAGGTAGTGGGGCCACTTTCTCGTCTGTAATTCAACAAAAGTGTGTGACTAAGAAGGCGTTGATAGCTGGTATATCTCAGCCAAGATGACATTGGACGTGGTTTTGGCTATGCCAAATCTTAATTATTATACCATCATGCATTTACTTAATCTAATTTACCCACTTCTCCAACACATAAAAGACAAAACATTTTCATTTATGATTTTCAACAATTTAAAATAATGAAGGTGTGTAGGCCCAAATGGTTGTGTTGAAGTTAGTTGTGAGGAGAGGATTTTGAGATTGGAGTGTTGAAATGAGGTGGCGTAATGTGTTCTAAATTATTAAAAAATAGTAGCCATTATACCTTATGGAATAATATCGTACAAAATACTCATATTTGCAAGTCTTTAATTAAAGTTAATTTGAATATTAGTTACTCAACTTTATTTTTCTCAATTTAAGGTATCCAAGTTAACTTTTGTGCAACTTGAAGTTTTTTCAACTTTTCGAAAGGTGTTATAGACCATTTTTTCAGCTGAATTGGTTAATTAATGTGGTATACCGTTATAATTGGGAATTTAAAAGTCATTTCGGCTAAAGTTATGACCAACAATCGCTTTTGAAAAGTCGAAAAAAACTTTTTATTGCACAAAAAATAATTTCGATAACTTAAATTGAGATAAAAGAGTACCTAAATATATAATTGACTTTTAATGCGATAACTTTTTATGCGATTTGTCCTTTTTTAAGAGAAAATCCACAAATAATTTCACATTTAATTGATGGTGAGTGAGCTAAAAATACTCCTATTGTCAGGGTTTTGGGTTATGGATCCAATCTTGACCCATTTTTCTATTTATTGAACCTTCCTTAAAATCTTGACTTAAAATCAAAGTAAGTGTTGACTTTGGATGATATTATTCTCTTACAAATCAGTAAATTACTAGCAAAAACCTTTACAAATTAACTTGGACCAACATGACACACATGACACACCATGTGGTGCCTTTTATGAGCACAAATTGTTGTTCATGTTAACAACATAATTGATTCCTTTATGACACAATAATATTCTTTTGGCTATTTCTTACCCATGACCACTTGCATTATTTTGTATGTTCATTGAATAAATATGTATAATGGCTAGTTTTGGCACCAAATAGATCAACATTTGTCACAATACTTGTACTCACATTGAATGAAACAACGATATTAAAACTTTAAAATTTGTTAGTTAGGACTTAAAATCATTCAATTTTTGAGAAACCGTCATGGATGGTTTTTACGTACGAGTGAAAAACAAAATGTGAAATTGTTGCACGCTATTACACCCTAGAGACTTGTGGCGCCAAGCTTGTCGATTCTCGTTGACCTTAGTGACTTATTACTAGAAAATACTCATTCGACATCCACATTCGTTTATGTTAAAACTAAGCTAGAAGATATGACAAGTTGGATAAAAAAAATAGGGTTTTTTCTAACTTATGCCTTAGGGGCACAAGTTAAGCACACCATAAGTATACAGGACTTACGAAAAAGTATACAGAGATTCACATAAAAATACGACATGTCAGATTTTTATATGGATCATTGTGTCTTTTTATACTTTGTTGTACCCCTAAGTATACCAGAAACACAACACACTCACTCGTGAGTGTGTTCTATTAATGGGTTTTATAGACACTTGGGTAGGACGGATTGAGGAGTTTCTACTCAACATCAGTTCAAGCACCGATCGGTACACCATTCCTAATCTTGTGGTACTTGAAACTTTGCCACAAATCGAGCTCTGGAACCAGCTCAAGTTACACTTTGTTCTTTTTTTTTTTGTCTTTTATGAAAAATAGTGTTAGGGTAGGATCGCATCACTCAGATACAGTTAGGAGTAGTGTTAGGGTAGTAGACGGGTAGTTTTAAGTTGGAAGATTTTATTGGACAGGTGATGCAAGAACCCCAAGATATTAGGAGAATCCAGACCACCTCCTCTCCCTTAAAGGAGGTAAGAAAAAATGTTGCTTTATGTAGAGTAGTAGTACTATTTTTTTTACTTATGTAGTGTGTCAACATTTCTGCTAGAAAAAATGATTATTGTGTAAAAGTGATGATAAGTGGCCAGTGGGGCCTGCTTTCTCGTCGACAATTACAATGGGTTAAACTGTAAAAAATAAGGTGGAAAAATGCTTTAATGAGCTGTTTATTTGACTCTTAAACTTAATTTCAATAAGGTCACTTTGGTTAAGATTATAGTAATCATTTGAGCATGTTAGTGGTAAACATTTTGGATATTTATAGAAAAGCTCGGAAATGACTATTGAAATACAAATACCAATTAATTTTTCCCGAATACCTTGAACAACCCCTTTTTTAGTTTAAATCATTTGCTCAAATTTTGAGTTTGATTTACACTTTTGTATGAGACCGGACCATGTTAGAAACACCTCGTATGTATATTGTCTGGTGAGTCAATTCTCGAGCAAAGTATATACTCCTTACGTTCCAATTTTATTGTCTATAATTTTTATCGGTTTGTCTCAAATTAATTGTCCACTATTATATATAGTTGTTCAGCGAGAGTGAAAGATATTTGAAAAAAAAAAAAAAAAGTTGAAAAGTACAAAATAGCATAAAATCTTGCGTAGTCATCATCATTAGTTTTTCAACCCAATTCTTAAAAATTAAATACGCATGGCGCCACGCATCTCTGCTAACCATGCCACTTGTCCATTACTGGTAGCATTAACTTAGCGATTCTTGTGACCGGATGCTGTCAAGATCGACGATCGATTTGATCGATACTTTATTGAAAAGGTAACAAAATCTTATTTTTAGATATTCTTTGATTTTTCAATAAAAGATCACCAATCGCCGTCGGCCGCGCAAATTACCGTCATGAATCGCGAAAGTTAATGTGGACCAGAAATGGACAAGTGGCTAATTTAAGTGATTATGGAGATGCGTATATACATGACTATTTAAGGAATGGGTTGGAAACGAATACGATGAACTCAAACAAGATTTTGACTATTTTAATACTTTCTTAAAAAAAAAAAGTGTGTGTTTTGAGGATGTGATATCAAAGCACAAGGATTCGTTGTACAAACGAAAGAATGTTTTAAAACCGGGTTTATAATCGACCCGGCCGAGTCATCGGTCATCGGTCAACCGGATTCGACCACGGCCAACCCGGTTTTCATTAAAAATAAAAATAAAATAACCGGTCAACCGGTTCGACCACTGGTCAACCTGGTCAACCGCGGTCAACCCGGTTTTTATAAAATATTTTGAAAAAATCAAACCCGTGGTTTTGAGAACCCGGTTGACCGGGTCACTCAAAACCCGTGGTCTAACCGATTGACCCGGCTTTTAAACCCGTGATTTTTACCCATTATTTTGCTTTAACCATCCACCGGTTAACTTGCTTCAAAACATTGAATGAAAGTGATAGTTGGACCTACATTAAAATATACATATCCAAAAATTATACACGGGTTCATTTTATATTTTACACATGTTCATAGAATCATAGTAAAGTTTTACCACATTGGTAGTTTGTTAGAGCAGTTACAACAATAACACCAATAACACCGTCCACGTCAGCGGCACATCAGTTTTAACATTTAACATTAACATCCTCAAAAAACACCCACAACAATAACATCCCAATAACATCAATAACATTCTCAACAATCGACAAAACAACCCCTCATTTAGTGCATAAAAAAAAAAAAAAAAAAAAAAAACGGGAAGGACTAACTCAAATAACGGAGGTCCGGGGAATAACGATAACGCCGTTAATTTCGTCAAAACGCCGTTATGGCGTTACTATTATCAGAATCGCTTCTTACGGAGTATCATTTTTTACATAGCTTTGTTAAACAATAATTTTCGGTCCCGTAATAAATATCGAACTTACGATTTTAGTTCATCTGAAAACAAATTTTCATTTTCACATATTAACTAGTTAGAAGATTTTCAATATAACTAAATGTGATATTCAATGATTATCAGACACTTTTATAAAGGGAATATCAAATTGTGTGTTACATTGTAGTAGACATTTTTTGTTGGACGGAGGAGTAATACCGTACAAATTACTCATATAGGTAATTTTAATTATAATTTTCTAAAAGAAATTATTCGATACTACATTCATGATGAGGTTTAGGATCGCGAAATCCTTTAGTAGTCAGGTTTTGGGTTGTGATTATTAAGTACCGATAGAATATATTAGTTGGCTTAAGCCGGTGATATGTCGATTGACGCAAGCCCGATTTGTGTCAACCAACCTATCACCCAATAGTGATCCGATATTGACCTATATTTCTATTTAATGAACCTTCTTTATTACCTAGTCAGACTCATTACTGTCTTGGTTATCACTTTTTGACTATAAAACCAAAGTAAATGTTGACTTTACATGATCATTATTTCTTACAAATCAATACCAAAAACCTTTACAATTTTGGACCACATGACACCCCATGTGACTAATTATGAGTTCACTAGTCGATTATATACTAACAAAATATAATTGATTCCTTTAGGACACGATAATACTATTTTGGCAATTTTCTTAATCCACTTGCATTATTTTGTGTCTCGAGTGTACACTGGCTAGTTTTGGCACGAAATCGGTCAAAATCCATCATAAAATAACGAGATTGTTAAAACCATTTAAAGTTTTACGTTCATATTTTCTTTTGAAAATCTACTATTTAAATTATTTTCAAGGTCAGAAAATCATGAATCGGCAATCGGACAGAGACCACCCAGAATTAGAATCGATTTAAGCGGGATTAATCGGTGATTAATCGGATTGACATTTCCGACAAGTTTTGGGTATCTCTAGCAGGTTTTGGCTATTCCTGGCAATATTTTCCTTAAAAAAATATCTTTTAACATATATAAACAGCGATTATAAGTGATTAAAACAAGATACGGCGAGTTATGCGTGTTTCCGGCAAGATATGCAAGTTTTCGGCAAGTTTTACCGTCGTTGACCGCAATTGGCCGATTTATTTGACCGACTTACACAAATCAAAAATGTTAGGCTATGCACAATGGGAGGGGTTGCCGTCGGTTGCAAGCCTAGGTCGAGCAAGGTTGTCCCACTGTGGAGGCGTCGGTTGGCGTCGGTTGGTGAGGTGAGAGAGGGAAACACAACTCGGTTGAGCACACAACCGAGTGTTAAGCTCAAACTTTACCCTTTTTTTCCAAAACTTTACCATTTTACCACCGCACAATCCAGGCCGTCGTCGGAGAGAGAAATGACACACAACCGATTAACCAGTCATCATCGCAGCAAATTTCAGTGGCTCAATAACGCTTAGGTGACGATTAATCTTGTAGACTTTTTTTCAACACTGTTATATTTCTGGTAAAAAAATTGTCACACCCCAATATATGAGTATAGCATTATTACACCAGATCGACTATTCTAGTATAAAGTCTAGACCCATGTTCATATATGGTGGTTAGTCATGTCGTATTTGTTTCGAGCCACAATACAATACTTGGTGGGACAGTCGATAAACCCCACACCCCACACCCCACGCTAGAGATTTTGACAAGACTATCAAAATCAGTACTAAAACTTTGCAAACCAACAAATTCTTTAATCACAAGACACAATTACAAATTTACATCGACAGTTCGTACTCCAACCGGAAGCGAAAAAGACGATATGTAAAATTGTTAATTGTTGCACGAAACTTGTCGTCTGCCATAATGCTCCATTGCATTTAACATCCACTTGTGTTTATAACAAAATCGTAACTTAAACCACTCGGAAGTGATTTGGTAAAAGGCTTATAACTATCATCACTAAAATGTGAAAAGTTTCAAGTTTAATTTTTGTTAAGTGTAAACAACCAAATTATACTAGAATATTTCTTTGTAGACATATAGGATATATCATGTATATCAGTTAACATGTTACGAATTTATCATCGTTATAACATATAAGGTTCAATTCTCAACTCGATGATGTTACAAGTTACAACTGATAAGTAGACCAGATCCATGCACTTGAGAACATCTTAAGTTTTTGTTGAAGCATTTAATTATTAGTCTTTTGTTATGTTATACAAAAGTAACGACTGCTCCAACATCAACTACTTCGCGAGCCATACATCACCATCGTTTCACGCTATATATCCGGAAGCTAGAGATACCAATCCCCATAAATCAGCAAATAGAGCTCTTCAAATGGATATTAGGAGAAAAGGCAAGTGAAAATAAAAGATGATCGGATCACGCTATACATCACCATCGTTTCACGCTATATATCCCGAAGCTAGATATTAGGAGAAAAGGCAAGAGAAAAAGAAAATTGATGAAGGAAAAGCTTTACTCAAACAGTTTGATCGGAACAAAGTCCATCCCGTCGTTGTGTAAAAATTTATAGTTTTTGGAGTATCGATGTAGATTTTTGTCCCTAGAGATCAAGTTCATAACGTAGTATAAACTACCTCATCTCTGTGATATAGTTTAAACTCCTTTATAGATTAGTAAGATTTCTATTGGAACAATGTTGGTTCAGTAGCGTAGAGTAGGGGTATTTGCATCCCACACTGCCCTCATGAACCAAATGACCAAGGTGAATATCATTATAAAATGAGATGCCAAAGTTCATAACATAGTATAAGAAACATATTTCTTGTCTCCTTCTAACCAAAGTCCATTGTTATGGTGTATTTTTTGGTTGCAATTAGTAGTTATAATATTTATTAATCAAGTCTGTCACATATATCAATATCAATATCAATTTATTTTATTGAATTAAAAAAATTGGTGTATTGTGATCAATTTGATTTTTTTAATATTCTAATTAGGATCTATTATGAGTGAAAAGCTTTATTGGAGTGGTAAAATGCTCGAATAGATTGAGCCTAAATGAGTTCGAGTGTGAGCCTTATTTAATAGTCTTGCTTGAGCCCAAGCTTTATATATTAAGATTTTAAGGCTCGTGAGCCAAAGTGACAAAACCATAAACGAGCTTGAGCATAGTGTGCTTAACTAGAGGCTTGAGTTACGTAATACTTTAGTGAGTCATGCAATTGCCTCCTGTCACAGAGACGGAGCCGGTGAAACCAATCCCAATGGATCAACATATAGAGCTCTTCAAATGAGTATTGGAGTAGAAAAAGAAATTGAAAACAAAAGATACTCAACATAAAGAGAAAATTAATGAAGAAAAAGCTTTACTCAAACACTTCACCGAAACAAAGTCGGTCCCATTGTAATCATTGCATTGTAAATTTGGCAGTGTAGATTTTGTTTATAATGTGGTTTTCGTATTTGTTTGATGTTGTAAAACTTGTGCAAAATGGATCGTTCAGGCTTTCAAGTTGACGTAATTGTTATTATCGTCATTCAACAAAAAGACGTGGCATAAGGCAGTATCCAATTCCGTCAATGTGGGCTACGGTAAAACTTTTTTCAGATACGGGGAACGAAAATATAAAAATCTCTAATTAAACAAAACATTATTGGTCAAGTAAATAAAATTTATATTCAAACATGCTCGTACGAAACAGTTCTAACAACTGAATAAATATCAATAACATACTTCAAAAAACAACTTTCAAAGGCTCCATCACTATCAATAGATACTCCATTAGTCCATTTTCATTCAACTTCCACATTCATTTCGAACTAGATTGTAACAATACATGTAATTCGGCCAACACATCTAAACTACAATTACTTAAAAGTCTTATCCAACCCCACAACAATGTCGGTCGTCCCCCTCGTTTTCCCTATCACTTAAATGACAAATGTGTTAGCGTCTTAGTGCCCAAGGGTGTAATCAAGTTAAATCGGCTCGATATAATTTCAAAGCTTAACTCAGTTACATTACTTCAAGCACGTTCAATTAAGACTTTATTTTCAAACTCAAGTGTGGTCAAGCTTTACTTTCAAACTCAAGTTTGGTTTCTTAACCGATACATTATGAGCTTGGCCCGGCCCGACTCGACTGCTCAAGGTAAAAATATTGAGCGACTCAATGTATTGAGTTTGGCTTAACTTAACTTTGCTGAGTGAATTTAGTTTTAGTTGCTTTGATTATAAATGATATAATAGAAAATGTTGTTTAAATGCTCAGGTAGCAATGGTTGTGTAACATTTCTAATTTATGGATTATCGAGATAGATTCTATGCCTAGTGATCAAGTTCATAACGTAGTATAAACTACCTCATATGAGTGATCTAGTTTAAATTGCTTTATAGATTTGTAAGGTTTCTATTCGAACAATGTTGGTTCAGTTTGTTTTCAATAGTGTAGGGGGTATTTGCATCCCACATTGCCTCATGAACGAAATGACCAAGGTGGAGATGGTTATAAAATGAGATGCCAAACACATCATGAAACACATATTTCTTGGCATCTTCCATAAATCATTGTTATGGTTTATTTTTATAGGTGCAATTAATAGTTATAATATTTATGAAATCTGCTCATTTTCAACCATTACCTTTTTTATTAAAAAAAATAGTGTTTGAAGATTATTGGATTTTTAAAACATTGTAATTTGTATATAATATTAGTGAAAAGCTTAGATTGGATTGGTAAAAAGCTCGAATGAGCCGATTTTAAACAAGTCCGAGCGTGAGCCTCTTCTCATAATCTAACTTCAGCCTAAGCGATGGATAAATGAGCTTGAGAAGGTTGTGCTTAAAGAGCCGAGTTTGGTTGAAAAATCACTTTAATGAGCCATGCATCAACATCGCCTGCGTCACAGAGCCTCTGAAACCAATCCCCATGGATCAGCATATAGAGCTCATCAAATGGACATTGATGTAGAAAATCTTTAATCAAAATACTTCATCGAAACAAAGTTCATACCATATTTTTAATCATTGTAATGTAAATTTATGTACACGTTCATGAGACGACCACTTCTTCACGTTATCATCATTTGCATCTGAGTCTCCATTGGTTGTTCCATCGGAGGTAAACAACTTAACTACATTTATATTTTCCTTAAACACACTCACATATTTGTTTTGTATAATGGTTCAGTGTGGTGTTTAACTGCTCTTGTTAAGTTGCAAAAATGGGTACCCATGTAACAAGTCAAAAGTATGTACTAAATGATTAACAAGGACGATATTCTTAAAACTTGTTCACTTTGATCGAAAAATTATAAGCGTTCTACTTTCTTTTAAGCAAGAGAGAGGTTGGATCAGTGGTTACACCCTTGTCTCCTGAGATGAAGTCGAGGTTTGATCCTCACCTTCAGCGCAACGGAGGTCCATTTTCACCTTTGTAGAACTGTATAGCCTCTACCTTTGGTAGATGTAAAGTGTCTACGCCTCAACCTCCCCATACACCGGAAGGCAGTGATGGGACCAATAATCTCCTGGAAGACGGTATTGGGAGTTTTTTTTTTTTTTTTTTTTTTTTTAGCCTACGTTCAATTTACAACAATGTTATAGACTGTGTTACATAATTGCTTACAAAATGAACTTTTGTTATTCAAGCAGAATGATGGTGTGTGCTTGCCATATAAAAAAGAATTAAAGAATAAACGGTCTCTCAGACTTGTAACAAAAACTACATAAGTTCCTTTCATATAGATTAAAACAAATATAACACCCTCAAGACTCTGGCTTCATGTAAATACTCCATTAGCCCATTGTCATTCAACTTCCACATTCGTTTCTAACAAGATTGTAACAATACATGTAATACGACCAACACATCTAAACTGCAATCACTCGAAAGTCTTATCCAACTCCACACTTATACCAACCGCCCCCTCGTTCTCCTTATAACCTACAAGACAGATGTGTTAGCGTCTTAGTGCCCAAGGGTGTAATCAAGTTATATCGGGTCGATACAATTCTAAGCTCTAGCTCGACTCAGTTACAATACTTCAAGCACGCTCAATTGAGCCTTTATTTTCAAACTCAAGCTTGGTTTCTTAACCTGATACATTTTGAGCTCGGCAAGACTCAACTGTTTTAGGTAACAATGGTTGTGTAACATTTATACTTTTTGGATTATAGGTGTAAAATTTTTGTCCCTAGAGATCTAGTTCATAATGTAGTATAAACTACCTCATATGGGTGATCTAGTTTAAATTGCTTCATAGATTTGTAAGTTTTCTATTCGAACAATGTTGCTTCAGTTTGTTTTGAGTAGTGTAGAGTAGGGGTATTGCATCCCACATTGCCCATATGAACCAAATGACCAAGGTAGAGATGATCATAAAATGAGATGCCAAAAAACCATAACACACATATTTCTTTGCTCCCAAGTCCCAACCAAAGTCGGAAAATGATTGGGGGTCTTAAATATATGACTAAATTTACGTCTAAAATGATGTGGAAGTGTTTTATTGGTTTCACAAGAGTGGGTCAGATACTATAACTAAATAGAGTGATGATAACATAAGATTAAGCGTGTATTTAAGCTCTGAGTTAAGCCAGACGCCAATCAACTTTCACCAAAGTCATTGTTTTTTATTTTATTTTATTTTTTTTGCACTTACTAGTTGTAATATTTAGGCTAATAACATTTGGCATTGTAGGTTTATACTCCATCAACTTAGAAGAGCCACCCCGCTATAGACCAATCATTACAAATAATCATTATCATTTATTTCATTTATAACATAACTCAATCACTAAACAACCATTGCTATATTTAATTATTTTTTTGTTTTTTTACAATTAATCATTATAAAATACTCTTGCATTTTATTTTATTATTATTATTTTTTTAACAGTATAGCTTTGCCGTGATTAAATAAAAATGTTTACCCATTTTCGGCTACACACGTGCCTACAACCACTAGTCCACCAAATCTCCCAAATTAAAATGTTTACCCTTTTAAGAGTGTACCTTTGCACTTGAGCCAAGAAAACAAATAATGTAAGTACATTGTTTAGGTGTATGGTCATATTCATTTTAATTCCTTTCATTTTTATATCTCGTGATCAGGCATGAGATACTAGCATCCATTTTTAAAATTAAAAAGAAGCAGCGCACATTTTAAAACTAAACGTGCTATTACTTTTGTGGGCTATAAGAAAAAATGTCTACACAAGTTAAGTAAAAAAACATGATATAAGAAAGGAGAACTAAAATAACTTAGTCAAATTTTTGAGTTTTTTAAAATGAGTGAAAAATTAATAATTTGGTTGAAAAATATTGGTAGTTGCAATTAATAGGTTCACAAAATTTGAGGTGACAAAAATAGGTCAAAAGTTGGTCAAATTGGGTGTAAACCATATGACCATAACATTTAAAGCATTATATTCATTAAAACGACAGCTCAGATGTAACTAAAAAATAACTCTTTAAACATTAATGTTGACATTTTGTCTTTCTTTAAAGATTATGACCATTTTACCATTTCTTAATTTTTTTCAAAATATTTTTTTTCGAAATGTTTTTCCAAAATATTTTTTGATTTTTTTTCAAATTTTTGTTCCATTTTTTTTTTACGAAATACTATCTTTTTCAATTTTTTTCTTTTTGAAATGTGTTTTTTTAACTTTTTTTTGTGACACGTGAAAAAAAATTGATTTTTTTGTAATATTTTGTAATAAAAAAAATCGATAAAAAATTTCACTTGTGACAAAAAAATAAAAATAAAAAGTGAATAAAAACAAGTGAAAACGTCTAAAAACAGAGTAAAACATATAAAAAAAATTTCTGAAGTTTTTTTTTCGAAATTCTTTTTTTTTTTGAATTTTTTTTATGAAACAATTTTTTTTAGAATTTTTTTTTGTGACATGCGATTTTTTAGATTAAAAAATTTCGAATTTTTCTCGAAATTCTTTTTTTGAAATTTTTTCTAAATAATTTTTTTGAATTTTACTTTGTGACATGCAATTTTTATTTTATTTTAGATTAAAAAATTTCTAAATATTTTTTCAAATTCTTCTTTTTTTTTTGAAATATTTTTTGAAGGGTAAAATGGTCATAATACTTAAAGAAAGACAAAAATTTCAACATTAATGTCTAAAAGAGTTATTTTTTTAGTTCGCTACGCAGAACTGTCATTCATGACAACTATAGTGCTTTAATAGGTTATTAGCCATAATATTTCTTAATCATTATTTAACAATATTTCAAATTTTATTAAAAAATTTGATGTATTGTGATATATTGATTTTTAAAACATTGTAATTTTTATATGTTAGACAATGAAACCCGTAAGAGATATTGTATTATCAATACGGTATTTATAATGCAATTACATACAACTTATTAGAACCCCCAACGAACCCAAAGCCCACAACGTGGCTTGGGTCATCTACGTCTAATACTCCCCCGCAATCCGAGTGACGAGATCGCAAGAGATCGGATTGGATTACAAAACTAAAAAGTGGCGAGATCGCAAAAGATCGGATTAGATTAGAAAACTAAAAAA
Organism: Chrysanthemum lavandulifolium; assembly: GCA_022545495.1. Lineage (NCBI taxonomy): Eukaryota > Viridiplantae > Streptophyta > Magnoliopsida > Asterales > Asteraceae > Chrysanthemum > Chrysanthemum lavandulifolium. Next base: position 276,467,112 of record CM040244.1, read on the forward strand.
TCATGAGAGCAACAAAAACATAATTTTTTGATGAAGAAATCCGCAGCAAGCGGAAGCAATTCTTTTTTGGGTAAAGGGTTTCCCCGGTAAATATATTACTCCAAAAAACATTTAAGACAAAGGATATGAGTGAAGTCTCATATCTCTCGTTATATATATAGGCGGTAAAATTAACATAACAAGACACTTCCTATCCTTAAAACGAAGAAACGACCACTACTCACTAGATTACATTTGACACAAAACCAAGCATAACCTAACGCCTAGATTGCTTACTACCACGACCTTGGAGCTTGATATCATACATGTCGAAAAAGCATCCAATTGCCTGGTAAATCATAGACCGATCCGAATAATCATCATAATAATCTTCAAGCTCATGACCGCCGCCATTTGATGCGAGAAATTTAGCCATAGGATTATCCTACCAAGCACCTCCTCATCATCACCGCCGTAAACAATCACATCCCCCACTTTGAGAATGGGTTACCCACCATAGAATACGGAGAGGAAGAAGAACAAGTCTTAGTAGTCAGATCACGCGCTTTTCTTTCAAATCAACCTTTTAAGTGGTTTACCATCATCATCCACAAGAGTAACTTTCCCTCAATAATTAGCTTTTCAAGCTCCTCAATTTTTCCAACAATAGAGTAATGCTACCATTTACACCCTTAGCGAGCTACCATCTTTGGTCAAGTCAACAAGAACACTGGAATATCACCTCATCAAGATCAACCATATTAAGAGCATCAAACGGATTTGATGTAGCAATATTCGTCCCACTTGTACTAGCCACTTCAAGAATCTTCTTCTTTGTAGCATCCGACTTCTTCGACACGGTCGATACACCGCTTTATTTTTAGAAGGTTAAATTTAGCCCTTTTCCAACCTCAATACCACGAAACGCCTTCCTTCGAGGCATTTGGAACCCATCATTCTTTTGTGGTTGATGTTTAAGATCGCAGACACACGTTTGGGACATTGGGTCTCATCATGGCCAAAACCATACAAACACCACAACGAGGTGGTTTCACTCATATTCTACCCCTCGACAAGATGCAATACCTCCCTTCACCATCCCAACTTGGCACAACAATAACCATTGTCCTCTTAAGCTCCCGATCCGCCTTGATGTCAATCAAAGCTCGAGCATAATCAAACGCCCCATGACCGCAAACACATAGAGCTCGTGTATGCATCAAGCATAATAAGTACCGAGTTTGTAGCCATGGCACTCAATCCATCTTCGAAGAAAGGAAGCAATTCTTCAAGAAGAACAAAAGCAAATAAAAGAAGGAGCAAAAGCAAATAACGTATTTGTTGATGAAGACATCTGGCAGCAGTAAGAGGAGACAAATCTTCATCTGAAGCAGCAATAAAAAGCAAACAAACAAAAAATAAAAGAAAAACATAATTTTTTTTTTGGTTTTGGAAAAGGGTTAAATGGTGTCAGCTAGGGTTTGACAGGGTGCAATAAAGGAGGCGGCTCAACTTAGCCACCTAGGTCTGAGGAGACCCGCGCTCCGATACTATGTTAAACAATGAAACCCGTAGGCGATATTGTATTATTAATACAGTATTTATAATGCAACTACATAAAACTTATTAGAAACCCTAACGGACCCAAAAGGCCACAACCGGGCTTGGGCCATCTACGTCTAATAGTATCTAATATTAGTGGAAAGCTTAGAATTGGAGAGCCATGTTTTTTTACGTGTGTATTACGTTTATATCATAAAAAAGGACACTTCTTAGAATATGTGAGATTAAAGGGGGGAAAAAGAGTAAGGTTTCATTCTATACGAACTAAAGAGAATGTCCAAAAGAGTCTCAACTAACGAGCTTCTAATTTAAGCCTCTTACAATGCAAAGCGTGTGTAATAAATGTATGCATCATCGTGCCTCAAATTTGGAAGTCTATCAGGTTGGCTGGTCTAGTAAACAGTCTAGACTCTAGACAGATGTTCATGGTGGTTTGTTAATGTCGTTTTTTATTTGGAGCCACAGTACAATACACGGTGTGCCTCATGCCCTCAAATCAATGCCAACCGACACCCTGCAATGCCCCTATTACTTACTTGGGCGAGAGATGTGCTAGCTAGTGTCTCAGTTCCTAGAGTTGTAATCAAGCTAAGTTGAGTCCTTGAGTCGATAAAAACTTGATTACAAAACTCGAAGCTAGATCTAGACTTTATATTCAAAATCGAGTTTGACATACTTTCGAGCTCAACTGGACTTAGATCATGTCAATTTCTAGTAACTGCATTATCTATTTATCTACATATGTGTATAATAATTTCATTAAGTTTAAGTGTTCTTGTAGTCTCGATTGAAATATTTATGCGTGAATCTTCATGTGCATGTTTGCTTGCTTGGTTACTAAATCTGATAAGAATTACTTCTAATCCACATTAGTAGCTTTTTCCCATGTGTCTCCACAAAAACTGCAGCCACAACTGCTATCACCACGTAAATGAAGAGGATTAATCAACCATTTATCAACAACAACCACCTTAACAAAAATAGCTCTGAATGGTTGTAAAATAACTTTAAAACTTTACATCTATCCAAACCCATAAATCCAATAATTCATTCAATATAATAATAGTCATCAAGATTATGTCAAGTTTAATTTAATAATAGCAATACCACCGCTGATCAAGTCATTGTTGTTGATCATTTTCATAGATTTTTAATTACTTTTTTTTTTTTTTTTTTTTTTTTTTTTTGTGTGAATTGACGTAGAGTTTTGGGGAAAAGAGTTGGAAGGGAGTGAAAGAGTAGTTGGCTTCTTCTTCATCTGTTTTCCTACGCTTAATGATAGTATATACCAAAGAGGCTTTTCAAAAGCGTGTTTTTTCATATGTTACTAGTTAAGCCCAAAAGCATTAAATATTAAGTATCAAGTACATGTTTAATTTGTGTTTTTTACCTAGATGTTACTAGTAGTATAAAAAACGAATATATAACTTTGTATGCCAAATTAGGAAATATTTAATTTATAACTTTGTATGCCGAATTAGAAAATATTTAATTTTTTGAATTCCAGATCCTTTTTGAAAAAATATAACATTAATTTAATTATTACCTAAAAAGGGAAGTTTCAAAAATTAAGTTTTCCCTTATTATATAGAAGATATGTGTCAATTTCGACCCATTTGCTTCGATGGTCGATCTGGGTTATGTTTCATCTTTAATGGGTCAAACTAGTAAACTAAATAAGTTGCTTAAAACAAAATGGACGGTGACCTGTAACAAGTCTCCCAAACTGTATTGCATTAAATTTTTATAAATTATTTTATTAATAAAATTGGGTTATTAATGTACTAATACGATTTTTGTAATCGTAGTCACACTGAATATCAACCAAAAGGTTTAAAACTTGACATTTTTTAAGGTTGACCCATATCAAAACCTGTTTAGCCATAACCCGTGTTAAGCCATTACACAATCCACCGATTCGATCACATTCTATATCATAAACATTTTTTGCCTTGTTTTTACGTCAACTATCTTTACTTTTGTCTAGAGCAATGAAGGCGATGGAATGTTAAATCAAGGGTAGATTACAAGGATGCTTATGGTCACATTTTTTTTGGCTGAAGATTTTTGGTAAGCAATTACATTTGGTCTAACTAGAGTTAAAAGGAATCAAAATATTCATGCGTACATTAATACATGCACATATAGGGTTCATATTTACCTACTTAGTTCGTCTTTACCATGGAGCGATCTTGATGTTCATATTCGTACAAAATACCTTAGGCTAGGTGCATGGGTGTGTGAGAGGTCACCCTCCACCTCGAATCCTCACCCTTCACACCATGTATGGGAGAAAAAGACGAGTGAGTGGTGATAATGGTAATCACTTGGTACCTATGCAAGTTTTTATTATTTATTTGTTTGTGAGTGTGTGTGTGTGAGATATTTTATGGGGTATATTCGAAAGATGAGGAGAGTGGTAACTATTATAGATGATGTTGAGGTGGAAGTTGAAGGAGTTATGATCATTGCATGCGGTATTATAATATTAGACACCCTTCCTTACTACTAATCTTGTTTTGAAATTTATTTCTCGTAGATATTATTAAACGCGTTATGTACATTATATCTATATAACTAAAAGGCGGGAATCCTTCTCCACACGCCAAGTGTCCCAAACAAATGTGAAACATTTAACGCCTTTGTAAGTTGGCAAAAATAATCCCCGAGGTTTAGGTGTCGTTGCAAAGTAAGTCCAAGTTGGCACAAATAGTCCCTAAGGTTTCAAAGTATGTCGCAAGTAAGTCCTTTATAGAATTTGGCAAAAATAGTCCCTATCCAAATTCAGCATTAAAACCAATCCATTACCGCAACGCTACGGGTTTCACATTCATTACTACAAGTACACCAGAGATATTATTAAACGCGTTATGTACTATTGTACATGGTAGTTGAATGGTAGTTACTTTATAAGAGGGAGGAGTGGGTTCGGTTTGCCAAGATTCGGTGAATGCAGACCCGATCAGCACATCGCCTTCTTCGAGTATGCAATCGGCTACAAAATTCGGTTTTACGGTTTAGTATTATTTGGTTATTTTGGATAGCATTTTGACCGTTGGGAGCCAAACGGCTCTTTGGTGCTTCAAATAAAAAAAAAAAAAATTTCCTTTAAAACCAAATTTTACTCTCATTATTTTCAAATAAAACACACACTAATATCTCTCAAAACAAAAGTAATTACTAAATGTCTTCCGATTCTTCCGAATTCAATGCATTATTCCATCTTCGCCGACGAGATATCCACGGGTAGCTCGTTGCAATACTTGCTTCAATCGGCTCAAGATCTTGAAGACACGGCAACCTCTGGCCGAACTTACGTTAATCGTCACCGGAAATAGGTCTTCAAACGTTAGAGAATGATTGGTTCGTTGAAACACCAAAGTACAACGAAGAGTACTTTAAAAAAATTTTGAATGGAGAAGAGCATGTTTTTGGAAATAGTGGCCGACGTTGAGCGAGATACCCATATTTTCAAGCAGGCACGACGCTGCTCAAAAAAGTTTCACCACTAAACAAAAAATCACTACCGTCAGCAACTCGCAACCCAGAATCCCGATGAGTATGATGAATATTTATGCATGGTCGCAAAGAACGCCACGTGAAACTCTTGATTATTTTTGTGAGGCCATCATTCAATTGTGCGGCCGAGAGTACTCTACGTAGCCGACAAAGACACGACCTTGCTCGCATTTACCATGCCCGTGAGCGAAGCATCACTCTCCAGGATGCTTGGTAGCATCGATCCGTACACACGCCGATGGAAAATTGTCTGACATTTGAGAGGCAATACACCTAGAGGTGACTATGGTGTTCCAACTATTGTGCTTGAAGTCACCGCCACAAGATACGTGGATTTGGCATGCTTTTTGGTCCACCGGGTCAAACAACGATATCAACGTATTGAATCGATCGACTTGATCTTCTGAGCGAAATGGAACAGCGATGAGCAGTTCATTCGGCGTGAATGGACGGTTTTACAAACGCGCTACTATTCGTGGATGGAATCTATCCCAAGTGGTCACATTTGTTAAAGCGATACGTGATCCAAGTGGCCGAAGGAAGGAGATTTGAGATTCTGAGGGGCGAGAAAGGATGTCGAGCGAGCTTTTGGTGCTCTCAAAGGAAAATGGAAAATTCTCGATCGACCTCCGAGCTATGACCAAAGCGAAGATTGCCAAACAAGGTTCACGTGTGTTATTTCGCACAATATGGTTATAAACGCGAGGAGGCGATTCTCACCCGGTTCATATAATGGATGGCCGGTCCGTAGATGTCTGACGACGGACAAAGGTGCGATGGAGTTCTCGGACGAAGTTCTCCATGACCGCCTTCGATATGATCTCACTGAAGACGAAGACGTCAATACTCACGATCTCGATAATTAATGCTTTTTTTTTTTTTTTTTTTTAATGTAGTTATTTTTAAGTATTGTGTTATGTTTTTTAAGTTTTATGTTATGTTTTTTTAAGTATTATGTAATGTGTTTTTATTTATTTAATGAAATGATATGTTTTATTTTAAATATTGTATGTGATTTTATGTAAAAAAAAAAAAAAAAAAAAAAAAAAAATCGGGTAGTGAGCGACCACCCTCCACTTAGGGTATGGTTAGAGTAGAAATTGGGTAGTTTTGATGTGTAAGGTTTTATTAGATGGAGGTGAGGTGGCAAGACTTATGACAGTGACCAATCCGTCACCTCTAATTTCTTATGCTATTCAATAAAAGGGACGTGTCCCCACTTTCATTACTATTTCATTACTACTAGTACTGTTTTGAAATTTATTTGTGGTACATATTATTAAACGCGTTATGTATTATTGTTCAGGGAAGTTGAATGGTTGTTCCTGAGAAGGTGTAAATGACAAGAAAGTCAAAAAGTCTATTCTTCACATCACAATAATGCAAAAACCGGACCTCCATCCATTAAAGATAACAAGGACCCACACAGGTGTTCACATCTTCAATATATACAACCACAAACCGAACTGATTTATGTATATCACCCAAACACTCCTTCACTTCTTTCTGTAACAACCCACAAACCCTTTCTTTTTCAGATAAACAAACATGATGTCTTCAGTCAATCGTGACGACTTTGCTCACTTAAAAATCCCCCTTGCAGATGTAATATCCGCCACCAGCAACTTTGATGACAAAGATGTAATCAGAAAAGCTAATTTTGGAAATGCTTACATGGGACGGCTCTTGTGGTCCGGTGAGTTGATTCAAATTGATGCTTGGAGGTTTAATAAAGATAAATGGAATGATGAATTTGAACAACAGTTTTGGACGGAGATTTCATTGCTTTCTTCTCTCAAGCATAAAAATGTGGTTTCATTAGTTGGGTTTTGTGATGAGAATGATGAGAAGATCATCATTACCAGACGTGAGACCAAGGGAAGTCTCAGCATCTATCTAAATGACCCGATGCTGTTGACATGGGTGCGAAGATTGGAGATATGTGTCGGTCTTGCGAATGCACTGAGCTACATTCATTATGACGAGCCACGCGATTTTAGTGTAATACATCGAGACATCAGCAGTTACACGGTTTTATTAAATGATAAATGGGAGCCCAAGTTATCTCAATTTAGACTTTCCATGAAGATTGAAGCATCTCAGAGGCATGATTCATTCCATGTTGACAAGGTTTGGGATTGGGAGGGGTATACAGACCCGACATGTATAGAGACAAAGAGCTTGAGCCACAAGTCAGATATTTACTCCTTTGGGATAGTATTGTTTGAACTACTGTGTGGTAGGAAATCAATAATTGACGATCAAGATAATAAGTATTTGGCTCGTGTGGCCATTACCCATTATAGAGAGGCAAAACTCGATCAAATAATTGATCCGGGTCTACGAAAACAAATGGACCCGCAGTCATTCGACATCTTCGCAAAAATAGCATATGACTGCTTGAATGACGAACCATCGCAACGCCCAAGTATAGATGAGATTGTCCCAAGACTAGAGAAAGTGTTGGAACTCGCACGCCAAAACAGGCCTGTAAGACTTCTTTTTTCTGTTTCATCTTTTTATTAGTAATTAATATGAATTTACGTAGAGTTGGAAAAGATCTTTCTATCACAATAATTAATAGCCCTTTGATATTATGTCATCCGTTGCTGAACCTCACTGAATATAGAATATTACTACCCGCAATATACAATGCTAACAAAACTCAAGTTAAGATATGACCAAATTTGCTCTGTTATTTTTAGAAAAATGTGGCAGGCGTTTGGCCTATCAAATTAGCAATTTGGTGTAAAAACAAGAATATTTTGATTTCAAGTTTCGGCTGCGATGAAGTTGTATTAAAAGTGTATCACTTGAGACTATTTTACTTTCAAAAAATCGACGTCAGAAGTTTGGAATAGCTATTATTTTGACACCAAAAGAAATGTATATAGGATATGGCTTTGACAATAATATTTTCAGGGGCAAAAGGTAATGTAATATCCCCAAAATCAAACAGCAAAACAACTTTATTGTAAAAAAAAATATTAATGATATAGTAAATGTTATATAGTTGGCTTCATGAAAAAAGTCAACCTATTGCTAAGAAAAATCAAATACAGTATTATTTGTTAATACTAACTTATTTAGATTAAATAAATAAATAAATAAAACTTTAGTGTGTAATTCAATTATCAATGGGCTTTATATATTAAAAAAGGAGGATTAAAAGAAGGGACGTCTGGTGGAAGCCACTTATATACATAATGATAATGATGATGCATCTCACATCCTTTTGTAACCTAAACTCTGTTTTTGTGATAGATACACTCTCCACCCGACCACCTTGCTCACCTAAGAATCCCCCTTGAAGATATAGAATCCGCCACCAACTACTTTCATGGCAGAAATGTCCTCGGAGAAGCTGGATTTGGAAAGATATATAAGGGACAGCTCTCGTGGTCAGGTGAGTTGATTAACATCGAGGCTCATAGGATATCTAATGAAGAATGGGATGATGAAAAAGAACAGCAGTTTTGGACGGAGATTTCAATGCTATCTAGTCTCAAGCAAAAGAATCTTGTTTCGATTGTAGGGTTTTGTAATGAAGTTGGTGGAGAGACCATCATTTACAAGGATGTGTCCAGGGGAAGGCTCACATTCTATCTAAGTGACCCGGTGTTGTTGACATGGGTGAAAAGATTGGAGATATCTGTGGGTGTTGCGCATGCATTGAGCTACATACATTATGACGAGCCACGCGATTTTAGCGTTATACATCAAGACATCAGTAGTGAATCAGTTAAATTGAATAATGACTGGGAACCCAAGTTATCAGATTTTCATTTTTCCATGAAGATTAAAGCATCTGAAAGAAACCATTCTTTCCATACTGATTCAGTTTGGTCTAGGAAAGGGTATACATGCCCAACATATGCAGACACTAGCAATGTGAATCACAAGTCAGATATCTACTCCTTTGGAATGGTATTGTTTGAACTACTTTGTGGTAGGAAATCAGTAAGTGACGGTCAAGATAATAAGTATCTGGCTCCAATGGCCATTTTTCATTATATCGAGAAAACACTCGATGGTATAATTGACCCGGATCTGTGGAAACAAATAGATCCGCAAGCATTTGAAGTTTTTGCAGAAACAGCGTATGGCTGCTTGAATGAAGAACAATTGCAACGCCCAAATATAGATGAGATTGTCGCAAGACTTGAGAAAGCATTGGAACTCCAAATGGCAGGCGAAAATAGGCATGTAAGGCGTTTTTTTCTCTCTTCAAATCTGTATATCATAATAACTATTGTATTCAGAATAACTTATTATTAATAACTGATAATGATAGTCTACTTATTACTGTATTTATGATGCTAAAGGAACAATCGGTAGTTGCGGCCGAAGTTGAAGGTACATCATCCAGTCAAGAGAAGGTAATTTTTCTTATAACTCTTTTTGTAAGTCACTGATCAAAATTTCAAAAAAGAACTGAGATTCTCCTTTTGTTGAAGGTTTGAAGCCAATAATAGGCTATTGTTCTAACATCTAGCTACTCTCGAGTGTAATACACAAGATCCTCTTTTTAAAGTATTTCCCAACATTTTCTGTTCTTTGATAAATTTTTATAATTGAGTAATTTACCTCAGTTTAGTGTTTCACCCTGTGAATTTGCACAAATGGTAATGGTGTCGTGTTCGATACATATAGGGCTCAGTGACCTCCGTCTTTAGAGGCGTTGAATCCTATACCAGCAAAAAGACAATGTCTTCCCTCAAAGATCTTTCTCATTCACACATCAGCTTTGAAGATATAAAATCCGCAACTAACGGTTTTGATCCTGAAAATGTCATTAAAAAATTTGGGTTTGGATTGATTTACAAAGGCCGTCTCTTGCGTTCCAAAGAGTACATCGATATTATAGTGAAGTGGATCTCTCGTAAATTTGTAGATGATAAGAGAAAAACATTTTGGACGGAGATTTCAATGCTTTCTAGTCTCAGACATAAGAATATGGTGTCTTTTATTGGGTTTTCTGATGACGAGCTCGATAAGTTTATCATATACAAGAAGGAGGTTAACGGAAGTCTAGACAGATATCTAAAGGACCAGACCCTCAAATGGATGCAAAGGTTGAAGATATGTGTTGGTGTTGCAAATGCATTGAGTTACATCCATTACGATGTTGGACGTGATTTTAGTGTCATACATTGCAACATCAAGAGCTCGAAAATTCTACTAGATGACAAATGGGAGCCCAAGTTATCTGGTTTTGAGCTTTCGTTGAAAAATACATTAGCTCGGAGGCAACGTCTTCTTCTTACTCGTGATATTGTTCAAAATGTATACCTAGACCCAAAATATAAAAGAACTGGGGGTGTGACCCACAAGTCAGATGTGTATTCGTTCGGTGTTGTATTATTTGAAGTCTTGTGTGGACGGAGTGCGGTTCTTCCAGATGAAGAGTTGGGAGAGGGGTTATTAAGTCAATCGCCAAATCTCAATTAGATGATATGATTGATCCACATTTACGAGAACAGATGGACCTCAAGCATACAAAATCTTCTCACAGACAAAGATTTTACGTATACAAGAGGAACGAGCAAAGCGTCCAGATATAGATGAGGTTGTCACTAGACTTGAGCAAGCTTTGCAACTCCAGAGGAAACATGAAAATCCAGTTGACAGTGCATCATCCAATCGTTTGAAGGTAATTAATTTCCTTAAACTTTTAATTTGAGGCCGATTACGAATTATCCTAATTAATAAACAAGAGTTACTAATATTATTAACTGTTGTTTTCAAGTTTAACATAACCACTTTATCCTCATTATACGATTTTCTTGTACAAAAATATGAGTGATAATGTAAAATGCTGCATGCATGTGATTTTGATTTTACATTGTATTTTATATTTCATAGATTATAATATTATATTATAACTAAATTTTTTTATATAAAACTAAATATCTGTAATGTATGTGGTGAATATGAAAATATGAAATAGTGGGTTCATTCTGAATGTGTAGAGAAGATCTTTTCAAGGATGTAACTCTTAAAAAAGTAATAATGTAATAAGCGTGTTCAGTTTTTCATATTAAAAATATGAATTCAAAGTAAAGGTATTTTACATTTTATCATACCATAATCATTTTTGTGAAATACTTGAATAGGCAATCATATTAGTGTTTAACGTTAACAAAAGAACTAGTAGGCTACCCGCGCGTTGCGGCGGCGGGTACTTTGAAATAAAATTTTCCGGTTAAACATTTAATTTAGTTTATTAAGTTCTTTTTGACAACAAATTTAAGGATATCAAGAATTTTATTTAGCCCGTGCCCGTTCGGGCTCGAGCCCGTTGGCCCGTGCCCGTTCAGGCTCGAGCCCGTTGGACCGTGACCGTTTGGGTTCGAGCCCGTTTGGCCTGCGCCTGTTCGGGCTCGAGCCCGTTTGGCCCGCGCCTGTTCGGGATTAATCCCACTTTTCTCGTTGCCCGTTCAGGCTTTAATATTTGTATAATGTGCTTTATTAATTGTGTTAGTGACATTTAATGTAGAATTGTGTTTAATTTGGTTGTACAATATGCTTGATAATTTGTATTTATTATGTTAGGGGTGTTTTAATAATCAGATTAATTGTATTTATTGATCGTTAATTAATTGACTATATTAAATAGCATTAATGTGGTATTTTATTTTTTAATATATGCATTAAAGTGGTGTACGCTATGCTTCTTGTCTTGTACGTCTGAAAATTATATGCATTACAATGTTGTACATTATGCTTCTTTTCTTAATTATATGAATTACAAATTATAGTAACATGTATAGGCTTATATTTTTAAAACCTCCTTTTATAGGAAGTCCTAAATACATTATAATGTAGTATAGATAAAGGTGTGTCTCAATTATGCATTTTACGGGGAAGGAACAGGTATAGGTATGGTATAATAGGTTGGGTTTAAGGACTTAAAAATGATCATACCCAAAAGCTGAGGGTTTTCTAAAGTCAACAATCTTTTAGTGGGTATAATGTTACTCTTTTAAACGGCAAAACAATTTTACAAAAGGCAAAAGACACCCAAGAAGGGAAACCATTAACAACATCTATACTACATAATAATGTATTTAGGACTTTTTATAAAAGAAAGTCTTAAAAATATAAGTCTACACATATTATTATAATTAGTAATTTATATAATTAAGAAAAGAAGCATAGTGTACAACACTTTAATGCATATAATTTTCAGACATACAAGACAAGAAGCATATCGTACACCACTTTACTGCACATATTTAAAAAAAAACAAAACATCATATTAATGCTATTTAATATAGTCAATTAATTAACTCATCAATAAATACAGTTAATACAATTATTAAAACACCCATAACATAATAAAACAAATTATCAAGCATAATGTACAACCAAATTAAACACAATTTTACATGAAATGTCACTAATACAATAATATTCAAGCTCGAACCAATGGGTTCGAGCCCTAACAGCGCAGCTAAGCAGACTCGAGCTCGAATCTGCGGGCTAAAAGAAATTCTTGAACAGTAGAATTTATTGTAAAAAGAACACAATAAACTAAAATACACGATTCACTTGAAAATTTTATTTGAGGTATATGTGCAAGAACGCTGCGGTACCATGCATTAAATGTCATTAATACAAATAATAAAGTACATTATAAAAATATTAAATCCCGAACGGGCAACGGGCAAGCGGGCTAAATGAAATTCTTGATATCCGTAAATTTATTCTCAAAAAAACATAATAAATTAAAATACATGATTTACCGAAAAAATTATTTTGAGGGTACCTTGCAAGAACGCTACTGGTACCCAGCTAGTAAAGATGAAAACCTTCAAAACGGAGGAATAATTAATTAAAGACAAGAAATCTTCATTTCCAATTTTGACATTAATTTTAGGAATGAAATCATTTTCCTACTAGTTAACTTGAAACAAATCAACAATTGCTTTTGAACGTTTTCATATTTTATAAAGAGTTAATTGCATTTTTGGTCCTTGTGTTATGGTTAAATTGCAAATTTGGTCCCTAAAACTTTGAAAGTGCACCAGAGGTCCCCATTTTCAAGTTTTCGTTGCATGTTTAGTCCCTGATCAACATCAAATGACTAAAATACCCTTGTCTTCTTCTTTTCCTATTTTATTTTCAGTCCATCTTTTCAGTTTCTTACTTAAATGGTCCTTGGGTCTTGCCATGTTTTACAGATTTAGTATGATTTTTTTATTATTTATTTAATTATTATTAGTATTATATATTTTAAAAGTTTTGTCTTTTTTATCGTCCATTCCTCTTACTTTTTGTCCGTCCGTCCAGATTTATCGCCGTCCATTTTATACGCCGTCCGTTTTATACGTTTCGGACGTTTATATACGTTTTGTCCGTTTTATCGTTTTCTTTTCGTTTATACGCTTTTCTTACATTTTCATAAGTGTTTATCCGTTTTTATACGGTTTTCATTCGTTTTTAGTTTTCATCCTCTTTTATACGTTTCAGTCTATTTTTTTACGTTTCGTCTGTTTTTATACATTTTCGTCTGTTTATTACACTTTTTTTCGTTTTTATACATCTTCATCCGTTTTTATACTTTTTCGTGTAAGAATGGATAAAAATATAAAAAAGGGGCTTTTACATATATATCCTTGGAAATTTCAGAAATTACATATAAACCCTTTGATGCATTAAAAGCATTGTATTTTATGCATAAAAAACTGGTACAAAGGACATACATGTAATTATTCATCCAGGGAAGGATATATATGAAATTATGCCTATAAAAAAAGTGACGAAAACGTATAAAAACTTAAAAAAAGAGACGAAAAGGTATAAGAATGGATAAAAATGTAAAAAATGACGAAAACGTATAAAAACGGACGAAAACGTATAAAAACAGATGAAAACGTAAAAAAATGGATGAAAACGTAAAAAAAGGACGAAAATATATAAAAACGGATAAAACGTAAAAAAAAGGACGAAAATGTATAAGAGCGGATGAAAACGTAAAAGAACTTACTAAAACGTTCAAAAATAGATGAAAACGTAAAAAAACGGACGAATACGTATAAAAACGGACGAAAACATTAAAAAACAGACAAAAACGTAATAAAACAGACGAAAATGAATAAAAACGGACGAAAACGTAAAAAAATGGGCGAAAACGTATAAAAACGGACGAAAACATAAAAAAACAGACGAAGATGTAAAAAAATGGACGAAAATGTATAAAAACGGACGAAAACGGATGAAAACGTAAACAAAATAGAAGAAAAAGTATGAAAACGGATGATATTGTAAAAAACTGACGAAGACGTAAAAAAAGGGACTAAAATGTATTAATACGGACAAAAACGTATAAAAACGGACGAAAACGAATGAAAACGTAAAAAAACGGATGAAAACCTAAAAAACGGACGGAAACGGATGAAAACATAAAAAATGGACGAAAACGTATAAAATGGACAAAAACGTGGACGAAACGTATAAAAACATAAAAAAACGAACGAAATTGTAAACAAACGGACGAAAACGTAAAAACGCATACGAAAATGTATAAAAACGGACAAAAGACATCCACTTGACGGTCAAACTAACAGAAATAGTGGTTAAGGGACCAAACCCGTAACGGGTCAAAACCATAGGAAGAAAATTTGCAAATAAAAAAATAAATAAATGAGTATGGACTCAATATGTAAAACCATTCCAACACAAGGATTATTTGTGTAAGAAACTAAAAAGAAAATAGAAAAAGAAAAAGACAACATTAAATGACTAAAATAGCCTTAGTCTGTGTGGACCCAGGGACCAAACATGCAATGAAAACTTGAAAATGGGGACCTCTGGTGCACTTTCAAAGTTTTAAGGACCAAATCTGCAATTTGGCCATACCACAGGGACCAAAAATGCAATTAACTCTTTTATAAATGTTAATCAATTATAACGACTTTTTTGTATTTCACTCAAATCCTTACTAGCATTAATGAGGTGATGCATGACTTCATAATGCTGCAGGAGAAGACTTTTGAACACTTGAAGATTGGACTAGATGTTATAGAGGAGGCTACCGAGAATTTTGACGACGCACATTGCATTGGGGCAGGTGGATTCGGTAAAGTATACAAAGCAGATCTTGAACATTTCGATAGCAGTAATTCCTCGTTAAAAGAAGGGGTGGATAAATGCGATTTACCAAGAAAGCGGAGCACAGTAGCCATAAAGCGCATTCACAGTCAAGAAGGAGAACAAGGGTTCATTGCAGAAATTGAAACTCTAACTACTTGTAAGCATGAGAATATAATCTCTCTTCTTGGCTTTTGTTATGAAGGTAAAGGTGCAATGATCCTGGTTTATGAGCATGCTTCGAAAGGTAGTCTTGAAAATTATTTGAGAAACAGTGATAGAAAGACTAATCTTAATTGGGTGCAACGTCTAAATATATGTCTTGATATTGCACATGGTTTGAAATACATTCACAGCAACACAGATCATGGCAAACAAAAGATGATTCACCGTGACATCAAGAGCGATAACATTCTATTGGGAGATAATTGGAAGGCAAAGATTGCGGATTTTGGGCTCTCCAAATTCCACCCAGCAGATCAAGTGGCTAGCACTATCTATACCAATAGGATTGCAGGTACATATACGTATTTGGATCCAGAATATCAGAAGGATGGTAGATTAAATAAGAAATCAGACATTTACTCGTTTGGAGTAGTGTTGCTTGAGATCTTGACTGGGAGTTTGGCCTATGATTATGTATACACCAAGGTGAATGACAAGGGAATTGCACCCATTGCAAGAGATCGTTTTGAAAAAGGAACAATAATGGAAATTGTTGATCACAAGATAAAGGAAGAGACAGATGAACATGTCTTTTCTTTAAGTAAAGGACCCAATGAAGAGTCTTTAGACATCTTTTTAGAGATCGCATTTCGATGTGTCGCAGAAACTCAAGCGCAGCGTCCAACAATAGAAGTTGTCATCCAAGAACTCAAAAAAGCGTTAAACTCTCAGGTAAGTAAATAATTTAAAAGACAACTTATTAATTTCTTCATATTCTTGATAGTAAAATGTGACATATCATACATTATACTTTGTGTAAACAACATTTTCTCAAACTGTTACTTATTATAAGATCTTTCTTTTCTTTTTTATTTTTCATTTTAACTGCATCTAACCATCTCACTATATACAACAAATCAATCTCACGATGTCCTAAGCATAACTCACCCGCAACCGTTTGGTTGGGGAACATTCTCACACATGAGGTATCATTTGGACACAAGCCTTTGGTACTCAATTAAGATCTTACTATTTAAGTTTTTCTTAGTAGTTAAGTTTTGGGATTTATTGTTTTGATCTTAATAATTTAAATTTATAACTTGCTAATGAGTTGCCGGTAAACCTCCTCACTTATTTCTTCCATGTATAAATATATTTCTCTTTAGTGTAAAAATTGCAACAACCAACCTTGATTTGCAACCATAACTTTGACATGAACTTGGAGACTGAAAACAATTATCAGAATCCTGTATGGCAAGTAGTTTCAGTTTGTTTTTGAATTACTACATCGACTGACTGTCTGATGATTCACAGGAGAACCACAAAGACGACCTCAAGCTGTCACTTAAAGACATAAAGTTGGCGACACAAAACTTCAGCCAAGACAATATCATTGGACAGGGAGATTTTGGGAAAGTATATAAAGGTGTAGCTACTCACACTCATGGACATAACATCTTTGCTGCAAAGCGCTTGGATAGGAAATCTGCTGAAGGAAAAGCTGAATTTATGACAGATCTGGAAATCCTTATGGAGTATAAACATGAAAATGTCATTGGTCTTGTAGGCTACTGTGATGAAGAGGATGAGAAAGTTATTGTTTACGAGTACACATCAAGAGGAAGTCTTGATAAGTACTTGAAAGATAATAGTCTTACGTGGGTAATGCGGCTAAAAATATGCATCGATATTGCAATCGGGTTGGAGTTCCTTCATGGAAAGGGTTCAAGTCCAGAAATGGTGATACATAGGGACATCAAAAGTAGCCACATACTGCTATCTGATGATTGGAAAGCAAAAATTACTGATTTTGGGCTTTCCTTAGTTTGTCCAACAAATCATGATGCGGGTTATGTCATCGACAATGTTGTAGGCACAATTGGCTATCGTGACCCACTACACTCGAAAACAGGCTTCTTAACTAAAGAATCTGATATATTCTCACTGGGTGCGGTTTTATTTGACATATTGTGTGGGAAACTATCGTCCATAGAACTAGACGATGAGTATCTTTATTTACCCTTTTTGGCTAAACAACACTATCATGTCAGAAAACTTGATAAGTTAGTGTTTGAGGGTATCAAAGAACAAATTGTGCCACAGTCATATACTACATTTACAAGCATTGCCCTTCAATGCTTACATCACAGGAGAGAAAGTCGGCCAACAGCAGGTGAAGTGATAATACAACTTAAGAAAGCATTGGAATTCCAAGTAAGTTTTTTTAATTATTTCGATACAAGCAACCATTTCTTTCCCACACAGATGGATATTCAAAGAAGTTTGTTTTCCGTTGAACCATAAAACATGATAAATAAACGTATATCTTAATAACAGTCTTTTTTATCACTCAACAAAAAATAAATTGTTGATACAAAAGATGGACGTTCCTGATTTGGAGCTCAGGTTCTTGTACCAATTGAGAATTCCGCTTGAGACCGCGCGCTAAGAGACAAGAAACACCGTTAGAACTTCTATCAGGATTGTCTCCACGATTATCCTCCCGTGAGAGTAAGTAATCGGTTTAGGGTTTAAGGAGTTTAGGTTATGAGATCGCACTCAAACGAGGGTATTATTCCTTTATATATGCACTAATCCTTGTTGGTTCGTGTTCCCCAACCTTCGCAGATCCCGCCTAAGTCGGTTGGGAATGATTATCTTCTTGTTTAGAAGATATCTATATCCATTCAGAATAGATTTGGGCTTGGGCTTTCGTGAGTCCAACTTTATTGATATTCGCCAAGTCGTGCCGGGCCTCGAACGTATCGGATCGTAGTCGGGTTCATGACCACCCGCACTATACGTCATCATGTCCCCCGCCTAGTATCGCAGATGCGAATCTGCGGATGCTGACTAACGACCGTAGTCCAAAAACAAATAATATCTAAACGATCCAAGAAGCCATATACCCACCCGTAGGTACAATGTATCGAGACACCCATGAATAGTCGAGGCCTCGTTAATCGGGGAAAGTTATCGCCTCACCGTCACATCAAGTCATCTCATCCCACAACGAAGCTTAGTGGGATCCACGTGTCGCCAATCGTGTGGAAAAGAGAAGTATATAACTTGGGAATTCATTTCAAGGATTCTTCACAAAAACATCTTTCACTCTTTCTAAAGCAAATTAAGGGTCATTATTCCAAAAGTAACCAACCACTCAGCGTAACCGCGGCGCGCTTGATAATGTAACAAAGATATCACCATGGTTAAACAGCTTGTCCGACTTCACCGACCTTAATTTAATCGATCCGATGGAATTTACCTCAGTTACTTTATACTGGAATGCGCATCCAGAGTACCGACGCGCAAGCCACGATGCAGATTTCCGGCGGAAAGCTGGTGTACACACGGTTTTAATTCGCGAATCAACGTGTGCGCCACGCTTCCTTCTGCGATGTGTTAAATTATTATACACTACACATATCGCAGATTAATCGCATCAGCGCCAAAATTACAATTTGAGTAAATTGCCGTTTGTTGGGATTAATCCCACCATCAACTTATTCCAAGATTCTACCACACCACGCGGGCGCACGGGTGGGTAACTTTTCAAACGCACGGTAGCTGCAGCTATATGAGATAAATTAGACGCCTTAGGAATGGAGGAGTATTTCTTCCGGTAGATGATACATGTTTCCGTGGAATTATGAGTTCTATACGCGAGGAAATCTACGTAGGACGAGTGCCCATTGCTCGGGTCTTATAACGCTGAGGATGCGGATTTGATAAATGCGAACCGCATCCCTATTAGGCATATCCCGAGGGATTTTGGTGCACATGGGGATCACCGCCAATTATTTTGGCCCCAAGATGAGATTCCTATCTTTTAGACGCCAATGGCCAAAGGGTACTTATTCCCCGCCTCTGCAGATAAATAATGTAAGAGTAATCTTCCGTCTTGTTTGCGCATTATATAACCTGTTTGTATATGTGTTTTGCTTAAGCAGCAGATGGATCTATTCACCGTAAATGACAACAAGCGAAGCCGTGGAAATAAAAGCAGTGAGTAAGCACCATTGAGGACGACGAGAGCCGATCTTAGCCGAATCGGCGGCGTGTCATGGAGCCGATCGCGGGGGATACAGAACTAGTTCCTCCGTTGCAGTGGAGGCAACGCCGCCACAAAGTCGCCCCAATCTCGAAAGTGACGGTAATAAGGCGCCATACCATAACGGAGTTCAACGAAGAGGAAGAAGAAGAAGAAGCGGCGCTTAGCGCAAAAGGACCCGACAAGATCATGGTGCGGGTCCGCGAAGAAAAGCGTCCCGTGGTTCAAACCGCGAGTTGTCCTCCACCGACGAAGCATCGCCGCACCCATCCGCCGATGATGCGAGCCAGTAAGTAAAACATACATGTATAATCTTCTTCGAGTTGGAGAATGTTCTATTTGGGATTCTAACATCATGTTGCTGATCATTCGCAGGATGGGCGGTCGTAGAATCACCGCCGCGCGAGTCCAACACAACAACAGATTTCGAGCCAACGAGCGGGATAATGAAAACCAAGCCGATGCGGATGCGCTCGGGTCAATTAGTCAAGAATCTGGTTCAGTGTCCGCCATCGCTTCGTTAATCGTGAAGCCGAAAGATCGTATCCGTGGAGGACCAAAGCTCAAAGAAAGATCAAACAATAGCTATGTTGAGGCGCGGTGGTAAGCACCCTGCGCGAATCGATAGCGCCGTGTCGAGTCTCGAAAGCTCGGTAGATATGTGCAAAAACAGCCGATGACAAGATGGCGCTAATGCGTCAATTAAGTCGGGGCGTCCGAGGTCGCCAAGTATAAGTCTACGTCTTCTTGGGCCTCAAACACCTAGATCGTGGAAAGAGAGTTTGTTCAAGGCATTGGGGAACTTGGGAGCACCGCGAATGGTCCTCGAGCGCAGGAGTAAAGTGCAGAAGTCGAGCATCGAAAGTACGATGAAGAATCAGATCCGCATCTTATGTCGCCGATTGCAGAGTGAGTGGCTCATAAGCCACCGGCCTTCGCACGGTCGCGCTTAGTACCCTGTAGTCGCCGTAGGTAGTGAACGCATTCGGGAGGTTGTACAGTCGCGCTCTCAGCGTGGTAAATCGTGAGGCGTGGAACAACTCCATGACGCAGAGCCGCTGAAAGCGCTTTGCTGATAAGATAACGGTACAATGTCAATCATATGATCACTGTCACGCCATGCAAAAATGAAAGACTTAGAGCTTCCAATGATTTGAGCTCGAGCGCGATCAAGATTATCCGATCGCAGTTATTATGGCGAGGTCGACATCGCACGCCATCGTCCCGAGGACGCGACACTGGTAGGACTTTTTCTCGAAACCTCACGAGTCGCAGCCCAAGTGCCCGCTTTGCGGCCCTGTGGATAATCGAATCCCTTTGCATTGGAGAAAGAGTATCTCTAAAGGAGGTCTTGAAGCGCACGCCACCCGCCTTGCCAAGAAAAGTGGTATTGCGGTAAGGCCGTTTGTGTGGACTAGGCGCGGCTCACTCGCCGAGGTCCGATGGAGCGCTACCGTGGCCACCGTGTCGCCTAATGATTCGGATGTATCAAGAGCCTCGTGAAGTTAAAAAGTCGACAAGTCATGTTGGCACTTCGTCACTTAGCGTTGTAGTAGATGTAGCGGATATGTTTGATATCGCTTGTAATAACTCATAGTTATAAATAAAATTTCTTTTTGCTTGTTGCTTGTAGCATTTGTAATGTATACATCCGTCGCCAACGAAGAAATTCATAGTCATATATGAAAATCTGAGTATACTTTGGAAAATAATTCTAAGTATTTAATCATAATCGCAGATGTTATGAGTCACAACAGATCAGAACATCGACAAGGAAGCAAGCGTATTGGTTCCAAAGTTGTTAAACACGACGTGTGCATTCTTCCAAGAACCATGGGACGCGCATAAGCTTATTCCAACGCCTCGAGAATAAGGTGTTTAACAAGGACGCGCGATCCAGATTGACGGGTTTGCAACCTCTTACTCAACAAGTTAGTTAGTAGGTCAACTTATCCTTTACCATCGCTGGTTTATGTGTAGTGCATGCACGCCATCGCGGGCAAAATAAAAATTGTTAAAGCATACAAGATATGGAGATAACAACTTAAAATGTGTCATGGAGTTAGCTAGAAACCGCGACATTTTTATTAATACTGCAAGTTTATCAGAAATAACAAAGAAAACAAGAATATGAAAAATAAAACCGATTACATGAATGTTTATCGAGCACTAAGAGTGCGGAGCGTCTCACGGCTATGCCGTGGCAATTCTTATAGGTAAAGACCTCTCGAGGTTGCCGATATTCCATGCGCTTGTAGTCACGACCATCCAAACCTCGTAGCCTGTGACGCGCCGCTGCTGCTTCAAGAACCTCATAAGGTCCTTCCCACTTAGGTCCGAAGCTACTCAGTATCTTCGGCCGTCTTTCATTGTCGCGCAGACAAAGTCACCGTCCGAATGAAACACTGCGCACCTTGGCATCATAGTATCCTTTCATTTTCGACCGACCCGCCTCCCGTATAGCTGCCGCGTTCGCGTTTTCTTCCAAGAGGTCCAAGTCGACACGCCTTTCATCGCCGTCAGTAGTCACATTAATCTCCGCAGTCGCGGATAGTTGCATGCCGATCTCGGTTGGTATAACGGCTTCCGTCCGTATCTGAGAGTAGGGGTGCCCCGTCCGGTTTTAACCGAGGTACGGTGCGCCCATAATACATGCGAAAGTTCTTCACCCACCTTCCTTTGTGCTTGTCAGCGTGCTTTGATTCCTTCACCAGTTTCGCGCTACCGACTAAACCATTGGTTTGTGGGCGCAGAACCGACGCAGTGTTGTCAGCGATGTTTAACTTTTCGCACCAATCTTTAAAGGGTTGTCGCACTGTTTCCGTTGTCCGAGATGATTTCACCGTAATCCGGCGCGATACAATGTTATCCCGCAAAAGCGCTTTACCGGTCACATGAATTGTCGCCATCGCTTTTGCCTCGATCCACTCGGTGAAGTAGTCTATAGCGACTATGAGAAATTTGAGACCGCCGCTATCGAAAAGGACCGGCGATATCAATGCCCCATTTGTAGAACGGCCGTGGCGGCGTGATTGGTGTTAACTCATGCCGGTTTCGCGTGCAGACGGGTCTCGGACTCGCGCCATCATTGACTTCCTTATCAAACCCGCGCATCCTTACGCATGGTCGCCGAAGTATCCCGATCGCGTGGCGCGTGCTACAACAGCATCGTGGTCCGCGCGATGCTTCACGAACCTCATGGATTTCTCAAGACATAATTTGCTTCAGACGGGCCTACGATCGAAGCCACGGCATTTGGAGGAAAGAACGTCGACATGAAGATGTTGTCGCTGATTCAATTCTCATACTGCGCCCGATTCGGCGAGCTTCATTCTTTGGGGTAATGTCCTTTGCTTAAGAAATTTGCAATTGGGGTCATCCATGTAGACCATCCTCCCATGATCATGGAAACTTCCATCTCCGCTATCGACTTGCTTTCAAATGTTTCCACCAAGACTTGCTTTGATAAGTGCGCGAAGCTTGTCGAGGCTATCTTGCTCGCAGCATCCGCTGCGATTTTCTCCTCAGGGACTTGCTTGATAGAATCGTCAAAGCCTTTGATCGATGCTTTAGTCTTCTCAAGATATCGAATCATGTTTTCTTCTTTCGCCACGATTCACCCAACACATGGTCGCCACCAGTCGAGTCCACATTTGCTTCCGAGTTACGTGACACCCATTCGAGCCGCAATGCGAGTCCAACGATCGTGGCTTCATATTCTCGCCTCGTTGTTTGTCGAGGTAAATTCAAACGCAGCCGCGTGAAGTGAATTCCATTCCTCGGGTTTGTGAGAATAAGGCCGCCCCGAGCCATCCACGCACGAGACCCATCTCGTAAACAGGATCCATGGATCTTGTAGTGCCGCGGTGTAGGTACTCGTCAAGATGTCGCTTCGACGATGAAGTCCGCCGAATTTGTCCTTTATTGCAAAGACGCGGCTCGTAGAGATGTTATGTTCACCTAGCAACACACTCCACAGGTCGAGTCGCCCCGACGACGGTTTGGAGATGATCCGCTGATGGCTTGATCGTAATCACCGCTTATCTAAAGCGCTGGAAAGCACCGTGCCAGCCGTCACGGCAAACACTAATGCCAAGACCAATTTTTCCATGGCGCTATAGTTCATCTCCGCCTTCGAGAGCTTTCTCGACAAAATAGATAGGGGTTTGCACCGAGTCCCTATTCATAAGAGATCGCTACCGACCGCCCGCGAGTTCTTGCCGATACATGACGCCTCTTTCCCGGTCGGGTGCCACGAGTGTTGGGGCGTTGCTAGATGTCGTTTGAGTGTGGTGAAAGCTTCTTCCGCCTCCGTTGTCCACCGAAGTCACCTTTTTATACACTTCGAGTGTTTCAAAAGAGGCGATGATTTTTGCGATTAGATAGGAACCGCTGAGGTAGGCTAGTTTTCCGTTGAGGATTGGACTTCGCCGCGTGCGCGAGGAAGCTCACCACCGCCTTTGTCTTTTTCTCGACACGCTTATGCCATCGTGTTCTATTGGCACCCCAAGAACATGCCTTGAGAGCGCTGGGCGCATTTCAGATCGAGCTTCATGTTAATCTCGCAGAAGTTTTGAATGTTTCTTCTATGTCGCGCACCGCCTTTTCGATGGCTTTTAATGACCGTGTCATCCACATAGACTTCCGTGTCATGCGGCCACCACTTTTTGAATGCATTGTCACCAACCGACGATAGTGGCACCGCGATTCTTCAAGCCAAACGGCATTTTTGTAACAAGAACGCCTTGCTGCTCGTGGAACGCTGTCTTTTCCTCGCCTTCTTGGGCCATTCAGATCCGTGATATCCTCAGACGCCGAGGAAACACTTCAATGGGTATCCACACAAGGACTCTATCTTCCAATCTATCTCGTAATCTGATAAGATCCCGCTGGCATGCTTTATTAAGGTCGGTGAAGTCTACACACATTCGCCACCACCGCCGCTTGACCATTATCGATTAGAAAGCCACGCGTGGTAATAGACTTCACGATAATTCCCGCTTAACTAATTTCAGACTCGCTAGAATCGCTCGCGCCTCTCTCGAGCTCGCCACGCTTCTTCCGACGATTCGGTAAGTATCCTTGCCTGATTCTAAGTTTATGCTCGCGATCGAGCGTGCACGCCGACCATGTGTTTGGGCTCCCATGCGAAAATATCTACGTTCTTTTGTAGGAGCCACAAGACATACCGCTTTGCCTGTTGTCCGACAATGACCCTCCAATGGTTATCTCCCGGTCCGATATTCGGGTGAATCGCGACCTTAAAGTGGGATTTTCGCCACAGACCGCCGGATTGGTTCCATTTCGCATGTAACCGTGTTACATTCTCTGCTTGGTACCGTGGCATTGTAAAGAGTGACAATGCCCCTTCAACTGGAATTTAGCATCCCGTCCGCTGACGCAAGACCGCCGCACGGCCGATATCCGGGTCCCAATAATGCCATTATACGATGAAGGGATTTGATCACCATGAAATCCATCCGTGTTGTCAGAGTGCTCTGCGTTGCCAACGCCGACTAGCAATGAAGTTGGCCCATAGTTATATCTTCTCACCAGAAACCGGTGAGTCGGCTGATGACCTGATGTAATCGACACGATTTCGTGTCGTAGTCTTTAAAGCAATGCTCATACATAATATTTGCCGATGCCCCACCATCGATGTACATGCGGTGTATGTCATGACCACCGCACTAATTTCAATAGTAGTGGGCTCACGCTGCGTTGTCCGTCAAAGTAGGAAAGAGATTTCACTTCTTCGGAAAAAACTCGTCGACCTTCTCGTCTCGGTGGTTCACCGCCACGCCCGTGTATCATATAGATTGTGTCGCCTTCTCCTCGTGTCTCCCTTGCTTTCGCTCTTTTGCTTATCTCTTCCTCTTAATGTTTTTAACTAAGTGGTCCACCGCCTTCGACCATCTTGTCGACGAGTTAGCGCATTTGGACACACTCGTTACAGCGACTTTTTGTGCACGGTAGTCACAGATCCATTCCAAGGCGCTTATCTTCCGTGCGCGATCATGCGGCGGTCTTGGGAAATTCGCCTTCGCCGCGAGTATTTTTTCGGTTTTGATCTGGGAGTATACTGTCATTATCCCTATCTCGCCTCCTCCGTTGCGATAGCTCTATTACTAAGTATTACCTCTATTATTGGATTGTCTCCTGTGTTGTTCCCGCGACCGTAGAATCGAATGGTTCTTTTTGCTATCCTTGTGGCTTCTCCTCGACAAAAGACCGAGAGCGCTTCATGAGCTCATCAAGGTCTCAGGATCTTGTCGCTCAATCTCTTCACGAGTTCGGGTTATTAATCCCATTCATGAAACCCGAGATCTTTAAGACTTCGGGCATGCTTTAACCGCATGCACTCGCTCTTGAAGCGTTGCCCATGAACGCGCCGGATTCTCCCCGGTTCATTTTACCCGGCGAGTTCGACAGATTTTTAGCACACTTTTGCGTTGAGTAAAATTTAGGCGAACGCCTTTCTCAACTCTTCAAACCATTCACGCTTCTTCGGAGTTTGTTGAACCGCCCGCGCTTCCCACCGCCGAATTAAACATATGGCACCAAACCGGTTGTGCCGCCGATGGTCGCGGCCGATTCAAAAATTTTAGTGATCGCCGGGATCACCGTCCCATCATATGTTTTAACATTTGCAGTATGCGCCTTCTCTTGTTTTGAGAAATCACTAACGCGTCTCGTGAACGATCCACTTTCTCGACGGCGCCACGGAGAGACATGTCTTCCTCGCTATCGCGCTCGCTCGGATTTCCAATGCCTCGATCCCTATCCTCGTTGTCCGAGGAGTTGTCAAGATGAATTTATTTTCTACGGCCATACGGCCTTCCTCGTAATCGACCATAGTCCGGATCGAAGGGCTTTCACTGGGAATATTTCGCCCAGTCTATCCTCGTACTCTACGGCCACCAGCCCTGGCGTAGACACCGCACGCCTGCTCTTCTCTATCATCACATCGCCACTTAAGTGTCATGGTGAGATGTCTCATCACCCTCGACTCTCTTCCCAATTCTGTTAAATACGGGGTTCTATGACGGTTCCTCTGCGCTTCCTTCGTGTTGCGGTGGAGAATATCGACTCGAATCGAATTGAGTCGGGCCTTCGTGTTCCACCGATCTATTCTTTCTTCCTCTTGCATGAGGCGCCCAATGCTTCGTAGTTTGGGATACGAAAGCTTCGGTGCTAGTGCTCGCGCGACTCCTCGAGAGCGAAAGCGTTTGTTTCTTCGCCGCACCCTTATCCCGACTTGGTGCCTCCGTACCTTTGTCGCCGGTTCGCACCGATGGAAGGGAGTAGTAAAGACGGGTTGTTCCCAGCACGCAGCTGGGTCTACTCCACTCGTGGTGGTTGTAGTGACTGGGTTATTCCCGAGTGCGGTTCACGGTAGGAAGATCAAGTCTGACCGACCCCTTACTTTTAGCAATTGGTTGTCCCAATGTCCGCTAGGGGTTAGTCCGCCTGTGACTTCTTCCCCACGAGATCCGATCGCGATCGCCGATTGCCGTGTTTTGTCATTCTAGTGTCGATTCTTAGTGTGGTCCCACGGATGGCGCCACTGTTGATACAAAAGATGGACGTTCTCGATTTGGAGCTCCTGCCTGTACCAATTGAGAATTGCCGCTTGAGACCGCGACTAAGAGACAAGAAACACCGTTAGGCTTACCGTGGGATTGTCTCCCACGATTATCCTCCCGCGAGAGTAAGTAATCGGTTTAGGGTTTAAGGAGTTTAGGTTATGAGATCGCACCTTAAACGAGGGTATTATTCCTTTATATATGCACGGAATCCTTGTTGGTTCCGTGTTCCCCAACCTTCGCGATCCCGCCTAAGTCGGTTGGGAATGATTATCTTCTTGTTTTAGAAGATATCTATATCCATTCCGTAAATAGATTTGGGCTTGGGCTTTCGTGAGTCCAATCCTTTATTGATATTGGCCCAAGTCGTGCTGGGCCTGAACGTATCGGACTGTAGTCGGGTTCATGACCCGACTCCAGACTATACGTCATCATAAATCAAATGTCAAAACGAAAAAGACAACAAGTGTCCATGATCCAGAAACAAATGTGTGGTCTATGTTTAGTATGCGGTCTTTAGTTGTTTCTTCAACGATAGAAATGTAAATGTATGAAATATGAGCTTATTAATTGTTTAATTACTGCACAGGAGGATTATGAGACATGGGAATCGAGATTGCCTAAAGACTACAAAGAAATAATCCAGATGTCAAAGTGCCCTAAAGATTATTCTAGCATGAAGAAAGAGGATCTTTATAACATCTTTTCTAAAGGAATCCTCCTTCAACAGGACAAAGTGGTAATCAGTTCAATCTCAAATCTCACTTTTTTTTTCCTTTTTTTTGCATCGTTTGTTCTACGTAGCCTTTAGTTTATTAGGGATAAATCAAAATCAGGCATGTATTTACACATCATAACATTGAGTCTAACTTTTTTTTTTTTTTTTTTTTTTTTTTTATAACAGTTGTTGTCATTCGATGGTATTGGAGAAAGAAACGCAATGGTTCCTGCCACAATGTTTTCCTACAAAAACAGCTGTCCACATGAGTGGAAATCTCTTCCAGAATCAAGGTTATTTCTCTACCTTTTTTGGTACATATACATTGTTGTTAGATGCATAAATTTCTACTCTAATATACAATCTAATATGATCAACAACTTTAAGAATAAGAAATATAAACAACTGAGTTTCATATGAGCAGATATAATACAATATTGTTGGTTAAACTCGAAGAAGAGTAAATAGCTGATGCTTTGTAATTCATACACGTTCAGTCCTACAACGTCTTATATCTTTATATACCAACTCTAAAGTCTCTTCAAGCTTTAGTTTATTTATACGTTGAACCTTGATATTTACTGAAAATACACAAAAAACTTTATAAGTTTAAAACATAATAATTAGGTAAGAATGATCAAGCTTAAGGTTGCATGACAAAGTTATATTTTTGATAGGAATTGGATTACATAGTGCCCATTTTGAAGAAAAAAATGTACTTTATGTTAATTAAAGGGTGAATAACATGAGTAGAGCTGCTTTAAAGTATGCATTTAAGGAATTCATATATGTAGTATTAGACTTTAGTGTCTTTGTTTATGATATTTACATGTTGCTTGTAGTCGATATGTACTCTGTTGCTTGATTTTGTATTTATTTTTTTTTCGAAACGTGGTTGAGGTATGCCTTGTTTTGAGCTCTCTGTTTGCGCGGCCATGAAACAAAAATTTAGCTAGCATCTTGCTTGTCTATTTTAAGTTATAATCCCTCTAAAAAATAAATAACTTAATGTTTAAAAGAAAATTATGATAGTTAATTATATATTTTATTGATACAATAAGTTTCAATTTTAAATTTAAGTCTTGGTCCCATTCCCAAATAAATTGTATTCTCACTTATCTTGGTTTAAAGAAATACTAGATTCTAAAGTAGAAGTGGACATCCGGGTGAATAACGGTTATGACTGACTCAGACTAGCTTGAATATTTATAACATGTGCAGATTTGAGTCAGTAGTGGAGATGTCAGATGTTTCCAATTTGAACATCGAAATTAAGACAGATACTCGATTATTATCTCCGAATGCTGTTTATGGGGTCTATTTACTCTTCAAACTCTGTGATTCAAGAAAAGCTTCAACTAAACCGATGTATGTTAATCTAAAGTATAGAGTGGGCTCCGAAAATCTACATGCATATTTTGCAAAACAGAGAGACAAAGAGTGGATGATGATTGAGTTGCACAGATTCTTAAATCAGAACGAAGATGTCATGTTTACGTTTCTAATAGAGAGCTTTTCATCGTACTATTGTGGAGATGGTGCGATTTATGTCGAAGGCATTGAATTTCTAGCCATTGACAAAGTGAGTTTAGAAATATCCCTTGGCTCCATTCTATATATTTTTGTTTATAAATAAAAATCATGTCTATGCTGCATATTTAACACAATTGTACACAGGTGAAACATGAAGAAATCGGAAAGTCGAAGGATGTCCAACAAGTCTTGGAATCAAACTTCAATGTGGATCGTGTGCAACAATTGCCAGCTAACTTTGAAGAAATATCTGAGTTACAGAGAAACTATGATGAGTTGTTTTGGTTGGGCGAATTAAACGAGAAGAGACTTCTTGTGGTTTCGGCAAAGGCAGCTCTATACAAATTTCCTAATGCAGATCTCTTTAATTCAAAACCATCATCCCAGTCGAGGTTTGCTTTTTTGAACTAGATTCGGCATGCTTTCCTTTGAGCAGTAAACTTTCCTAACTGTACATCCACAATGTGCACATCTAATCTTATCCAAATATTTGAAAATGCTTTACAAAAAAAACAAAAAAAATCAAAAAACAGAAAACTAGATTTGTTAATTTAAGGCCAATCTTCTTTGTTGTCTAGTAAATGGTTGACAAAAGTATCACATCTTGGAGTTGTCTATTTGTTTCTTAAAACTTTACATTGTTTCTTCTATGTAATCATAATATAGATCGTACATGCAGATTTCAAGAGGTGATTGAGCTTTTGCCGCAACAAGTATTCTATATTAGTTGCACAATTAGAAGTCAAATGTTGTCAGCTGATACAGAATACACCTGTTATCTTGTATTCAAGCTTTCAGAAGAATGCCAAGGTCTGCATAGTCCGGTGAAGATACGAGATCTACTCCACCAAGTAAACGAAGAGGCTGAATTTTTCTATTTTATTACCCCAAGCCCACTGAATATAAATGATATTACACGGGTTCCAAAACAAAGAGAAGATGGATGGATGGAGATTCAAGTGTGGAAATTTAACTCGACTCATAATTTCGAGGATGACTCTCTTTCTATCTATATGAAGTTTACAAGTCATGAAGGAACTATGTCTGGCCTCATCATATGTGGCCTTGAGTTTCGGCCAACGTTTATTGGAAACAACAATGATATTCGAAGACAAAGAGAAATGAAGAGAATGCTACCAGACGAAGCCCAAAACCCACATATTCAGCATAAAAAAAGACGAGAATAAGACAGAACTACGAAACCGTTAGATTACTAGGGTTTAAAATCATATTCTAGGGATCGGAGAAGCTCTACTTTGAAGAGCAGTTCTCAATCCAAAGACAAAACATTTTTTCAAGAGAGACTAAGTTATTTTTTATTAAGTAATAATTGAATTATTAAGGTTTTTTTTTTTTTTTTTTTTTTCCAAATATGTGTGATAGAAAAAGCTTAAATTATTTTCTTATTTAGTTAAATTAATTAAATTTGTTTACTAATTGAGATCTTGAAAAATAGTTAAAAATACACAAGTACTGATGGGCTTATCTTTTATAATTATGTACTGAACTGTAACCTTAATAAAAGTGCTCAACTATTCTACTGCACTCTAAAGTCTAAACCTAATCCTTCCCAGAATGATGCATGATTTCTTACTACTGTACTGTATTATATAAAAAGAAGTCCCAGCTTAAAAAAATCCAGCTCAGCTTCAAACAGTTTGATACCATTCGGTTGAAGACTTTAGAAGCCTTCCTTGCTTTCTATATACCTTGCTTGCCCTCCTAGCTTATAGCAGGGCCAAAAAAACTTACCTAGTACTAATATACATTCAACAACCTTTTTAATTGATGCATGCCACTTGAATGGACCCAACATTGGCCGTAGTGCGGATCCCAGTGGTACACATGGTGGTTGCAAGTTTAAGGATTGATAATGTGGTGGTTCGAATATTAAGGTACAATGTGTTTAGATTCATAACTGAAAATAAAACCAATCATAATGTTTAACATACTTACATGAATATGTTCTATTAGTGTATTATTATACCAAACTTTAGCTTGGCAATCGTATTTTAGTGACTACGCAAGCAGTTTGGCAAAAAAAAAAGAAGAAATGTCCCTTCGCAAGCATGTTTGTTCTGCAGACAATGTGAGCAGGCTCTATTTCCAGTCGGTGGGTGACTAATGACCTTGAGCTAAAAAAAAAATACAAACTCACATACACGATCCATAGGAACTAAAGTTGGAAAATAACAAACTCAATGGGAAAGTTAATGGGCTTAATTCAGCTTTAGAAAGTAGAGAATTTGAAAAAATTATGAGTGAGGTAATACTTTGAAAAAAAGAATTACGTTGATTGATCGCATTATTACCATAAGATCATTAGCAGGTAATAATATTCGTTTTCACAAGAAACAAATGCTCGCATATTTGTGGAAGCATGGTGGATAATGTTGCTACACGGCATGTCGGGATTAATTATTAAGAGGTTATATGCTTGCTCAAGTGGGAGTTTGTTAGTTGATGTATATGATATAACATAATCATTAATAATGTCATTCATATATGAGACCATAGGGTCACACACATATAAAACGAGACTTATTTGTGATTACAATAATTAAAGATGAAATGAAATGGGTTAATTAGTAATTGGACTTACATGTCACTTGGGCTTAATTAAGTTAGCTAGTAATTCATCGTTCAATGCAATAGACTTGGGCCAATCCCATGGAAGCCCATGAGAATAAGTTGGGCTCATATGGAACGAGGTTCCTTAGAGAATTTTCATTCATATGGTGTCTTGGTGGATAAGGAGGATATCTATCTTTTATTTGAATAAAAAATACACGTTGGTATTATATTTCTTAATTGATTAGCATACATATTTTATTAATATATAAAAGAATATTATAAAATATTTCTTTAGGATTAAGAGGCCTATAAATGCAATTAGGTCTTAATCCAATTGACTAATCTTCCAACAAAAAACCCCTAACTCTAATCGTACATTTCCCGCCCTCCTGGGCATCGACTTCAAGTATACACACAAACACATTTGTGTTTTTCTGTGGCACATAATTTGATTTTTTATTCTTGATTTGGTCTTGTGCTTACTAATAGGGCTGAGTCGCTATAATTGCTTCACGGAGTCGCTATTCCAGATTGGAAACTAATCAATTCTTGTACGTATGATATGGGCTCAGACGACACTCATATGGTGAACAAATAAAGGCGCCTCATCGATGGATGGGATGTTCCAAGTCGCCCCAAGGAAAGTTAGCTATCTTTATGCCAAGGCGGCAGCGCGTGGCAAGAGTCTTTGTTGCACGAGTTGCAGGATAGGCTATTCTAGTCTTTTCTAAACTATGAGAATACGCTCCTATAAGAATATCATTAGATGCTTACTCAAGTATGGAATAGTTGTGCCTTATCGAGCTTTCCCCTTTTAAGAAGATAGCGCCGTCCCCTGCGTAGGGCCGATCCCGTGTGCTGTAGGACTTCGCTCAAAACCTCGTCCGAGAACTTGTATAGAGAAGGATTTCGCGGTGCGCAGCTTCTTCCATACCAACTTAGCCGCCCTACCGCTATTCGCATAACAACCGGTAGTTTACGCCCATCCCGGCGGTCTGCATGCCTTTTCTTTCTCCTCAGAGTCACATTCAATTCGCGCCACCGCTAGCTCGTCCGCCACGGGTTAGCGACATAAAGTGCGAATAAAGGTTCATCGACATTTTCTTCAACAACCAAGCCCTTATTATCCCCGCATGAGCCTCCAAAGGAAGGTCCGTAAGTTAGCAGGAACGCCCCTTCGCCTTTGCTTGTTTACTGCCCACCGGATCCTCCCTTATCTTCCCTAACGCTCGAGTTGTTCGGTTCGAGAAAGTGAGCACCGCCGAAATACCGAATGAATAAGAAATTGATGCAGAGGTAATTGCAAATTTTATTCGAACGCGTTAAGCTAACAACATGTCGATTACACACCGGGTTGTTAAGAATCGAGGACAATGCCCTCTAACCCAGCTGGGCCTACCCGCCAAGCAACGGTACTTGAGCGGGCTGGGGGCGGTTTGTTTCGCAAGGCCCTCGCAGCAGAAGAGGCGATTGTCATTTGAAAGAAAACGCTTTGTTTGTATAAGGTTCCAAACCTTCAACCTCGATGAAAAGCCCTTTCTTTTCTATCTTATTAGTAAAGCCTACAACCGCTATATACGCTACTAAAAGACCGACTTTTATTCATATTCAATTCATTAGGCCGTGGAGTCTCATGAATGGGCGAGCAGTGTGCTCGCCATGCGGGTACCCTTCAGAGGTTGAAAAAGACGTAAAGTCCGAGGACAACTTGCTTTCTTCCCGCTTTTGTTTCGCGGAAAAGGTCGACCCCGATCTCATTTATTTTATTTGAATAAAAATGTCGGGTCGTTTAAAAGCCACGCTTTTGCGCCATTATTGTTTCGAGGGGAGGATCAACAACAATAAATCCAGTAAGACTAAAGCAAGAAACCGTAGGATAACTTGCTTGTTACTACTGTTTACTTATTACATCCCTTTCGATCCACTAAGTCACGAGTACAAACGTGGCTTTCTATCTTCCATACATGTTTCTTGATTTGATCAATAACTCTTAAAGATAAAATATGCTATAATTATTCCTAGGAATTGAAGGAAGTTACTTGAGTGTTAACGTGGAAAAACTATGTGGGAAATCTACTTTAACCTAGAGTTTGCGCGAGGTGATTAGTTCATCATCATGAGATAGTGATCACTATGGATTCGTGACCTTGGTTTGTGATTCGTGAAGATGGTGATCAAGATCTACACAATTTGGCTACGGTTTGCATCACGATGTAATCTATTGTTTATACATGATAAATTGAATGTCGGTGTATATGGGTTCAAGGAGAAAACCTTGTGTAAATTGTGATTTTAATTAAGTCTTTCACAGCAACTTGATCCGATCAATTGCATGTTTGATAGTCAAATAAAATTTTAAAATTACCATATGTTACACAATGTTTTCATACACCACCGCACTTCAAGTACCTTCTTCATTATCCAAGATTGTTGAGCAAGTTTCAAACTACAAGGCATCGGAGAACTGATATCGATCGATCAGTCTTAAATTTATAATATACTGCTCTACCCATCGATCTATACATATACTAACAGTGCGCAGCACACGGTCGCATGCAATAAGTGATTGGTAAATCCAAGGTCGTCCCAAGAAAAGTGTATTAAGAAAAATTACAATTTTTCAATGCCTTGAACCTCGTAGCATTCATTAATTTTTTCGATGACTTGAATTCATAAAATGTTAATTGTAACTTGTTTTTCTAATTTATTTTTCATCTCTAACTAAATATATATTGTAATTAGTATATTGGACTTGAAATTTTAAAAGTTATACGTAAAACCTTTTTAAATTAATAAATTATTAATTTATCGATATAATAATATTTCTCTAAATTAATAAAATATCTCGATCTCAACATTATTAATTTATACAAGTTTTACTGTATTTTTATTATTATTATTTAAAGGCAGATAGCTTGTAGTATTAAATAACTATTACTTTAATAGTTTGACGCGAGCTACACTTCAGTTAGTATAACTTTAAACGCAAGCGAATAAAAGAAAAAAAATATCAGCGAAATTAGTAAATTGATAAAAATCGTTTTAAATGAAAATTGTAACCCGGTGTTAGTATGTTAGTCCGTCACAACTTTGGGCAAAATTATCTCGCTTTCAACAAATTTTGAACAAGCCACCAATTTTTTTTTAACATATGAATATCCTGTGGAGGAGGTAACAAATGTCGTTGGTAATTACTGGAGGGGGAGATAGTGTGTGTGAATGTGATGGAAGTTGGACCGCTAAAGACGATGATTGGAGCTAGGTGACAAACTTCCGTGAAAGTTTTCAAGCTTTTAACGTACTTCGAAAGTATGGGTGGAAAAAATATGGCACAAAATCGTTATAATCTATATATCATTAAAGCAGGGACGGAACTTGAAATTGATTAGTGGAAAGGTCAACTTGAAAATTATTTACTTTAGAGGCTTATATATATTACGTTAATTTTTTTTTTTTTTTTAAATGACTAAACCCATAAATAAATAAATGAAAAGGTATAAAATGTACATAGAGTCAAAACATTTGAGAGGGCCACAAACCCCTTGATCTCTTTTAAGTTCCGTCCCTGATTAAAAGAATCAAAGCGAGTTATATGGTGTTTGTCTTTTAATAAATGGTTATTTGTATAATTAATATGTGTAAAAAAACCTTGTCGGAACACGGTCAATATTTCATGGGAAATCTTCGTTCGAGGTTCATGAGCAATCAGTCTGTAAATCGATAGCCATATCAGTCTTAAATATTCAATGTAGTCAGATATTTGGATGGTAAAAAAATTTCTCACAAACCTTATTCTGACGATACAAATCGGATGGAGATCCATTGAAAGCGATTGTATCCCACAAATTTGCCCGCAGAAAGTCTAGCTTTTTCTAGTAGTGTGCAACCACTTTGGTCACTGAATAGAAAAGAAATGTGTGAATCGTTAGGGTGGTGGCATTCATGCCACCCATACCTCATCACCCACCAATAATATCATTCCACCTAATCTCATACCTCACTCATACCTCATCATACTTTTCTTGTGGCAACCATAATTCCATACCTCACCTAATTTTATTTTTTTATTTTTTATATTTATAATTATATTAAACAATTTAATAAAAACATAATATTTCGAGTTATAAAAATAGTTGATAAAGAAGTTACATATACAATCTCAATTTATAAAAATAGTTGATAAAAAACCCAAGTTGTAAAAATTGTTGATAAAAAACCAAAAAAATATATACATATACAATCTCAAATGTTGGGCTGGGCCATGCTCGGGTAAAAAAAAATAACATAAACCCAAGTTGACTTACCTCATCTTCATCGTGGCTGTCTTCTACCTTCAAACACACATATACACAGTAAAACACACACATCGACACACAGTAAAACGTACACACATAACGGCTACTTTTTAAGTCGTTGCCAACGGATCTTTTTTGCTCCCTCTCCCAAACCGCCTCGGCATTGCACACCGAAGGGCTTCCATACCGAATGAAACAGCAACCCAGGCAACGGTGTTGCCGAGCGGTTTAACTTCATACCGAACCAAACCGACCCCCGTTGCCACCACCCTTAGACAAACTCGATGCAGGCATATAAAGTGATCCACAAGATTAAAGTAAGCATCATAAGATCAACTGAATATAGGTGGCTCATCTCCAATCTATATAGACTGTCAAGTCGACAAGTCCATATTGTTTACTTTGTCATTAGTTCGACAAGTCCACCAGTACGCGATTTTTTTAAAATATGGTTTACACTTTAAATCTTGAATCTAGCTCAAATGAGCCTGCCTTCAAGCTCGAGTTTGATGTGTAAACGATACATCTAGCTCTACTCGACTCAATTCATATACATATTACATTATATATTAAAGATAACTAGACGAGTACTAGGGGTGAGAAAAAAAATTGAAAAAACCAAAACCAAAAAACCAAACCAAAATAACCGACCGAAACTATAAACCGATGGTTTGATTTTTACTTTTTCAAAAACCAAAAATTTTGGTTCGGTTTCGGTTTTCGTCCACAAACTGAACCGAACCAGTTTACTATTGAAACGCCTTACTAAGTGTATAAAACACTTAGTGCATCTTACTGAGTGCATAAGGCATCTATCCACATACGGGACTCATTAATACTAAGTCTAGAATTGTTCACACATGATATTCTCAGATACATTTAACCTGAACTAATTACTGGGGCTCGACTACATCATGATACTAAGTCGAGTGAATCATCAAGTTCTTTGAAGTCACATCGAATACTAAGTCTATATGACAACGAGGTTAAACTATGTCATAATATAAACTAGAGCTAAGTTATGTCATAATGTAAAGATTGAACTTTGGCGTACAAAGTTGTTTATACACTCAGTCAGGAGTATGATGTGTTCATGCACATTAGTCAGTCCCAGTTGGGTAGATAATGCTCTATGCATTTAATAAGGCTTGAGTCAGTATAGTGCTTATACACTCAATGAGTATAGTATTATAAGTACTCAATCAGTATGTGCTTTACACACTCAATATGTACTTATGTACTCAATCAATTATACAGTCAAACAGTGGCGTGTTTTAGATACTTATATAGTATCATGTTATATGCTTGCAGATTGAATAGTAAGTTCCACACATAGTTTTATTATTAGCCTGACTGCAAGAAATAAGGTCTGGTTTCTAAGACACCTAGTACCAGTGTTGGATTGATCAATTCCGAGTATAGTGGTATTGCTTAGCTTATAATTTCTAGAATAGGAACAGTTATATAATTCAGTTCAACATTTCCTCCGAATTTGGTCAGATATGTGCTACGCACACTTAATTAGAGTAAGAAATATGTGTAAATGGTCACCTCTATAGAGAAAATGAACTCAAGATATTTAAATCAACCTGTGTGGCAATAAGTATGCTTGAAATTGATCATGATCAGGTTATGACCAATGTCATACGAAACAATACAACTGTTAGATGGTGACGTCTGTCACTAGATCATAGTTACAGTGTTCCAACTCAGCGTTCTAGAAAATTTCACATATTTGTATCCTTGTGAAATTGTTGCCAATCATAGAATATATGTCTCTATAGTCCCTAGTGAAGGTAGCTCTATAGTCCCAAGTGGAGGCAGCAAATACATTCCAGAATTCAGACATTCCTGTGTGGAGTAGTGATGCCCTACGTACTCAGTTAGCATTACGCTTATATACTTAGTCAGTAATATGCTTTATGCACTCAGCACTAGGCTTAAGCACCACTTAGCAATATATTTCATGTAATTTAAATGGTACTATGCGTACTTATCCAGTATCACGCTTTATGCATGTAATTTCGATAATAAGCTCCAGACATAGCGTCGAGCTGAATACTGAAGTTGGTATCAGAGCTGTGGTTTGAGGGATTTAAGTATCCACCGTAGATGGGTACTTAGACTTAAACCTAGGCTCTGGGAAACCTATAAAGTTAGACACGGTTCCGCATATGTATATAGTATCAGTATTAGTATTGTACTTTAGGATTGAACCTGTTGGTAGGTGTGAGCATAGGATTATTAGACCTATGTATTTTATGCAAGCTATAATTCAGAATTAGTAATTAATCAGATAATGAGTCTGAGAGACTCCATTCGTAGTAATCCTTCCTTAGTAGAAATTAAGAAATACGTCGGAAGTCTTTATCAACATATCAGATCCATTTAATAGTTTACAGACTTATTAAGATTTCTACGACCAAATCTAATTATGATATACGTATATGATCATAGAATCTTGGAAATTATTTCAGGTATATGTTGTAACAGGTGAGCGTGAAGATGCTCATATTCCATAGCTCGATGCTAAGACCTTCAGATCGTGCATTCTAGTGATAGTCAAGAAATTTATAGAGACACACGATATCATTGTGTGTTTTCAACTAATTCTTGTACGATTCGGTCCCTATAACTAAGCCATCCAAGCGAAAGTTATTATTTGACGAGTCAGTATAGGCTTCCTTGGATTCAAAGAGGCAATAAATGATAATAATTGATATATGACCTTATATTTCAGAGGGGTGAATTAGAATTTCATGATGAAAAGTTTTTAGTTGATTCAAATTTCTTATGTCTATAGGGAAATTGACGTTGTCATTTGTACGTAATAACTCAATAAGAATAAGCTATCATTCATGTCAGAATGAGTTAATATGGGATAAACCCTAAGTGGGGGAGAGACGTTCATTTACATCTAGTATAAGAAAGCCCCCGACTATATATATGAATACTAGAGCTAAGAAATGCCTGATTTACGATTGTTAAGTCTATTTAGTTCATGTCATTGATTCTCAGAGAGTTAAATGCCTGATCTCGACATGACTGAGAGAGATAAATGCATTTAGTTGGTCCATATCTCATAATCTTACGTGCAATGTCTAACATTAACCTTATTGGAGGCGTATAAGGTCATTAGGCCCGATCTTTTGGGTCGTAACACTAACCTATGATTCCGGAATACCTAACCTTACGTGAGAAGTTAACCTATCCAATTCACAGTCATTACGTCCTCCAACTAATCTGAGATATACTTATGTGTTTCCCCATCAACACTTATGTGTTTCTCACTAATACCCTAAACTATAACTAGATAGGCGATATGTCACACCCCAAAAATGGCGCAGCGGAATGGCATTTACGAGGTTTGACTTCATAACCAAGAACACAAGGTGTCTAAATAGAGAAATACTAAATGCATTCACCACAACACAAGTCAAGGTAACAATGATCCCATAACACGGTGAATTCAAGTCTTACTACATAAGTTCATAACAATCAAGTCTTAAGGGGCATTTCCAAATGAATAACTCCTCGGGAACACAGCCTGATAGAGTCTCGTCTTATGTCTGCTAAGCCAGGCCAATACTCAACCTTCTATGCAACGTCATTCTTAACACCTAAAAATGGATACTCAAAAATGTCAGCATAAAGTTGGTGAGCTCGTAGGTTTAAGAGTTAAACCACGAAGCTTTGAATCATATAGCGTAGGACAATAGTGAGCAAGATATACGAATATATGCATATAAATGAAACACGGTGCTAGCGACAACTGAACCTACCAATAATGTTACACACATGTTACTAATAGTGGGGAGCTACCCCAGATAGTACTATCAACTTGCTTCGGCTCTAAACAGAGTTAAACAGTTGCGCATACATGAAACATAATTTATCATCACAAAGGGGTTACATATTGCAATCAAACACACTTATTGTCCAAATCATGTAAACAGTTTAGCACAACATAAAAATAGTTAAAACATCATTTGAGTACCATTTTCCCCCAAGGAAAACATTATGAAAAATGGGCTACGAGAACTCACCTTAGTAAATCAGCAGTCTAAAGCAGTAGTCAAGTAAAATTAGTGGATGGCACCGACACGCAACCTAGATTAGTATGGCACGTTTAGTTTACAAACTTATGTTTAAGACTCGATGAAGTTTAAATATGTTTAAAAGTTTCAAATTTTTAATGTTATTGTTGCTTGTGTGGCATCATTTAAGTTTAAGTAGTTTTTGTAAATGTTGGCAAGGATTGGCTATTGGAAATGCTTACGTACATAACTAGTAGTGTAAAGTATTCATGACGAAGAGTATTCGTTATAAAAATATCTGAAAGGCAAAGTACGGAAAAATAATCACGGGTGATTATCAAGTGTTGAAAGGAAAATATGGAAATGTTACTAGCTTGTAATGCATTTACGTATATATAGGGTCTACTAGTGGAAGAAATGGTTTATGAAGAATTAATTGTTTTTGTCTTTAGTTGAATTGATAAGTTTATGTATTATCGCGAGTAAGAATCGGGCATGATCCGTGTATACACGTTGGTTTCTTGTGGTAACCAATAGTTACAAAAATATATGTTTAGTTTAAATCCGTTTTATAATTTTATAAAATTTGGGTTCTATATGACCGTCTCAAGTATATACAAGTTAAATTGGCAATATAAATAAAAAAGCATGTTTAAGATTTACAAGTTTAGTTTTGACTAGCCGTATATGTGGTAAACAAGTTTATGGTTGTTAAGTATTTAGTATCTCGCTTTATAACATACGCTTTGCATGACTTGTGATTTATGTTGCGAGCTCGTGGTCGAGTGAAATGAGGCGAGACAGGAATTTAGTCATGCATAGTCGTAACAAATGTACTCAATATGATATCGGGCTTCGGCCCAACAGACACTCAACGAAAATGATGAATTTTAGGTTGTTTTGGACTGATTAAAAGAAACACGCCCTTTTATTTATTGGCGGGCTGTGGCCCAGTGCAAACCAAACACACACACAAGTCCAACTTAGGACTTGTGAATCTGTTAAAGGAATAAGGAGTGTTTTGGTACGAGACGAGTTATAGCACAAGGAGTCTTATGTTGAGCTCGTCAAAACTTATTGATGTGACCTCGCGTTATGGCTGCTGGTTGGTTCAACACCGCAGCCACACGACACACACCAATAATTTTATCCATGCCTTTGATGTAAAAATTTTGACATCGTGGCGAACTCAGGATGCTAACTCAATCACCCTTTGGTGTTTTGAGTTTAAACCTGTATAACAACACACACTTTGTGGTGTCCTTGTGGGATGAGAACTAAGGCAACCCTATGTGGGTTATCCTTGAACCAAAAGTGACTCAAATGGTTCACACAGCGCAACTAGACTGTAACCGTTTGCCTAAACTGCTAAGTGAGCAAGGCTTGTGGTTGTCCCGTTAAACCCCACGAAACTGATATGAATAAAAGGTTAAACTGGAAAGTCAACTTTATGAAAGTCAAATAACAACTTTTGGCGGGAAAAGTTGTTACAACTCAATCCATCTTCCTTACCACTTCATTGTATAAATATCACTTCTCTTTCATTTTGTATTCATTCAGTCAATTGTAACAGTTAGCTTTTCTCTCTCAAATTCCATTGTAACAAATCATTGTAACTACAATTCATATTTCTATAAAAAAATCCTTTGAAATATCATTGTGTTGCTATTATCTTCTTCATTCTTATATAGAATCTGAAAGTATTATCATTGTTCATACCAAATGGTATCAGAGCATAATCCTGCTACCTAACCACCATTAATGGCTGAAAACTGTTACAAATTCAGTTAGTTTGTTGGAAAAATCTGTTATTCAGTTACATCACCCAAAATACTCCAATCTTGATCTTTGATCTTGATTACCACCATATAGACATCAATTCTGGTCATTCTAGACCGTTTGCCCAATCCAAAACACGCTTTATTCGACGGATTCCATTTCCAATTCATACACACGTTAGTTAGAATTGTATGGTGGATTTACTCGTGATGTAACCGCTCTTTTCTTGACACAAACTAATCAAGTCATGATTATGGAACGAAACAACACTTTAGAACCACATGTGGATGATAGTATCAAAATTTGGGTAACTGTTCATGTTGATGCAGCTTTGGAAAGAGTTAGAGCTGATATGAGATCTATTGTGACTGAAGCTTTGAATGCTCATAGAAATAGGACTGTGGAAGTGGGGAGATCAGATGGTGAAGGTACAAGTAGAGGTCCACAACCACCACAATTCACCAGAATGACTAAGATAGAGTTTCCTAAGTTTGGGGGTCACAATGTAAGGGAATTGATGTATAAATGTGAACAGTTCTTTGTGATTGACAATGTGCCAGATCATCATAAGGTACAACTTGTTTCCATTCATCTTTTTGACATTGCTAGTATGTGGTATAGACAATTTGTTCAGACATGGGTGAAACCGCGACTTGGCCTATGTATAGAACTGTTATTCTTGAAAGATTTGGAAATGCTTTTGATGATCCTATGGCTGATATAAAGAATGTTAGGCATGTAGGCACTATTGAGGAATATCATAATGCATTTGACAAATTGGTTAGTGGAGTAATTTTGCCTGAAGATCAGCAAATAAGTTTTTATATTGCTGGTTTACAAACTGATGTGG
Organism: Chrysanthemum lavandulifolium; assembly: GCA_022545495.1. Lineage (NCBI taxonomy): Eukaryota > Viridiplantae > Streptophyta > Magnoliopsida > Asterales > Asteraceae > Chrysanthemum > Chrysanthemum lavandulifolium. Next base: position 276,509,856 of record CM040244.1, read on the forward strand.
AGTTAGCAGTGAGAATGTTTAAGCCTAGGACTTTAGCAGAAGCATACCAATTGTCTAAAATCCAAGAAGCTATGCTTAAGGTGAATAAGTATAAGTATAAGCCACCATTGCTACCTACACCTAGATTTGTGACTCATAATCAGAACCACATTCCTCAAACTAGCACAACAGTGAAACAGTTGCCTGCACCAGCCACTACTTTAGCAGCTAAGAGTAGTTTTAACACACCTTATCCAAAAAGGAAATTGTCACAAAAGGAATTTCAGGAAAGGAGAGCAAAGAATTTGTGCTTTTATTGTGATGAAAAGTATGTTCCAGGTCATAAGTGTAGTGGAAAATTGTTTGCTTTAGAGGTTGTGGTGGACAGAAATGGGACAGAGGAAGATGAGCAGTTGTTGTTACCAGATTATTCTAAGCACCAAGCACATGAAGAAACAGGAGAGTTGATTGAGTTTACACCACAAATCACACCTCAAATTTCCCTTCATGCTTTAACTGGAATTCCTCATTTTCAAACCATGAAAGTTTGTGGTCACATTGGGAAATACAAAATCCATATCCTAATTGATTCGTGTACACACAATTTCATTGACACCAATACAAATAAGAATATGGTGTAGAATCATCGCACACGCCTTTGCAAGTGGATGTGGCAGATGGCAATCATTCGACTAGCACTCGCTTGTAGAAATTTTACTGTAGTCAGTAGGTGAAACTTTACAACCGATGCTATGTTAGTTCCTTTGGGGTTGTGAAATGGTTCTGGGGTCCAATGGTCGCTCACTTTAGAAGATATCCTGTGGAACTTCGTGGAATTGAGGATGGCTTTCTACCATGAAGGAAGGAAAGTTACACTTAGAGGCACACAAAAGTCAACTTTGCAGTGGATGGAAGGCAAGAAAATACCAATTGCTACAGCTCAATTGTCCTCAATGGTACTTTGTGTCTATCCAATGGCTGAAATGGCAATGTTGCAGACTACTAATGTGGAGCATCAAGATACAACAATCACCAATTATTGCGAATTACGAAGATGTGTTTGCTTTACCAACTACCTTACCCCCATCGTGCATTATGATCACAAGATTGAATTGAAAGAGGCTCAGCACAGTTAATGCGAGACCTTACTGACATCCACCTATTCGTAAAGATGCCATAGAAGCCATGGTTAAAGAGTTACCGATTCGTGGGTAATCGGGGAGAGCCAAAGTTCATTTGCATCACCGTGGTCATGGTTAAAAAGAAGGATGGGAGTCGAGAATGTGCATTGATTATAGGAAATTGAATGCTCAAACTATCAAAGATAAATTTCCTATACCAATAATCAAGAACTAATTGATGAGTTGCAAGGGTCTAAGTATTTCACCAAGTCGATCTTAGATCGATACCACCAAATAAGAACGAGGCTAGAGGACATTGCCAATACGGCTTTTAAGACTCATGAGGCCATTATGAGTTCTTGGTCATGCCTTTGGACTTACAAATGCACCTTCCACCTTTCAAGCCTCGATGAATTTCGTCTTCAAACAATACTTAAGGAAGTTTGTTTTGGTATTTTTGATGACATCTTAGTGTACAAAGAAGGATTTGCAGAGCCATTATGAACATTCGAGATTGGTCTCGAAGTCTTGAGAAGTCATACTTTATGCTAAGTTAATTCAAATGTGTTTTTGCAGCAGAAAGGGTGGAGTATTTGGGTCATGTCATTATCACAAGGGTTTCACCGATGAATCCAAAATAGAAGCAATGAAACAAAGGCCACATCCTACTAACATCAAACAATTGAGGGGTTTTTGGGTTTAACAGATATTATGAAGGTTCATTAAAGGATATGCGCTCTTAGTCACCCACTCACTCAGTTGTTGAAGAAAAATTCTTTTCAGTGGGGACAAGTAGCTCAAACAGCTTTTGAAACTCTCAAACAAGCAATGATTCAGGCACCTGTGCTTAAGCTACCTAATTTTGATGAAGAATTTGTGGTTGAAACTGATGCTTCAGGAGGAGGAATTGGGGCAGTGCTTCAACAAGGTGGCCATCCTATAGCTTACTTCAGTAAAAATCTATCACCTAGACATCAAACTCTATCCACATATGAAAGGGAATTGTTAGCAGTTATTCAAGCTTTGGACAAGTGGAGGGGTTATCTTTTGGGAAGGCATTTCAAGATTAAAACTGACCATTTCAGCTTGAAGTATTTGCTTGATCAGACAATTACAACTCCTGCCCAAATGAAATGGCTTCCTAAACTAATGGGCTTTGACTATGAGATCTTTTACAAAAAGGGTAGTGAAAATTGTGCGGCAGATGCTCTGCCTAGAATTTCTACTAGCGAGCGATTGTTGCAGATGGTTCTTACCACGATTACTACCGATTTCTTTGGCTAAGATAGAGAATACTGACACAAGACCCTAATTTGCAAGCCTTAATTCGTAGATTGCAACAAGGGAAGTTGTGAAACATTACACTTGGTCTAATGGACAGCTAAGAAGGAAAGGGAAACTATTGGTAGGAGATGATAAGGAGTTAAAACAAGCTCTCTTGGTACATTTTCACAATAACTCAGTGGGTGGCCATTCAGGGAGTACTGCAACTACCAGTAGACTTAGTGGCATGTGTTATTGGAAGGGTATGAGGCAAGATGTGAAAACTTTTGTGGCTCTTTGTGATGTTTGTCAAAGAAGTAAACCAGATTTAGCTGCTTATCCAGGATTGCTTCAGCCATTACCAGTTCCTAATCTGATTTGGTCTGAGATTTCCATGGATTTTATAGAAGGCCTACATATGTCCTATGGTAAATCTATGATCTTAGTGGTGGTAGACAGGCTCAGCAAATATAGTCACTTTATTGCTCTGAGTCACCCCTTTACAGCAGTACAGGTGGCAAATGTGTTCCTTGACAATGTGTACAAACTTCATGGTCTCCCAAAAGTTATAGTAAGTGATGAGATAAGATCTTCTTAAGTTTGTTTGGAAGAACTTGTTCAAAATGTTACATGTTAGCCTCGCATTTCTCCAACGCCTATCATCCACAGAGTGATGGACAAATCAAGTGGTTAATAGATGTTTCGAGACCTACCTCGATGTATGACCTGGGAGAAGCTTCAAGGAATGGTCCAAATGGTTACCTTTGGTCGAATATTGGTACAACACCAACTTCCATACATCCGTCCAAACAACTCCATATGAGATAGTGTATGGTCAACCTCCCACAAGTCCAATTTCTTATGTAAAAGGCCAAAGTAGTGTTGATGCAAGAGATGTAATATCGAGTGCTAGAGAAGCATTTGTCAACCTTTGAAGTTCCATTTACATAGAGCCCAACGAAAATGAAAACAAGGTCGACAAAGGAGGATGACGAGAATTTGAAGTGGGTCAGTGGGTCTATCTTAAATTACAACCTCATAGACAGGTCACTCTCAGGCAGGCTAAGTACAACAAGCTCATTCCAAAGTACTTTGGTCCTTTTCAAATAATGGCTAGGATTGGAAAAGTGGCTTACAAATTATCACTACCTGCTACTTCTCAAATTCACCCGGTCTTCCACATTTCACAGTTAAAGTTGTTCAAAGGTCCTCTTCCAAATGCTACACCTACTCTACCTATTTGTAATCAACAAGGAGAAGTTTTGCAAGTTCCATTCAAGGTCTTAGACATGTAAGACTGGGAAGGTCGTAAACAAGGTCAAGTTTTGTGTTAATCCAAAGGACTAATGGTTCCAAGTCGATGCTACTGGGAACTACATGACAAAGCTAAGAGATTCCCCGAATTCTTAATAGATTCTCGAGGACAAGAATTTTGTGAAGGGAGGGTATTGATATGAATAAAAGGTCAAACCGAAAGTCCACTTTATGAAAGTCAAATAACAACTTTTGGCGGGAAAAGTTGTTACAACTCAATCCATCTTCCTTACCACTTCATTGTATAAATATCACTTCTCTTTCATTTTGTATTCATTCAGTCAATTGTAACAGTTAGCTTTTCTCTCTCAAATTCCATTGTAACAAATCATTGTAACTACAATTCATATTTCTATAAAAAAATCCTTTGAAATATCATTGTGTTGCTATTATCTTCTTCATTCTTATATAGAATCTGGAAGTATTATCATTGTTCATACCAGAAACTCAATCCAAGACATACGCAGCCTACGTGGCCGGTTGCTGTCTAGTGGAGAACAAAACGAAACGGCCCATTACAAGAGATTAAGCGGTCGAAGGAATAAATCAAAACAAGAAAACCAGGATGCGGTCACCAAACATAAGCATAACTCGACTTAACCAAGCTCTAACTTATACCTACTCAAGACAAATCTTTGAGCGCTATTGAAGATTTTACACCATATACTCAATTGTTTATATCGAAAATCATCAACAACTCATGATTGACGCAAGGACTTAAAAATAAAAATATAATCCAACGAATGACACTTCCAATCCAAGCCTTATGAAACCAGTACGTTTTAGTCTCTTATTTATATCATTATAAGTTTCGGTTTGCCACACAAATCATAATTTAACACTAAGTAATATGAATGAAAATCAATCGGATCATTTAAATCCAAACATGATTATAACCAACAAAAACTAAATAAATCACAGAAGTATACATATATACAAGAGGAGAGATACCAAATTTTTCTTAAATACCAATGGACTCATCTCCACCATCCATTTAAAAGAAAATCAATGGCTGAGATTAAAAGCATTTTATTGTTTCACCTATTTTTTATAATTTAAGTATCTCTTAAACCATTAATCGTTAAGTGAAAATATTACAATCGTCATGAAAAGATTTAATTATCTTTCTATAAACCAAGACTTTGATATACTTTCGAAAAAAGAAAAAATTCATTTTTCCACTTTTTAGTCTTTTTACGTTCTATCAAATTTGTATGAAAAAATCATATATGATTAAACACTAATTAATATCAAACGCGATATTAATAAGTAAATCATATATGATATTTGATATCACGTTAACATTAACCAAACATGTAAAGAAGTTGGACCAAAAATAATTGACATACAAATTAAAACATTGCCATTATCTCAAAAGACAATCCATACCATTATTTTTATGTGTTTTAGCAAATAGTTGAAACAAAAACAGTTGCTCTCTTATCTTGTTAGAAACGGTGAATATATTGACATGAAACATGGGCCACACACTATATAGTTAAGTTGAATGGCTGAAAAATTGACATGAAACATGGGACACACGGTATATATAGTATTTTTGAATGGCGAGAAAATTGCACGACAGAATTTACCATCCCAAATTTTCATAACTGAATATACCAATTTAATAGGCTTATATGTTGTTCCCGTTTACTATGCTCAACTTCAGGTTTAAGCGATTGCTTCAGTGAGCATGCTGTTCAGCTTCAGGTTTAAACGATTATTCAGTGAACATTCCGTTAATGTCATTAAGATTACTATGCGGATCACATTGATGTACTCCTAATTATAATATACTAATATCCAGTTGGTACAAAGCAACTCAATATTACATAAGTGGCAACCTATAAACTATGCTACATATTGTTGTAATCCAGGTCCTTAACACACAAGCTAACAGCTTTAGAATCGGCACAGGGACCAGGGTTTGTATAAACATCATCCATCAAGAATCCTGTTTCCTCCTGTCTAAGCAACCTACACCAATCGAATATCAATTACCACATATGTTAGATTGCTCCCTCCATTGAAATTCAAATAAAAAAAATGAAATGAAACTTTACGTACTCGTATACTTTGCCTCTTAAATCAACAGTAGCACGATGGACCACTAGCTTCCCAATTGTTGTAGTTCCTATTGTTATTGACAAGCTGACGCAAATGAAAAGTTTAAGCCTTAATGTTATTGGAGCATCCTCACATTGCCAATTGTTTGAATGACTCTTTAGGTTAGTGACAGTTGCCATATAACCATTCAGACCAGCTGCCAAGATATGGTAACATCAATTTCCAAGAAACCTACAGGAGAATTGTTCAGAGTTTAGCTAGGCCTATATTACTGTTTACATTTATTGGCTAAGGTGTGGGAACTTGCATATGCATAGCAGCATAGTCACAATAAACTTTGAAGGCAAAGGAATCACAAGCTTGGTAGCCAAAAAAGTGGCAGATGGCATTGAATTTCTTCCCCTTGTATGCTTAAGACCAAGCATGGTCCATGAAGTTTGCATCAAATTCGTTCAATTTCCCTCCAAAGATATTAATTTCTGATCATTTAATTAAAGAAGCTCACAATAAGAAATCTTTAATCAGATTGTAATGTACTAATGTAGATAAATATTGTGTTTTCTGGTTGCATTTTACCAAACTACATTGAAAAACAATACTAACATTGGGAAAGGACTAAAGAAGTAAATTTGCAGAAAGTACCAACCTGCAGCATTTATCACAGAAAAACTTATCCTCTGCAATCAGTGTCTCAGTGCAACTGAACTTTTTTAAACAACTCATAATTGAACCGTTCTTCCCTATATCAAGCCTCTAAGAATGTCTCATCTCTTGCAGTTACAATCTCACCCCTTAAACACCTTGTCGTGTTAGTAAGTATACCCTGCATATTTAACCACGCACAGAATTAACTACCAACACACATTATCAAAGTAGTTATTATATAAATGTACATTAAGAATAAAACAGAGGTTGGAATTTCCAACCAAGTTTACTCATAGCTGGGCGTGTAGGTACTTAGATAAAGAGGAAATACGTATAAAGTAACCAAAGGTTTGATTTTAATGCATAAAACTACCTACATCACTTGGTTAAAAAGATTACTTGAAATTACATCAACAATTGTAACAACGCTTGTCATACTAAGTATTTATCAGGGTGTAAAATATTTAAACAAAATGTGATACTCAACTTGTCCTTGCACATAAAACTCCTTGTTTGACATGTTAATATGTTACGCAACCCGTCTGACCTGTCATATTTACTTACCATCGCCGATTCTTAGCATACGAATATTGATAGTAAAACCGTTGTCATTACAGTAAAACCATTGTCATTAGCACGGCACAAATCAAATTCTACATCCAACTTCCCCACAGCATACTTAATGACTCTTAAAGCCTACAAATACACGCCATCAAGTATTCTTAAAACTCAATGGCTTTTTCCAAGTTCACAAGTTTAAATGTACATTAAGTGAAATCTGATTAAAAATTGAACCACAATAAAACTTATACCCGTGCACGCACGGAGCTTTTTCTTAAACTTTTAAATATGTATTATTATGTAATAGAAACAATTTATAAACTGAAAGAAGGTTTTAAAACTAAAGTCTTCTACATTGTTCAAAATTTAGACCATAACAGTATGGTCTTCCAACGATTTTTCCTACTAAAAATTCTAATTGTTTATTTTCTCCTAGAAATCCTACTGAAATAGTCTTGGGTTGGAATGACTAATTTTCATTATTACGTTCAAAATAGTGATATTCAAAGTCCTGTTCTTGAAGGAGCTTTTATCAGACAATGATTTTGGGATTTTGAGGACCAGAATGAGCTAACAAATTAACACCAAAATCCACACTATCTCCATTCTTACCAGAATTGTTCCATTGAAACAAATAAACAATATTTGATTATTTTTGCGAATATTATACCAACTTGACTAAGAAAAAAAGGTTGCAACGTAACCATTTACAGCACAGTATGTCTCCCAATTTCAACTCAGTAACTTTAATATTTTAGTAGCAATCGTGTAGCAATCGTTGACTCTACTTTACCCATATTATTCCTCTTCTTATTAAGCTAAACCAAAATAGACTAACCATTTCAAGCAACATTACATATTTATTAGTATCCATTTAAAGCACAAGACTGCAAGAGACTAACCTTCAACATGAGTACGTACCATTGGTGTGAAAGTTAAACTCAATTCAGAGGTAGCCCCATCGACACTATAATGCTTATCTTTGAACCTAAAGGTTTAGAATTAATCATGCTCGATAAGAACATAGATGAAACAGTTCAAGGTTTGCATTATCCAAAAAGCATACCTCTTGGAAACTTTAGCAGAGAGCTTGCTTTGACCAACTAATACACGTGACTTCCCATGTCGAGCTTGACTAAGCATATGATCATACCCTACTCCTAGTCCATCCCTATAATCAAGATTTATAAAGATATTATTAGAACTGAGGATGATGTGATTTATAAAGCTATTGTTAGTCCATTCCTTTGAGGAAGTTATCACACAAAAACTACCATTTCAAGCATTAATGATCACTAAAAGATGTATGTAGCATTGGTTTTGGTCCACAAGATTCCACATTTTGTCATTTGAATGAAAGTTAAAGTAACTGAATAATATTAAGATACATACTGATTACTTACCTGCTAAGTCTTTTTATAGTATTTTCCACTCATCCTTGTCCAGGCCCTTGGAGACTGCTACTGAAGTTGAGGTGAAAATCATTTACATAGTGCTTTAACCTGACAAAATATTATGTTATCAATTTTTACACGCGGGTTAGAGTTAATATAACAAATAGAATCATTCTTAACTGAAAAGGAAAGGGGAAAAATTATAGGGCATACAATTTATCAATCTCGCTTGGAAAAGATGCCTCAGCCCGGGCGAAGTCATTCCTTTTGAGAAAGTCAAGTATTACATCGACCCTCGATTCTTCCATATCCAAACTGCAATTTAAAGTTCAATAAACCCCTTAGAATACTTCATAAAACACCTTCCTAAATAGGCCATAACACAAACATCATCATGTTTTAAACTTTCTAAATACATTTTATATAAGCATGTCAAAGACAATCAATTTTTTTAAAGGCTGCTACTTTATTATAACAGATACTAAACCAATGCCAATTTCAAAATTATCCGGCATTAGTTACGCTTTTCTTATTTGAGGATTTCGAGCATTCAAGTTAATTCATGTTTTTATATAAATTTCTAATCCATAATTCTACATTCATGAATTAACATTCATAACGAAAGCTAGGTTTACTCTGTTCTGTAAAAACCATAATCTCACACTTTTAGACCACACTATTGCTTCTAATGTCCAAGTATTGAAGTATTAAACACAACAAATACCAAAACATAATGTTCAAACGATTCATACCCAAATTAAACAATCAGCTATAACCTTCAACACAATTACCTGATCGAAGCATGTTGGATAATAATGGCGGTGGCGGAGCAGCCACACATGGTGGTGGCAGAAACCGATTAATCCATCGGAAAATCTTAACTGCAAATATTCACAGGGGGTCGATCGATCGTAAGGCCTTTTTAGGGATGTTAATTAAAAAAAAGAAAAAAAATATCGAATTCAGATTTATCAATTAAGTGAAAAAGAACTAACCATAAGCAAATCGAATTAGCAGTAATTCAATTGATTAACAGAAAAAAGATAGCAAATCGAATTAGGGTTTTTATTAATTCGATTGAAAAGAAAAATCGTACCATGATTGTTGAACACACAATCGTTTGAAAAGATGGATGCAAAGACTTCAAGATTTGAATAGGGTTTCGTCTTATGATTGAGGTTTTAATGTTTGATCGGTGGTGTGTTTCTGTTTTGTTATGTTTTGTATTGTTAAGAAGAATTTGTGTTCTGCTTTTTCTAATTTTACACCCCAAATCTATTAACTATTAAATTTTAAGTACTTGTGTCGGCTAGGGGTGTGCAAAGGCTGAAAACCGGACCGGACCGGCCAGACCGGACCTGACCGAACCCAGTTCGCCAGTTAAGATCGAGACCGGACCGATTTGGCTCGGTCCGGTGTCGTCCGGTCGGTCCGGTCGGTTCTTCATCGGTCCCGTCAAAACGGCCAAATTGGCTTTTGGACCGGACCGGACCGGGACCGATTGCCCAAAAGTTAAGATCATGGACCGGACCGAATGTGGTCGGTCCGGTCTCGATCCTTGGTCCGGTCGGTCCTTCCTATCCGGTCCTATCTGCTCTTGGCTCAAATGCTCACTTTACTGTGTATATTTAGTTTTTCCAAAGCATAATTCAGATAGATGAAAATTTCAATTTTTTTGCCAAATCAGAAATAATTAGGTTTAATTATTTTTCAAAATCTAAAAAATCAAATTAAAAAAATTATTACCAAATAAGGTATGAATTGATTTTTTTGAAATGAAAAATTCCCATTAGAGGTTTTGTTTTATTATATAAAAAGATATAATCAGTAAAACCATAGGAGGGAGTCCCACAAGAAATTGCATAAGCTTAAAGTAGCTTCCCTTCATTTTATGTTAAAAGGTTTCCATTAACTACCCCTCAAATAATAATCAGAAAAAGCATAGCAGGGAGTGCCACAATAGCTAATCTCGTACATAGTAGTTGATTCAAATTTTGTGACATGTATTTGCAATGAAACATGATACACTACAAATATATCGTATTTTGAAATATCAAATATGCAGTCAAGTTATAAATAACTTTTTGTTATGAACTTTGCGACTACCGAGGATGGTTCAACAACTTTGTCACAATACTCGATGTTTTGTCATGGAACAACTTTTAATATTTTAGGCGTATCTGTGATGCTTGCCTCTCGAATCCTTCTGTTGAATATCAAAATATGAGTCCAAAACACATGTTTCTCAAGCAGGTGAAGTAAGGTAAAGATGAATAATGAGGTGTTTGGGATTGCTTACTCGAAATTGTTTATCTGCATAAAAAAGATAGACCTAAACCAATAAGTTTCTTCAAGTGCTAAAAGAACCAATAATAAAAACGAAAAACTTAATTGAACACAAGTTTTCCTCTAGTGATATACATCTCCTCTTGTAACCTTAGGAACCCATAATCAAATTACTTGTTTTGCTGATTTTGTTGTTGTTGATGTGTGTCATAAAGGACGACTTTGACCTCATGATCTTCTCGATTTGTGCTTTTTTCGGTTTCCCATCAGGTCCTTATCAAGTGGTTTGCTCAATCAGATAGGTAATAGATAATCATTCGAGCTATGCAAAGTAAGAATCCAACAATGTTTGGTACCTACCAACCCAAATCGGCATGTAAGATTATACTATGACATATATATGGACTAAGAGAGCCTCACTTAAGTAATCGCACTTAATGCTATGTAGAATTGCTTACTTACTTAAGCCATAAAAGAACCATGCAAGAAACAAAGAGTTAAAAAGAATGAGAGGCGAGCGACATGTACTCCACACTTTTGTCCTAATCACTTTCCACCGAATAAATGAATCATATTCGAGTTTAGGCTCGATGAGATGTATAAAAGTCTATTGATCATGGCTATATATTCCTAACGACCGATCAAGGCCATCCATATTGTAAACTATTAGTCTATTACTATGATGCTTGTAGGAGCAACAAACATAGCAAGATTAATAACAAATACCAATCCATCCGACAACTTCAACCCCTTTTTGGAGGTCTTTCACAAATATTAGTGAACTTACCATCACTGCACCAATTCCACCAAAAGTGAATAGAGATATATACTCTTGAACATGCTTTAAAGAATAATTTATTGTAAGTTAAGTATAAAAATATAAAAACTTTTGCCCATGATTACTACCCATAATTTGGTGTAAATATTATAACAAATTATAATAAAGATTCAAATTAACAAAAACCCTAAAAATTACACAATCATACTATGAACCATCATATGAATTATAATTACACAATCATACAAATTAAAATAAATATTCAAATGAACAAAAACCCTAAATTGAATCATCACAACAAAACCCCAAATATGAACCATCATTAAAATATATATATAAAAAAAAAAAAAAAAAACCCTTTATATATGAATCATGTATAAAAATAAATTATTTACCTTTATCAAGTATAATCAGAAACATCAACAAAAGGCCAAATGATCTTTAGACGTGATTCTTGAAGACTTGAATAAAATATTTGTGAATTTATAAACTTTAAAGTTATTCCATAATCAAGAGTGTGTTGTTGATGAAGAAACTTTGGGTAAACATGAGGAAAGCAAAAAATGAATGAATTGAAAAGGTTATTAGAATTGGGACACGTGGAATAAAGACCTAATATATGACGTCAGAAATGAGGCTTATGGCATTTAAAAAACTTTTCATTTATTATATGTAAAGATTTGTGTATTATCTGTACCTCGTGTCCTATTGAGTTGAAGTGTAATCGCGATTCTCCGGTTTGGTATAAATGCGAAAAGAAAATTTTGGAAACGTTTTTATAAAACTGATATAAAAATAGAGTCATTGACTCCGGTAATGAATTGTTATACTTAAGCCATACCGATCACGTGCTGTGACGCACGCAAAGGTCATTTTAAGCGTGGAAGTAGAAGGCGAGTTTTTTGAGCGTAGGAGAGAAAGAGAAACGAATTTACTGATGTAGAAGAATGATCTAAAAAACAAATATGATATCATGGGGCTTATTATTAATTTGTGTATTATGTCACTACAAAATTTGTGACATTTGGTGACTAAAATTTGTGCCTACTAAAAATCATAAAAGTCACCAAATCAAAATAATGAAACAAAAATTAAAACAAACTATACATATTATTTGTAGGAGTTAGAGCATGCCCAATGATAACACAAGTTAAACTTTAACACCATGTCACGTCAGCGCCATATCAGCTTTCATTTTACCTTAACTCACTCAAAAAACACATCTCAAGTTAAACTTTAACTTACCAACAATTTACAAAAACAACCCCTCATTTAGGGCAAATAAATAAATAAAAAAGAAAGAAAAGAAAAAAGAAATGCAATTAACGCCACATGCTTTTAACACCCAACAATAACTTGGGAATAACATGATGGCCACAATGGTTAACGTGGGAATAACACCGAATGTTAAACAATAAAAAAGAAATGCAATTAACGCCCGTTGGTGTGTTAACACCCAACAATAACTTGGGAATAACATGGTGGCCACAATGGTTAACTTGGGAATAACACCGAATGTTAAACAATAACAAATATGAACTTGAATAAAATATTTGTGAATTTATAAACTTTGAAGTTATTCCATAATCAAGAGTGTGTTGTTGATGAAGGCCAAATGATCTTTAGACGTGATTCTTGAAGACTTGAATAAAATATTTATGAATTTATAAACTTTGAAGTTATTCCATAATCAAGAGCGTGTTGTTGATGAAGAAACTTTGGGTAAACATGAGGAAATCAAAAAATACGGAATGAATTGAAAAGGTTATTAGAATTGGGACACGTGGGATAATGACCTAATATATGACGTCAGAAATGAGGCTTATGGCATTCAAAAAACTTTTCATTTATTATATATAAAGATTTGTGTATTATGTGTACCTCGTGTCCCGTTGAGTTGAAGTGTAATCGCGGTACTCCAATTCACACGCGAGTCACCTTGTCAAACCTTAAGGCTGGATGGCAAGTGAGGGTGACCGAGTCACCTTGCCTCCAATTCACACGCGAGTCACCTTGCCACCTCCTTCCACTCATGCGTGAGTCACGCATTTCAAAGGTAATTACGGTGAGCAAATCACCTTCTTGATTTTGGTTAAGTGAAGTGTTTTGTTTGTGTTAAAAAGAAAAAAAAAAGGTGAGTGAGAGTGAGTGCTTTATCCACAAAAAGGTGAGTGAGAGTGAGTAGAAGTGGGATGAGAGAAAAAGCTGACGTGTCATCCGGCCTAACTTTATACATTGCATCAATAAACAAACTTAATAACCCTTCCCAATGGAAAGTCAAACTTCATGCCAAATCTCAAGATCCCAAATTAGTCCCAAGTTTGGTTATGTACTTGGTCATATTTAGTTATCCTTGCTTTCCAAGTCCAAATTTATCTTTTTAGTTTTTGCACTCTATATTCTCAAAAGCAATGAATAAGAAGCTAGTTTTTCAAATTAAAGTTGCATTGTGGCTCTTTTGTAAACATCTACACGTATCCATCTTCGTAGGGGTATTTAAAAACACATTTAATACTTTTAATTAAATTTTTTACAATATACAATATACAATATAATCTAGTTCTAGGAAAATATGAATCACAAGCTATTAAATCCTACAAAATCAGCAATAGATATAGTATTTTAAATCAACAAAACAATTGAAGACATACGGTTTGTCTCCTATTAATATAATAAAGAGTTAATTACATAAATCAACAAAACAATTAACCACATATACGAAGCATATTCTATCATTTGTGTTTTCAATGTACTCCGTATATATTACTTTTGATTTTCTTGTTTAGAAAAAATAGTAAAAATTGGAGCAACAGTCATTGACTACAATATGACTCAAGATTTGACAATACAATGTAAAAAAAACAATTTGTCTCAAGATTTGACATGGCGGCAATAATGAAAGTTTTAAAGCAATCTTTAATGTAAAAAGATCATAATATAATCACCATAATCAAAACAATCTTTAATGTACCAAAACAAAGTTGTTAGATGAGGCGTATCCAAACACACGAGATCGAGATATATCACCAAAACATAAACCACCAAATAAAAATCACCAAACAAATCAAGTTCCGACCAAAACCCAAATACTACTACCAAAACATCATTGGACTCAACCTCAGTTTTAACCATCACCATAAACCATAAAGTTCAAACATTCACCTCTCTGTTCAAACCAAAAATACAAACACAAATTTAGTAATAGATACATATATTTGTTAAGACATCTTGGTTTATGCCTAAAATCCAAATACATCCCTTTAAACAAATAACAGCAACATGATATCTGGTAACCACATCCCACATAAACAAATACAAAAACAAAAATACAAACCACCAAATGACAGATCAGGTTTTACCAGCAACAAAAGAACCATTACTGGCCTTAGTTTCAGATCTAAAAACATCATTGGCCTATGTTTTCACTTTTCAATAAATCTAGAAACAAACAAAATAAATAACATAAACATGAAACACTAACCACCATGAATCCCACACACCTCCGTTTATGATCCCAAACTCCTGAATCCTTGATCTTGTGAATATGATTGAGAATGAGATTGAGTGTGTGTGGATTCACTGGGAATCGATTAGCAATAAAAAGAAAACAAAACGGAAAGCCTTTGACATCCCTTTCGGATATGGGAGATGAGAAGTAACCCGATTAAGCTAAGGTCACCATCCTTCTTCGATCTCTAGAACTCTTTTCGCATCGTTGACCCTGGGGAAAAGAGCATGAGAGTGATGTGAGGGTTTTGGAAGGAGATAAAGGAGTTATAACTGCTAGGTCAAGATGGTGATGGATGATCTCTTATCATGGAAGTGGAAGGCGGATGTTTTATGAGTGGGAGAGAAAGAGAAACGACTTTACTGATGTAGAAGAATGATCTGAAAAACAAATATGATATCATGGGGCCGGTGTATTTGGGGTGGGTTCTAAGTGTATTTTGTTTTATTATTAATTTGTGTATTATGTTTATCTCGTGTCCCGTTGAGTTGAAGTGTATTCGCGGTACTCAGGTTTGGTATAAATGCCGAAAGAAAATTTTTGGAAACGTTTTCATATATAAAAATAGAGTCATTGACTCCGGTAATGAATTGTTATATACTGATGCGATGTCGGTACGCATGCAGTGTCATTTTTAAGCGTGGAAGTAGAAGGCGAGTGTTTTGAGCGTGGGAGAGAAATAGAAACGACTTTACTGATGCAGAAGAATGATCTGAAAAACAAATATGATATCATGGGGCCGGTGTATTTGGGGTGGGTTGTAAGTGTATTTTGTTTTATTATTAATTTGTGTATTATGTGTATCTCGTGTCCCGTTGAGTTGAAGTGTATTCGCGGTACTCCGGTTTGGTATAAATGCGAAAAGAAAAATTTTGGAAACGTTTTCATATATAAAAATAGAGTCATTGACTCCGGTAATGAATTGTTATACTTAAGCCATAATGATGCGATGTCAGTACGCATGTAGTGTCATTTTTAAGCGTGGAAGTAGAAGGCGAGTGTTTTGAGTGTGTGAGAGAAAGAGAAACGACTTTACTGATGTAGAAGAATGATCTGGAAAACAAATATGATATCATGGGGCGGTGTATTTGGGGTGTGTTGTAAGTGTATTTTGCTTATTATTAATTTGTGTATTATGTCACTACAAAATTTGTCACATTTGGTGACTAAAAATTGTGCCTACTAAAAATCATAAAAGTCACCAAATCAAAATAATGAAACAAAAATTAAAACAAACTACACATATTATTTGTAGGTGTAGGAGTTAGAGCATGCCCAATAATAACACAAGTTAAAGTTTAACACCGTGCCACGTCAGCATCATATTAGCTTTAACATTTTATTTTAACTCACTCAAAAAACACATCTCAAGTTAAACTTTAACTCACCAACAATTTACAAAAACAACCCCTATAAACTAGGGGTGGCAATCGAGTCGTGTTCGTGTTAACCTATTCGGGTTCGGCGTGTTGGTAAGATACCTTTACCCAAACAAGACCCATTTATTAATCGCACAAGAACTCAACCCTAACCCGGACCAGTATAACACGTAACCCATTTGTGACCGCTTAACCCATTTAAGTAAATAGATCAGCGGTGAATAAAGTTGGTGGTTTGTCGATTTAACTGGTTTAAATGAAAAAACGATATAAGGATCTACAATATGATAAAAATAGATCAAAATAACTATGCAACCAATTTTCTAAATTATAATACGATTTTTATGATATTTAAGATATAAAATTATAATTCACTCATTCTAAGAATAACAAAATACAATTAATCCACACGCAACATAAAACCAAGTTATACATTTTATTTTAAGATCTCTTATACTTAAATGGGTTCACGGGTTGACCTGCTTAATACTTACTCAACCTAAACACTAATTCCGCTTATTAAACGTTAGACGGCTGAACTGCTGATCCAAACCTGTTTATCCTCAACTCAAACCTTTTTAACTTCGTGTCAAGTTCCTTTCGTTTATATAGTGTCGAGAATTGCCACCCCTACTATAAACACACCCTAACTTGCTTCCATCTCTCCTTCCCACACACTCGTCACTCCCACACTCACCAGGAACTCAGTCATCACTCCGTCATACTCCGGCCACACTCCGTCACCGAAACCCTAACTCTGTCATACTCCGGCCACACTCCGTCACCGAAACCGTAACTCTCCGTCATCTTTGATCACCGGAACCATGGACGGCGCCGTCTCCGATCGCCGTCACCACCGTAGTTAACCGAAATACTCGCCGGTCATCAATTTATAAAATTAGGTATAACACAATGATTACTTTACATTTTGCTTTGAATTTTTGTGCTAGTTAATTTTTTTAATCATATTCATCTATAGATCTGTTGCTCACATTTCGCGATCATTTGTTAAGCTAGTTATGTAATTTAGAATAATAATATGATATTGTTGAAGGTTTTGACCTTTGAGAAATTGAATTTATTTGTTGAATTTTGTTAGTTTCGTTTGTTTTAGGAAGAGAAGGCGAAAAGGTAATTGGATGGTTGTTGGACTTCAATTTGTACATATCACGATATTGTGTTAGGTTTTTAATTTTGATAGGATCATGGAATATTTCTAGTTGAATGAGAAGGCGAAATAGGAACAAAATAGGAAATTGGATCGTACAACTTTTGTTGTTGATATTATGTGCAACCAAGTGAGTTTGCAGCTTGTCTTTTAAAAGTACGCAGATGTAATAATGTCAAGTTTAAGGCCTCTGGTTTGGTGAAGGTTTTGGTTTCAGAAAGCCATTGCATGGGTGGCTGTAGATAAGACACTAAATTTTGTAGGTTAACTTGGCTGTAGGCGCAGAGTGCTAGTTACAAGCGTTTCTCAGAAGCATGAAAGGATGTTTAGATCTTTTTGTCGCTGAATTAGGACGTTAGGATCCTGTACACAAAATTAATAAGGAACTTGAAGAAGTTAGTAAGAGATTTGTATATTATTAAATGTGTGTAGAATAGTTTTTTACCAAATGTCCCTAGCTACTATTGATTTAACTTATGGCATGCTCTCTGATCATCATTGCAGCAGCAAGTGAGTAAAGTACTTTTATACACAGTCTCTATATAAAAGAGGGGTATGAACCTAGTAATCTACACATGTATCTGTAAGATTTTGTAAGAATGCTATACGGAGTAATATAGTAGTATCTTATTTTTTGACCTGAATTATGTACGCGGTCTTAGTCAAAAAGTTGCCTAACTTGGGATAAGTCAAGCCTTGAAGAGTCGCAATTGCATAACGATAGAGTCAAAACAAGTCACTGCAAATTCTATTTTTGCTCTGACTGAAAAATTCATTTTAACTTAGTCGTGCTACTGATAAATTGTCAAGCCTACCGTACTTCCTCTAAACTCTCTGGATGTTGGTTACTTGGTTGGTCATATGTTAAGTCAAGATTCGGATACTAACTTAACTTACATAATAAGGCTAGCAGGGAAGTGGTATTAGCTTGAATGAAGCTTTGTAGTGTATGCAGATGCTTGTCCCAATATATGACTGAGGTTGAGATACTGAATAAGCCGTTAGAACATGAAATAATAGCCAATTGTATGTGTTAAATAATATACATAGGAAGACATCCGGTTTTATGTGCTCAATAAAAGAAAAGGCCTTATAACTGCTGTAGTCTGTTATGTAGAATAGTAAAAGTATACATGGAATTGTACTTATAGTTGTGTTTTTGGCAGCTTAATTGGACTGAAGAATATATTTGCAAGGCAACTAATGCCCAAGAAATACATTGTTCGTCTTGTGATGGATAGGTATGTTGTTAGCGATATATTATGTTTTCTACATAGGAGAGATTTGTGATAAATCAAGTAAAATTTATGGAGGGAGACAACACTAAATAGAAAATATCATAAGCTGACTGGTTTGTGAAAAGCTCACCCACGGTCAATTGGCCATTACAAAACAGGGCAGAATGGTGTATCAAATATGTCGCCTTTTGTTTTTGATATCGTCTTAAAAACCTGTTTTGTATTGTATTGAACATGATGAATGTTCAAGCCTTCAAGGGAATATGCATACTAATGACCATAATTAATAGGAAGTGTTCTTCAGTGTTTGTTTGTTATAATTTACAAATAAACAAAGATCATTTTTAAGCTGCTGGATGTTATCTACTGACAATTTGTTTGGATCTTACATGGCTGTTGTTCATCCTGTTAATATACTTCATTGATTATCAAAATTTTATCTGATGCAGGGGCCAGAAATCTGTAAGTTATCAGGAGCGCAGTACAGTTGTTGGTGGCATTACATATCGTCCTTATATGAGGTAGAAATTCTACATGTCTGACATGATTTATTATTCTTTTTCTATTCGGAATAATTTCATTTTGAAAAGAGATTTTTGATATTCATTTGCGTATATTGCTACTCGATGCTTATATAGCTGGTCTTTTTGGCCTTTTGGCTGTATTTACTCCTATTTCTGTCATATAGTAGAATTTTCTTCGTTTGATTCTTCTTCGGCTTGTTTTTGTCAATGTGATAAAGAAACAGCTCTTTTGACAATGGCTAAATTCTTTCATATTGTCACTTCTGCTTGAACATCTTGTAAATCGGCACAAGCTTTTAGTTTTCGCTATGAGAAATCATTTTTGTAGTCATCTTGTGTATACGTACTCTATAAATGTTGGTTCATAACTTCAACTGATTATTAACTATAATACACAGGTTGTCCTGGATGGATATTCGGCACCATTAACAACAAGAAACTTTTGCAAAACTGGTAAGATAGTGAAGTATTACATCATCTTTTTAACTTGTCTCTCGAAATTAGTATACATAATTAAATTTATATCCAAATATCAACATACTAAAACCAGGGTTTTAAGGAGTTTTGTGGCTACAAAATGACTCAAACGGGGAACAAAGCAATCTTTTAATAACTCTTCGTGCAACAAAAAGTACAATGGTTAATGTTTTGAAGCAACTCAGATTTACTAATAATTTTTCTTGTATTTAATGATGTTCAGGTAGTTGGCGGGACTTATGACGGGATGAAGCTAAAATGCACTGACCAAGCTATTCTCTCAGACAGCGGGATCGACAAGAGCGTAGGTTGTAGTTTTCCACTAGAGATAATGTCATATGGATAGTTTGAACCACTCTATAAAACAGCTTTAAGCATACAGGTTGGTCCACTATAGATAATGCCATGTGTACCTCGTGTTCCGTTGAGTTGAAGTGTAATCGCAGACTCTGGTTTGGTATAAATGCGAAAAGAAAAATTTTGGAAACATTTTCCTAAACTCGATATAAAATAGAGTCATGACTCGATAATGAATTGTTATACTTAAGCCATACCGATGCGGTTTTGATGCGCAAGAATGTCATTTTTGGGGAAAATGAGATAACCTCTTAGTTTTTTTAAATGTTAGTGTCACAAGATAACTAGTTTAAATTTTCTGATTAAAATAGTATTAAAATAATTATCTCGAAAAATTACGGGTTTTATAGTCTACCCTCAAGAGAATTTTGTCCTCAAAATTTAATTGACTTAGGACTTGAGCGTGTTCGGATAGTATTCACCCTTCGTTTACATTGCACACAGAAAGGTAAGGGTGTGAGAGTTGGTGAAAATATTTCGTGAGAATAGTGCACATGACAATGAGGTTTGTTGTTTTGTAATTTATTATACTAATCTAACTTTGAATTATTCAATAAAAGGTACGTTTTCTTGTTGCTTTGTGATTTATTATGCTAATCAAACGGGATGTTTCCTTGTTGCTTTGTAGTTTTATACTAATCAAATTTTAAATTATTCAATAGAAGGGGCGTTTTAAACGCTAGACAAAAAAAGTCAAAAGTCTTTACAATAATGTAAAAATAAAAGGGTAATTGCAAAATATGTTCTTGTGGTTTCTCAATTTTGCAGCGTATGTACCTTGAAATTTAAAATTGCGAAAATGTCTCCATGGTCTCCATTTTGGTGCAAATAAAGCCCTTTAACTAACGCCGTTATCTTTTTTCGTTAGTTAAGGTCAAAGCATACTGAAACGACTAATTTACCATCGCCTTCTTCACCACGTAAGAACATAAAACACACTACCCGATTTTGCCCGAAATTTTAAACATTAACGACTTGAACAACTTGTTTATAAATCTTGTTTCAAATCACTAACACACTTGAAAATCGAGAAACACCCACAATATCATACATAATTCGTATGTACGAGTTTTTTGACATTTTAAATGGGTAAGAACAAGAACTGCAGCTTGAAAAGAAACTAATTTGCTCCTAATTATTATTATATTTACCAATGTTGCAAAATCGCGAATCAGAATGGTCGGGCGGTCGACCACCCCGCAATGAGAATCGGTCAAGTCGGGATTAATCCATGATTAATCTGATTAGCATTTCGCAATTTTTTGTATTTTGAGACCAAACTAAAAATCTTAACCGATTCCAAGCGCAGTATGCTTCCAAACCTCAATAAAAGGCTCTAATTTTGGTTATGATTTATCACAAGTTATAAGTGAAATATACGATCCCCAAATTAAGTAGAACGCCTAAATTATTTTTTTTTTAAATGACCGACGGTCTGATTTGGCCGATTCGACCGATTTTTGACCGATTCGGTCGATTTTTAATCGATTCAACCGATTTTTTGATCGCTAGTGTCGATTTTTTTTCAGCCGATTTTTATCAATCGATTTTAAAATCAACATGATTCGACCGATTAACGATTAATCTACCGAAGTTAACCGATTTTGCAACATTGATATTTACATACAGATATTGCAATATGTACCAACATACATTTAGTACTAAAAAGATACACCGAGTAAATTCCTTCGCTACAAGCCTCTATTTATATACGCCACTTCCACGTTCGACTTTGCTAAGCAATTATAGTCTACTAGTAGGCTTATATTCCTGCTATTAATAAAATAGTTCTAAGTTAACATCAAAATGTATCCTATACACTTGTATATTCCACACCTATACATGCTCACAAAATAGAGAGTTTAAGATCGTGAAGAAAATGAGTGTTGTAGAAAACGATACAAGTCAAGCAACCATGCACAAAACTTAATCAATTTCTTCATGCTTTAACACTTGTACTACCCAATTGGTGTTGTTACAGATAAGTCGCCCATTTTGTTTCCACGATGTGAATACCATTAGTAATCTCATAAGAGTATTTATTTATGGGGAGTGATATGACACGGAAGCCTTTTATTTGCACAAAGAAATTTGAATGAAAATGACATTTATACCCCTACTTATTTCACTCACTTTTCCATCGTTGTCTGACTGTCTCCTTTGTAAACTCTTAACCCACCTCAGAATTTCAATGATTACCCTCGATCTTTACCACCTAAAACATTTTATCTATTAAAATAAGTTTCTCATAGCTTTTTTCAGTATTTTTGTGGGGTTAAATAAAAGAGAGAAAAGAGAGCAAGCTTTCAGCGCCTGACTGCATCCCGACAACCTTCGTCGACGCTGTTGATACAAAAGCTGTTCCTTATTTCGGGCCCGATTCAGATCAATTAGATCTTAATGCTGAGACCGCGCACCAAAATGTAAAACACCGCTAGCTTATCATGTGATTGTCTCCCACGATTATCCTCCGGTGAGAGTAAGAATCGGTTTTGGGTAT
Source organism: Chrysanthemum lavandulifolium (assembly GCA_022545495.1). NCBI lineage: Eukaryota > Viridiplantae > Streptophyta > Magnoliopsida > Asterales > Asteraceae > Chrysanthemum > Chrysanthemum lavandulifolium. The sequence goes on from CM040244.1 coordinate 276,532,415, forward strand.
AGTTGAGAATTGGGCTCGTAGATCGTACCTTTAATGATGACTAGAATGCCCTTTATATACACACGAAATCCTTGTTGGTTTCGTGTCCCCAATCTTCGCGATCCCACCTAAATCGGTCAACTAATATATATCTCATAAATAAGACATATCCGATATCGGTTATAATAACTTCGGGTTTGGGCCTTCGCGAGCCCAAACCGTTACCGGGTTAGCCCATGCGTACTGGGCTTAATTGTTAGTATCGTTCATTGGTTGGGTTCATGACCCGGATGTAGACTATACGTCATCATGTCCCCCAGTCTAGTATGCGTAGGGACAACCTGCGGATGCTAGACTAATAGTTGCCGCCCGTAAATTCTTCGTAACGTAGCAAAAAAGCTAAAAGGGTGTCCCGCCATGAGGAAAACACGATGAACCTAGTTGAAATATTTCAAAATGCCCACCTCGTAAAATGTGGGAAAGTTACTGAAAATATGTCACGTCAAACGATCCTATCCACACGTTTAGAGATAGTGGAGTCCACGTGTCAATCATCGCGTGGATGTAAAAACTTATATAACCCACCTCCTCCTCATTACTGTGATTACCACAGTAAAAACATTTCTGCCATTGTTAAAAAAGCTTCAACTTGCAACCAAGAAACCCTTGATATCCTAAAGGTAACCGCGCGTGAGCCATTAATAACTGTACCATGGTCCGTGGTTTAACTGATTTCACCTCCGACATAACCGAGGTAGAACTCCTCGAGTTCTCCTCGGATTATTATATTCCCTTCGAGCTGCATCCGGAAGTTCCGGATGCGCAGGCGTCAATTGCAGACTTCTCCAAAGAGAAAGTAGGGTATACACGCATTTTCGAACAACCGCGAATAGATCCATCTCTCGCACAACAAAAGACTTCTCCAACGCGTGCCCATATCCTTATTCTTGAGTGACATGTTAAATTACTACCGCTCGACATATCCCAAAGACTACATAGGTGCAACCAAAATAACAACTTGGAGGTTAATTGCCGCCTCGGCAATTAACCCGACTAATCCACCTATTACGCGCATTTAACCACACAACGTGGTCAAAGGGTGGGTATCATTTGCTAAGCGCTACGCAGACCGCAATGTAACACGGAGAAACCGGAAGCGCTTAGAAACCGGAGGGAAATTTGTTTCGGATTGATAGTGGTATTCCACAGGATTTCACTTCTATACCTGTGGTTCGCCGCTAAAGGACGAGCGCCCACCGAACATACAAACAGGATGTCGATACAATAAACACCAACCACATACCCACTCGGCCCTACCCCGAGGAATTTTGGTGCATATGGGGATCACCGCAATTACTTTGGTAGACCCGAGAGTTGCCGATTTTCTTCGACGCGGATGCTGCGGGGTGGGTGCTCGTCCTTTCGCATTCCTTTGATTTACTAATGCGAGCCTTTCTTTAATCTTTGTACTTTTCGTAATCTGTTGTTATTTGTCTTTGTTGTGCGTAGATGGATCTATTCGCAGTTGTTGGTTGGCGGCCGCGACAAGTTGTTGTTAGGCGCGCCCATCGAAAGAGGGGAAGAGCCCATTTTGAAGCTACCCCGGGCGCACCTAGAAATGGAGGTGGGAGAGACGGAGGTAGTTCCTCCGTCTACCGGAGGCGACCCTCTTCAAAGCGCGCTTAGCCCTGTGGTACCTTCCTCGTTATGGAGCCGCCGCACGAAATGCGGCGATGCATACGGAAGGAAGAGGAGGAGAGCCAAGGGTCAAGCGCAAGAGATCGCCAGCGGCAATGGCGCGAGCTCCTCTAGGAAGAAGCGCCCGTCATTCGTGTCGCCGAGTCGTCCTCCAAAGTGACGCTAGGCCACCTCCCTTTCACCGACATCGCTACTCCTCGCAAGTGTTATTTTCAAAGTCCTTATTGCATTCCCTTTAATGCTATGAAACAATTTCTAATTCGCCTTAGCGACAAGATTGAACACTGTGGAGTCGCCCCAAAGCTAGCCCCTGCTCGCGGCCGGATCTTCAACCAAAGAGTCGGCATCGAGCCATTCGCCCGAGGCGCGCCAATGGATCGCCTTATCGAGGATTCGTGTCACCGCGGTGCACCAAGCTACGCTATCGCGGCACCAAAGGCCAAGTATTATGCCAAGGTAGCTCCCTGCGAAAAGGACCAACATATTGCGTCATTGAGGCACGCTTGGCCGATGCCTGTGGTGAAGTGAGGCAATGAGCTCAGATGCCCAAAGACTTCAGAGGAAAAATTGGCACCACCGAGCCAAATAAGTCGAACGCATCGCATCACGGATTACAAAGCTTCATGTCATCAGGCCAAATATATGGAAAAGGGAAGGACGAGTTGTTCTCTCGCTTAGGGAATTTTGGTGCAACTGGAAGCTCACTCAAGAGCAGAAATGAAGTTGCACCACCAAGATTGAGTACGATGAGGAGTCAGATCCCACCGGTGTCAACGATTGCCGAGCGTAGTGGCTCATCACCACGGCTCAAGGCCTTCTTGCCTCGCACTTAGAATCTCCAGAGGTAGTAGACAAGTTCGGGCAGCAGTGCACAGACGTGGTAAGTCCGAGGTAGCGAGGATCTTCACGAGGCTAACCTTTGAAAGCAAGCTATCGAAAGGTGTTCCCGGGTACAATAAGCATGCGATGAAGAGCTTGTTGCCGCTATGGAGCGTATGAAAATATTGAGCTTCCTCTTATTGCTCGAGATGGAGCGCGACCAAGATGACACTATAAGTGTTATTATGGAAGGGTTAACTTTGGGGCAGAGGCACAACCGGATTTTTTCCTGAAGCCTGACAAGTCACAAGTGCGGGTGCCTATTTTTGCTCGCCCCCGCGACCTTTTGAACCCATTAGCCCTGGAAAGGGAAATTCCCTTGAAGGAATCCTTAGAGGCCCATGCTGTGAGGGTTGCTAAGAAGAAGGGCGTAAAGGGAAAGGCCATCCTTTGTGGTGTTGGCGCAGCTCACCTTCCTAGGTCTGACGGAGTGCTGGTGAGTGTAGCCACCGTGTCGCCACAAGATTTTGACCTTTTGAAGAGGTTGAAGGAGGCTAGGGACGCTGCACGCCAAGTGGAAGGCTCTCGTCATAAGCGTTGTAATAGCATATAGATTGTAGCCTTAGTTGTAAATATCCTTTGTAAGAACGCATGGTCCTTAACAAAATGTTCCTTTTGTTGAACTCGTGTTGATGTGGTTGTGGTTTATAATGCTTGTACTTAGTTATTCGCCTTACGTAAAAACATTTTCATTGTCTAAGAATCAAACTGTTGTGTAAGCTGCCGAATAGTATGTGGAGTTCATGATCATATGAACTAGCATACTTATAATTTTTGTTTTTGTTTTCATTTATTGTTATTAAATGATATCATCAGAATCCCATGAGATTCTAAACATGGTCCCACGGATTGGTTAGAATCCTATGGGATTTTTTTCAAAATCCCATGGGATTAGTACTGAATCCCATGTGATTTAGTTAGAAATCCCAAGGGATTCATTGCAATGTGTTTTATTATGACTATTACAATGTTTTTTACTGCATGATTTGTTTAATAAACTTGAAGCAAAGTTAGATTTAATTTGTGATGAACGACTTGTTGTTGAAGATTATTTGATGAAAGCGATGCCAGATTACCCTGGTGATGTAAAGTTTCTTGAACTACATCAAAAGTATGCTCAAATTTTCAAGCAACCGAAGCCATTAAATGATCACAATCAGGTGATGATGGAAGTAATAGCGAAGGAAATAATGGTGATGATGGTGACAATGATGATGATGAGGATGGTGATGGGGAGGATGATAATGATGATGGTAATGGGAAGGATGACGATGATGAGGGTAATGGGGAGGATGATGATGACGATGATAAGGATGGGAATGATAGGGTAACTTTAGAAGATTTTGGCAACGAACCAACCGGTGGTTATCTAGATGCCAAGAAACGAGATGATACAACTCTGGTTGATGAATCTGAAAAAAAGAATACCACCAAGACAAACTTGCTTCTGCCCGTGAACCATTACTGTTCGATGAACAGTAACACCAAACTATACCCGATATCGGATAGAGGCTATCCGATATCTTCCATGTGTTTTGTCCGAGAAGTAAGCCACGACCAGGCAACAAAACCACCCATTGCTGTTGTTCAAAAACTAGGAACCAACAAGAATCATCAATCTAATAAATCCTAAACACTTGAATCTAGTGCAAGTTTAGGATTGAATAAACTAACTTTAAAATCTAATTGACTTACAAAGAAGTCAAATAGGAATTAAAGAATAGAAAATAGTGGATCGGTATTTTACGTTTTATGATAGTGGAATAATACATCCATGTGAATGGATCATGGAATCAACATGCTGAAGTGAGAATATAATATGTCGCATGTACAAGAGCTACATATAATGCGTAGGGTTTTAGTCTTGGTCAACAAGTAACCAAGCCCAAGCACCTTATTCTCCCTTTGCTCGATCGCTTGAGTCGCTCTAGGCCCATAGCAAACCCATTCGTCCCAAGTTAATGTCAAAACAACCCATGGGTCGAATCAATGATCGGGTCAAGTTATATCATATCGGGTATAGAATATTCAAGTATTTATAATACGTTCGACACGTACACTCGTGTTTATCGTGTGTGACCCCATCGGCCCACACACTTCTAGTCGTTTACGTGTGTTTATAACTCCTACAAACCAACAGCTCCCACTTGGGAGTTGGTGTGTCGAATGGCACACAAAACTAACGATGGAAATGCCGCTTTTTAACTAAAAGTGTCTGAGAGAATAGATTCATAAAAGTTTCTCAGTAGCATGGTCATTCAATGTCTTGCTCTAGTCATCCTTTGTTATAGATACCGTTAAACCATGGATAACGGATCTCAAATCATTCCATATAGTTTAACCATTTAGAATCTCGTTATAGATTTTAATTCAGATATACCAAATGTAATCAAGAATCATCTTGCATTACCCTTTGGGTTTGGCCAAACAATTATCCGATTAAACCGGAGAGGCGCCATGGTATCTTTTGCACATATCAAGTGGAGTAACAAATCATTTATCGACTACAAGTGTTGTGGATGTGCCTCACATCACCGAAATATAGCTTTTATAACTACCTTGTTCATATAGCGCTATGATACTTACACAAAATGATATCCACCCATAATGTAACTTTCTTGTATCTCAAGTCTAAGGATGAAGATAACAAACAATTTTCAATATTTTACTTATGACAAGGATCCAAAAGTAAATGTTTGAAAGTTGGGGAATCCAATATGCATCTCTAGCGAATACACATGAGTTTCGACGGAACAATCCACATTCTTGTTAGAATATAACCAACACTCACATTTGCCTTACATAATAATTTTCCCATATTGTTAACCGACAATGGACATATCTAGAATAATAAAATTATTCAAGGATTAAACATGCAAATATAGGATAACAATTATTATATGAATGAATAACAAATACCAAGTATCTTTATTCATCATAAAGTAAAAATTGTCTTTCTATCCCAATTATCCAAATACTAAAACAGATATGCATGAAACTCATTTAGTAAGTTGAAGCCGTCCCCTTGTATTTCAGCAGCTTGAGTGTCTCGATTCTTGACTTTGGCAATTTTCTTCGTATATCCGCGCCTTTTCGTCCAAATAAGTGCCATTCCAGCAATTTGCCTTCAAGAGACCTAAAAAGTGAAAAGGAACGATATTAAGTAATAACGGATAAAAAGTGATCAAATAAGGGCTTAAACGACCCTTCAAAAGGTACATTTTAAAACCTTATCAAATATCCCTACACTTGGTATTTGCTTGTCCTCAAGCAAATGTGCTTTTAGCCAATTAATTTATAAGTTGTGGTCATGAAGCATTGGTTTAGAACAATCCACAACACATATAAGCCCCAAAAGTCATAACAAGCACGGAAATTACATACTAGCACCTCACATGGGGTGTTTGATACTCACATCTCTCGTGTATATGAAATATAACAAGTTGGAAATGGAAGATAAACACTCATTAACCGGTCCTAGTACATAGATTACCATAGGCTTGAGAATAGATCAAACCTCCATCGCTTGGCGTAGCACCTAGGAAAGACTATCAAAGAGGTCTTTAAAGGGTTGTAATGTTAGGCTTACGGTAGGAAACAAAGGGTTTGGTGGGATAGGCTATTGTTGGTGGCAAGTCAAAAATCTCTATGTTACAAGCATACGAAGAATGGTGTTGCTAAGCCAAGACTCGACACTCTAAACTCTAGATAACTCAAACAAACAAACATGAATTTAAAGATAGATGTAGATGGTAGTCTGTATGTTTTATTTTTATTTTTTTATTTTTTTTTGTTTTTATTTTTTTAACACTCTATTTTTTTTCTTTTTCTTTTTCTATTTTTTTCGATTTTTTTTCATACACTTTACTCTACCATCCTCTACGATAACATCAAATGATAGGGATTTATAGGCACATCCCTACACTTGAGTTTTCATTACTCTAACACTAATTTGACCCGAATTGAAAAGATCAAAACACTTGGAGTACATTATTACGCAAATAAATGGAATTTGAATTTAACGCCCTTCCGTCATTTCATAAACTTTAACTTTTCCCATGAGTCCCAATCGTCCCAAAACCGTGGTACAAAGGATATGACTCGACTTAGCAACTTATGCAAGCAACTAGATAATTGAACTAAGGGTTTTAGGTGATAATAATAATGCACTAAAAGTGAGCGCATGTGGTAGGCTAAGGCGATTTGGGTGTACATTCGGGGGTGTAAACAATGTTTTCATTGATATTCCGAAAACCAAACATCACGAGAACCGCGAAAAGGATAGGCTCGAGGATTAACTAGGGGTATCGTGTACTAAATATGAGTACAACGCAGGGTGTGGGGAATTACTCAACCGATGCGGAAGAAGTAAGTATATTACGTGTATCAAACAAGGGTTATCCGAATGCCTCTTATCATTGAGTTATTCCTAACTACACAAGTGTAGTCTTACTAGCGATCTCGGATGTATCACAAAACAAGTTCTAGAATCTAATATAATACCGGTTCACACTCTAAGCATTAAAGATGAATGCTTTAGTTCCTACTAATCTAAGTGGCGATCCTCACATTTTGGGTGAAATTTAAGTGGTAAAGGGTTTTGTGCTAGTCATATAACATCCTATCCGTGAGACGCTTTGTTAAGACTAATGGCCCACTCCTATATGTCATGAAAATTTTTAATTTGGTGCCAAAATTACCCTAATCAACATTTTCTCATGGTTTATTACACAAATACAATTGATAAAGCAAATAGTCATGGGTAAGCATAGTTTCAAAGTTCCGCTTTATTTTCCTCCCACACTTAAACTAAACATTGTCCCCAATGTTCCCGAAAGTATCAAAGTTATGATAATAGAAGGTAATAAAACGAAGAAACTAATACTCCCACGATTAGCTCGGTAGGATCCGTAAAGTGGTGGTTAAATCCTTTCCAAGAAGAATGTATGCGTGAAAAGCTCCTTCCAATCTTATGTATCTTCTTCTTAATAAATTAAACCCGCACACTTGAAGAAAACAAACGAAACCTTCGCATAAAAATCACAGTAATAATATATATATAAGACTTACTAAACTAGGATATAATGTCATGAATGGATGTTTACTGCACTTGGAAAATTAAGACCGAAAATTCCAAAATTTATAAGAGCTCAAAAATGAGAATAAAAATAATCTATTGTTTTTACTCCTTCCCGACGCCGTCAGTTGCGATCCTCGACGTCAAGTTATCCCGACAAAACCGGTCTGCGATTTTACGAAAAATTCGGAAAATTTACATCTTTAGAACTGAAAATTTCGCAAAACATCTATTATGACTCGATACAAGCATTTGACTCGAACAAACACACATATATATCTTTTAATTAATTGTAATTCTCATGTTCACGCTTTCTTTTGAAAACGTGTAATCCTCCCTACACTTATCTTTTATGTAAAATACCTTTATATGCAATTAAGACGAGGTTAAAACAAAATAAAGCATTTTTACAAATTTAAACATGAGAATAAACAATCAATAAAAGATATACGACACGCAAATAAAAATGAAAAACAAATACACATGGGTTGCCTCCCAAGAAGCGCTTGTTTTTGTTTGAGTCATGAGCCTGACTCTACCCTTATTTAACGGATAAAGGGGAGGTTTTCCCTACACTTAAGCTTAAGTGCGGGTAATAGTAGCGATACACACCCTTAGGGTGTAACTTTGCTACGTGAGGAAAGGGTGATGGGTGATTTATATGCTCAAAGGAGTGTGCTCCATTCATTATAACCTTACCTAATTCTATTGGTGTAGCGGTGAATCACATCTCTCCTAAAATGGATCATCTTCATCAACTTCAAAAGATTCTTAGTTAAGGATCCATCTTGACCTAATAAACCCAGCTTTAAACCCATAATGTTTCTTGTTATCAACCATGAATGGGTGATATAAGTGTGTAAGGTCATGAGTTACTCCTATATTAGCTTCCATATATAAGAGGAAGCTTCCATATAAAAACTACACACCGAAAACTAAAAATTCGGATTCTATATATAAGATTACAATCGCGACGGCCACCCTTTGATTTGTGACGCCGTCGGTCGCCATCATTAGGGATCTGCTCTTGCCACGCTTAGTCTTGCGACAAACACCTTATGCTTGTGACACCGTCCCTTCACCTCGCCCGCTCGATCAAATCTAGGCCCTGAGTTGCGATGACCTACTCTTTTAATGCCCGACACCGCCACTTGAAAATAAGCAATTTGGCTACCGAGTCACAAAAGTGATGCGACGACGCCACAGATAACACCTAATGCCGCCCTTTGTATTTCAAAGACTGAGTGTCTCGATTCTTGACTTTGGCCATTTTTCAGATATCCGTGCCTTTTCGTCCAAATAAGTGCCATTCCAAATAGAAGTTTGCCTTCAAGAGACCTAAAATGAAAAGGAACGATATTAAGTAATAACGGATACAAAAGTGATCAAATAAGGGCTTAAACGACCCTAAAAAGGTATATTTTAAAACCTTATCAAATACCCAAGTCTTTCTTCATAAGTCATTGGTGGCGAAAGCCATTCATCATTGATATGGTTACCACTGGATTCGCCAACCAAGGCCTATGCCTTCTGGAGTCTTCTCAAGGCACCAAGACAAAGGAGAACATTGACTTGGTCTTCCCCACGCCCCGCTATCTCCTTAGCTTCCCGCCAAGACAGTAGAGAGGGATGAAGCCCTAGTGTTACCACAAATCATGGGACTCCATGATCTCCAAGACGCGCTAACACTATCCAAGCTTATTTCTTCACCTATAAATATTTTGGACGAGTCATTTCAATGGTATGTTCACTCAACACAAGATTTTCACATACCCATATTATTTACAACACATATCACATACTTAGTCTCACGGAGGTGGTTCGCAGGCCCAACGCCGCAATCACTTAACGGTGTCTACTATTTTTATTGCAATTGGCTACAAGTTTGGCGCAAGAATATCACCTCATACCCTTCGATCACCATCAAGGTCCGGTCATACGACTATTGTGGGACCCCCACTATTGGTCTCGTTATTCCAAACTTACACCCAAATAATCACGCCACTAGTTTTACGGTATGAATCAAGGAAGAGAGGATACCCTCCCAAGTTTCTCGACCTTGACACCAATCCTAGTAAATGATCCTAACAACCTTCCCAATATAACCGCGCCCACCTTTACCACACGATCTCACCAAATAACTCCCAACAACCATGCTTCAACCTCGCTAACCCCGAACCAGAATCGCCCGCTGCTTGTCGGCTAACATCAAGCACTAGAATCTTTACTAATGGCTTCAAGGAGGCAAGCTCGGAATGTAGAGATGCGGGAGTTAGAATACCTGCCGATGAGTACGACTAAGAGTTGGAAATAGAGGTTAGCCCTTGGCTCCCGGGCTACACGCTAAGCAAGGATAGGGTCTTGAGTAGTCGGGCGAAAGTGGAAGGTCGGTTGGTTTTGAAGATGTTTTGATTGTTAGGAATTAGAAATTCCATGTATTAAAGAGTCGGTCACCTCAAGTATATGTAATCGTTAGAAAGCTCGTAGTCATAGTTATTTTATGTTAAGTAGTATTTAGTTAAGTAACACCGTGGAGGACGGACGGGTCTTTACCCATTGTATGCCCGATCCACACCCGTAGGTGGCGTTTGTTTGTAAGAAACTATAAATACCTCTACCTCCCAAGGTAGAGGGTCGAGCTTCAATACCATTTTTCTTTGTTTCACATAGTTCCCAACTCTCTTCCTTTCTCTCACTAGAACTTTTCTCTCTAAACTCTTGTTAACGCCCACATGGTTATGGTTTAATGTGTTTGTGAAACCTATATCTAACAATTGGTATCAAGAGCCATGGTTTGATCACCATCTTTCATGCTTTTTGTTTTGGTGGATTTCATAAGGTTTTGGGGTATTAAAGGTTTAGGAGAGTTTGATTCATTGGACAAATTCTAGTGTTAAAGTTTGAATTTTGCTTGTACTTTTGTGTTTAGGATCATCATATGTGTTTATGTTTTGAATTGGAAGGCTTAAATCATTGTGGTTTGGTTGTTTTGATTGATAAAGTGGTTATTTGTTAAGTTTGTACGGCGAGTTGAGTCTCGGATAGTTTTTTCTTCAAAGCGAGTTGCTTTGTTATTGGATGCGAGTTGGTACATGCGACTTGGCTGCTTAGCGAGTTGATTTTATGCGACTGGGTTCTAAGCGAGTTGTTTCTTTGCGACTTGATATCTAAAGCGACTTAGCTATTAAGCGAGTTGTAAAGCTAGCGAGTTAAATTAAGCGACTTGGTGTTCAAGCGAGTTGATTGTGTTGCAGTTGATACTAAAGCGAGTTGGCTATTTAGAGACTTGATTCATTGCGTGTTGATGTGTTTGCGAGTTGATGCTAATGCGACTTGGCTATTTAGCGAGTTGATTGCTTGAGTTGCGAGTGGCTATTTAAGTTGATAATGCGAGTTGTGTGGTTAGCTACTTGTTCATTTAGGCTTGTTACTTCTTCGTGATACATTCTTACGGTTGTTCTTTGGTTTAGTAAAACCCGTGAAAGAATCAATTTCCGGCTTAATCAAAGAATAGTAAAATCCCGTAGAGCTTGAAACATGTCTACCAACGCTCCTACTATCATCTCCTCTCGCTGTCGAGGATGTTCAAGCAGCAGGTCGATACTGTCCACCTATGCTTGATGTAATCGACTACGACTCTTGGGCTCAAAGAATCGATTGTACTGTCTTGAAAGGAAAATGGGGTCAACATTCTCAAATCGATTGATGAAGGACCGATAGAGTTGAGACTACTAGAGACATAATTGATACAAATAAAGATGGAACAATGATCTATGGAATAGATGCACCAAAGACGTATGATGAGCTCAATGATAAGGAGAAGAAGAGATTCGATGCGGATATCGTGGCTTCTAACATCATATTGCAAGGTCTTCCAAAAGACATCTACAAGCTTATCAATCACAACATCAAGCAAAGGTCAGATGGGATAATGTCAAGATGCTTCTTTCCGTTCGAATTAACCATGGAAGACAGAGAATCACAACTCTATGATGAATTTGAGCACTTCAAGATGAAACCGATGAGAGTGTCTATGAGTACTACGTGAGATTCCACAAGCTTGTTAATGACATGAGGAACATCGAATGACTATGCCTAACATTCGCTTGAACTCAAAGTTTGTAAACAACATGAATCCCGAATGGCACAAGTTTGTCACATATCGTGAAGCTCACTAAAGGATTGAAGAATACAAATTATGAGCAATCATATGCCTTCCTTCTTCGTAATGAGAGACATGCCATGTTTGAAAAAGGATTCTTGAACAATTCAAAACAAATCCAGGAGAGACAAGCTCATCAAATGATTCAACTGCCTTCTACTCAAACATTGGGATTACCACTAAAGCTTCACAAGTTATACCCATGGGTGATGGAACTCACAAACTCATTCCCGATCCAATGTTCAAACAAGCTGATGCTGATGCATCCATAGGAAACTTCATTAGTCAACTAGCTCTCATGATCAGTCAAAACATGAACACTCTCCCACACACCAACAACAACCTCAGAACAACATCCAATCCACACAATCAAGCCACTGTCAGAGATGGGAAGGTTATGGTGCAACCACTCAAGAAAGGCAAGACGATCGAGAAGAGTGGAGGTGGAGGCTATGGAGGAAATCGTAATCGAGGAAGGATGGAAATCAAGGACAAGCAAAGCTACCAAATGTTACAACTGTGGTGGTGAGGACACATTGCAAGGAATTGCACATCTCCAAAACGTCCTCGAATGCGTGAATACTTGTGGATAAGATGTTGCTAGTGCAAGCTCAGACAATGGAGCAACCTTGGATGAAGAGGAGTTGCTTTCGTCAAGGCAATGCTAAGACATATGATGCGATGTGGATGAGCACCAATTCAGAGATAGGTCACAATCATCGAATGCCTTTCAAGTAGCCGATCGTGATGCATACGACTGATGTTGATGATGGACCTATCGCACAAACAATTTTCATGGCTAGCATTTCTCCAATGGTCTCTCCTAAGGTCTCTTCTTCACCACAAGTCGGACCATCCAAAGACAAAATCATCTCGAGGTATTAAAATTATATGATGAAGTTGATGTGCAAAAGATACATAATGAAATACAATCAATCGAAATCATTGAGTCGATATTGAAAATACGGGTAATATCAATGTTGTCCCATATGATCAATATGTGAAACAAAGTGAAAGTGTGATTGTATCAAGTGATGTATCTCCGCAATCAATGATGATTATGTCTCGTGATGAATACACCGCATATGCCCTCGATGATTCGTTATATCTCGAACTTAATGCCTATAAAGAACGAGTTGCCATTTATGAACAACGTGCTAAGTTTGAGCTAACTACTCGTGAGCGGAGTTGGATAACCAAATGCGCATAATTATTAGAAAAAGTAATTTTAGAGAAGAAGTGTTAAAACAAGAGTTAAATTCCTTACAAGAAAAGCTTTCAAAACTCGCTAAGCAAAAACAAGAACTTCAAGAAAATGTTAAAGTGCTTAAGCAGAATTTCATGCCAAGGAATCAAAACTTTGAATGATTTTTCTAATCTAAAACTTTGAAGAACAAGCTTGAAAATAAGTTGTACGCATAAGGAATACCATTCAGATCGCCCACATGGTCACTAAGCATATAGTTTTAAGCGATAAGCATAGTATTCCCATTATAGATAAACCCAACCCCGAGTATTAAAGAAGTTAGCTAAGGCTCAAAATGTAATTTATGATGGCAATGAGATTCTTAAGCCTAGACTGAAACCTAGCTGCGCTGAGTGTTCTGAGGAAGATAGAATATTAGATGATGCATCTAGGGTGAAAATGAATAAGAAGCTAGAAGATCCTGAATCCAAAATGAATAACATCACGATCAAACCCCATGATTACAAGAAGGAAAACTGGATCTCCGTAAACAAATTTAAGCCTCAAACGTTATTAACACCTGAACAAGTTTTCTGGAAAAGGGATTTAGATAAGCTAAAAGTTGAAAATCTTGCTGAAACAAACCCTTCCCTTAGGAAAATGCCTGCAGTGACTGTGTATTCTCCAAATACACCGATGCATTTAGTTCCTAGAACTATTGCTACTAAGAGCAAGACCTTAATCAACCAATATGTTATTCTTTAACTATTTGTCGATTTTGGGAAAACTTGTTAGAAAAGGATCACACCCACTGGGATAACTGAAGGGGAAAGGGGTTTTGAGCAAACAAAAGAATGCTATCTAACTGAGGTCATGCCTTTCTTCAAACTACTAAAAGATCATTTTGAGAGTCTTAAAAAGGGGATAAGTTCAGATATTAAAGGAATGGAAAAGGAATTTGATGCAATGGTAGTTGAGGTTAGTGACTATGAGCGAGCATTAAAATATAATGAGATTGAGAGGAAGAACTTGCATACCTTGAATGAGAATCTTATTTCTGAATGTATTGCTCAAGATGTGTTTTACATCGCTACTTAATTGCTCCATTAATGCTTCTCAATTTCATGAATTATCTGTTGCTCGAAAGTCTCCCATGATCGTGTCATTGAGCTTGAAAAGATTAATTCAAACTTAATGAGAAAATTGATCGTGATGATCACGATAATTTGGTAAAGCATCTTTCTAAACTAGAAGTTGAACATTTTGATTTACAACTAAAATATCAACATCTAAAAGAAAATGTTAAAACCTCAAATATCAAGACTTCCTTGGATGCTCCCCGAATTTGATGCGCTTTTGAAATTAGCAAACGTGATGAATGATTCGAGCTCATTGTAACACGATCAAAAGTTGAAAGTCCAAATCTCTCAATTGAAGGGTGAAAAGAACAATGTGATCGATCCCAAATGCCTCCTCCTTTAGATTCTCAAGATTTCAAACTTTTCATCTTCAAAACTTGGTTAATGCCTTACAAAAGGAAAACGAGAGTTTTCTAGAAGAAAATGAAAAGTTAAACGACACTTTAAAGAGTTATATGATTCAATGAAAGTCACTCGTGACCAAAACAACGAAAAATAACGCCTTTACAAAAGGAAATTGAGAATCGAGAAGTCAAGAAAATGGGAACCGCCACTTGTTTTAATAAGAATGTTGTTTCAAAGTCACCCTTAGACCGCAAATACACCGTGACGGTTAAATATATTCCTCCTCATCTTAGGAATAATGAACTCTGCTTCATGACTATTGTGCTCACCTTAAGGATAGTCTAGAATGTCTCCGTGAGATTGTTGAAGAGGATTTCATTAATAAACCTCTTGATAGAGAAATTAGGTTTGCTTGCCTGTGCCAAACGATCTCAAGAGTCGCTTGAATGTGTAATTGCAACATGTCCAAAATCCTTAGGTGCAAAAGGCAAAGCCGTGATGCCTTGTTCTATGCCTAGTGCCAAGCATGAAATCCGCTCTATGCCCAATGTTATGAATGTCAACCTTAGGGTGCCTTCAAGTAGTTCGATTCCGATATGTTAGTGCTAAGAAAGTGAATTTTAGTGTGCCCGCAAATAGCTCAAATCACGCCTTAAGAAAGTAAACACTAATGTGCCTTCTAGTAGTTCGATCCTTGCACATCAAGTTCGTGAATGCAAAATTAGATCAACCAACTAATGTTCCCATTCCTCTACAGAGTAATCATGACATTAAAGCGAAAGGTGTCAAAGTCTCAAGACAATACAAGGAATGATAGGACCTTGCAAGCTAAGAATGTGCATTGGAAGAGAGAAGACCAATCTAGGAACTTTAAGTTTGAGTTGAATAAAACGAATCGTGTTGATTCTAGTATTTGCCATAGGCGTACTGTAATTAATTCAAATTCTGATACTACTTGCAAACCTTGTAATGATGTCTGCTTGAATTTTGTTGCTAATCATGAATGTGGTGTTAATGCATTGTCTAATGCTGTCAAATGCCCAGATAAAATTGTGAATGCTAATAATCGTGCAAAGAAGGCTAAAAGGAAAAGACGAAAGATTGTTAGAAAACAGTGAAAACCCATAGGAAGAACATTTATAAAGATAGGTTATTATTGGATACCTTTTGGCCATAAGAATAATCAGTTTTGTCCTCAAACTGCTAAGACTATGCCCACTAGAAAATGGATGCTCATCGGTAGAACTATTCCCTAAGAAGTGAACATACTTTGAATAGGTCAAATACGACACCAAGATCGCATCTATTCCCAATGATTCCATTGCTTCTACTCGATATGGATGCTTCTATTTCGATGTGGGTGTTCCACCATCGTGACTAACCAAGTGGAACCCATTCTTGCATGGGGATCCCAATTATCCGCTTATCCATTCTTGTCTGTGTTCAACCGCAGATCGCTCAAATCGCTCGTGGTACCGGACTCAGCCGCTCCAAGCATATGATCGAGACCGGTCATGGCTCATGAACTTCGTGAGCAAATTCATCGGAAAGTTAGATTCGGAATGATCATTTCGTGCAATTATGGGTTATGGAGATTATGTTGTTGGAAAAGTGTTATCTCCGTGGTATATTATGTGGAAGGTCTTGGTCATAACATGTTCTCTGTTGGTCAATTTCGTGATTCTCGATCTAGAAGTAGCCTTCGTAAAACATACTTGTTTTGTTAGAGAACTTGATGGTAAGGAACTTTAAGAGGTTCACGTGGTTCAAATCTATACACCATCTCTATCGAAGATATGATGAAGTCTTCTCCAATTTGCTTGTTGTCAAAGGCTTCTAAAACAAAGTCATGGTTATGGCATCGTCGCCTCAATCACTTGAACTTCGCACCATCAATGATCTCTCCGTAAAGGACTTAGTTATAGGTCTACCTAGACTTAAGTATGAAAAGGATCATCTTTGTTCAAGATGCCAGTTGGGAAAAAGCAAGAAGTATGCCCATAAACCCAAACCTACAAACTCAATCACAAAAGTTCTCCATACAATTCACATGGACTTATGGACCCATGAGAGTGCGTAATATCTTTGGGAAGAAATATGTGTTAGTTGTGGTTGATGATTTCTAGATTCACCGGTAAAGTTCTTAAAGACAAAGGATGAAACTCCGATATCATCATCAAACTCATCAAACAAATTGCAGTTCATCTTAACAAAACGGTCGAATCATCCGAATGCACAATGGAACCGAGTTTGTTAACAAACAACTTGGTGAGTTTTATGAAAGTATTGGAATCACCATCAAAGAAGTGTTCTCGAACTCCTCAATGTAACGGTGTAGTTGAAAGACTGAAATCGAACTCTTGTGGAAGCCGCAAGGACTATGCCGATTTACTCAAAAGTTCCAATGTTTCTCCGGGTGAAGCCATCGCCATCGCATGCTACACCCAAAATCGATCCCGATTCACACCGCTCATGGAAAACTCCATATGAACTTGTCCACAATGTAAAACCCGATCTTTCATTCCTTCGTGTGTTCGGTGCTTTATGTTATCCAACTAATGATGGTCAAGATTTAGGAAAACCGAGAGCTAAAGCGGACATTGAGTTTTTGTAGGCTATGCACCTAATAGTAAAGGTTACCGAATCTACAACAAGAGAACCCGAAATATCATGGAAACAATTCACATCACGCTTGATGAGTCGACCGTCAAATGGCTCTCGGACAATCCAGCTCAGACCCGACTTCAAAGCAGTCCCATTGGTTCATCTCTTGTACCAAACTCCTCATCAAGAACTCCATATGTACCTCCTCGTAAGATGATTTAAAGAAACTGTTTGATCCAATGTTTGATGAACAATTTGAGCCAAGTAACAATGATATGACAATTCAATCAACAGAGGTCGCTTCTATCCCCGCCAATGAAATTAACCCTTCAACTTCTATGTCATTAAGCCAAGAAGCGCCATCACGACCAACTGCTTCATCAACAAATCTTCAATCATCAAGTGTACATCATGGAAATGCTTCGATTCACGTGATGAAGTCAATCCCTTTGCTACTCCCCAAGATGCTCCATTTGAAAACATATTTGCTCCTCGAATCATCATCGAACCATCTTCTTCAGAGACATCGACTCGCCACTTCAGCCCTCAACAACAACCACATGAATACCTCGTAAATGGACTCACGATCATCCATTAGACAACATCATTGGAAATCCTCTCGTCCAAGATCCACACGAAACAACTTGCAACCGATGCCTTATGGTGCTTCTTCAACTCCGCACTTTCTAAGATCGAACCAAAAGATGTTAAATCCGCCATGAATGAAGACAACCGGTTCAATGCCATGCAAGAAGAAATTCATGAGTTTGATCGACTTGATGTATGGGAATTAGTACCGCCCCAGATTGTGCTATGATCATTGCTCTAAAATGGATCTTCAAAGTGAAACTTGATGAGCATGGTGATGTGTTAAAGAACAAGGCTCGATTGGTTGCTAAAGGATACCGCCAAGAGGAGGGTATTGACTTTGAAGAATCTTTTGCTCCAGCTTGTTCGAATCGAGGCAATCGTAATATTCTTGGCTAATGCCGCAAGTAAGAACATGGTAGTCTATCGATGGATGTAAAGACGGCGCTTCGAACGGAGATCTTAAAGAAGTCGCTCACGCCACCAACCAAGGCTTTGTGAATCCAGAGCATCCTACTCACGCTTATCATTTGAAGAAGGCTCTTTATGGTTTAAAGCAAGCTCCAAGGGCATGGTATGATACGCTATCAAAGTTTCTTCCGCTCACCATTTTCAAAGAAAGGAGCATTGATCCAACATTGTTCACCGTGAAGTCGTGCAAACACTTAATTCACGCTCAAATTTATGTTGATGATATCATCTTTGCCTCGACCGACCCCAATGAGTGTGACCATTTTTCAAAAGAAATGGGTTCTAAATTTCAAATGTCAATGATGGGACAAATGTCATTTTTCTTGGGATTACAAATTTCACAAAGTCCCAAGGCATTTTCATAAATCAATCTAAATATGCAAATGAGATTTTAAAGAAATTTGGATTTGATTCTAGTGACCGCTGACACTCCCATGATTGAGCGCATAAAACCGGATGAGGACCACTCGTGGATCATGGTAGACCAAACAAAATATCGTAGCATGATCGGATCCCCGATGTACCTCACACCAAGAGACCGATATTCTGTTCGTTGTATGCATGTGTGCTAGATACCGTGCTAAGCCTACCAAAAGCACCTTGAAGCGGTTAAACGGGTCTTTCGGTACTCCAAGGAACCATCAACATGGGACTTTGGTACCAAGGACACCGGTATGTCACTAACAAAGATATGCGTATGCGCATCATGAAGTGGTGTCAAGATACTCGTCAAGCACGCCTAGAGGTGCTCGCTTTGGGTGATAAGCTTGTGAGTCGGTCTTCAAAGAAGCAAATGAGTACTTCTATTTCCTCTACAGAGGTTGAATACATAGCCATGTCATCTTGTTGTGCTCAAATCCTATGGATGAGATCTCAATTAATCGACTATGGCTTTGTATTCAACAAAATCCTCGCATCGTGATAATAAAAGTGCTATTGCTCTCTCATGCAACAACGCTCAACACTCAAGAGCAAAGCATATCGACATTCGACATCATTTCATCAAGGAACAAGTGGAAAAAGGTGTGGTGGAACTCTATTTTGTGAGGATCGAATACCGCTAGCGTACATCTTCACCAAAGCTCTTCCAAGAGAACGTTTTGAGTTTATTCTTCCACGACTTGGCTTGAAAAGCCTTCAACCGAAACACTCAAACGCCTTCAAGAGGAAGACGAGGAGTGAAGGTCTTTCTTCATCTATCTCTTTGTATATATTTTTCAAAAAGCAAAATACAAAATTACAAAACCTTCAAAAATCAAATAGAAAATTATAAAACTTTCAAAATCCATAAAATGTGAAAATTTTCAAAAATCCTCAAAAATATTGTCATTTTGTCATGCTTTTCTCGATTCGATATCATCTACGGACTTTGTGTTGATATTCAAAGAATGTCACGGTCTTTAGATGTTCATCGAATGTACATAGTTTTCAAAAAAAAAAAAAAAAAAAAAGGCGAAGAAAATGGTGGTTTATTGTCATTTCAGCAAGAACCCGTGTTTAAAAGAAAGAACAGAGCCATGCTTTATCTTGTTTTTCAAATCTCATGCTCGATTCTATAAAAATTCTCACTATCCAATGAAAACGAATTGCTTTGAAAATTACTCGGCTCAATTTTTGAAAATCATTTGTACTAAACGGTTGTTAAAATCTATCTCTCAATCAACAACTTATGTCATTGATTGAGGGGAGAATGATTTTAATTAAAAGTGTATTTTTTCAAACAATGGTTTGTTTTCAAAAGATATTCAAGCATGTTTAAATCTTTGGAGTCTAAAGTCTCAAAATTCGATCCTTATCGCTTAAAACGCTTTTCAAATCAAGTCACAATTCTCCTTAAAAGCTTTCAAAAACAATTTAAATTATCGAGATCACGATTCTCAAATGATTTGATAATTGTGATCGGGGAGAATTTGTAATTTAAATTGGATTTAAACCGATAATTCGATAAATGGTTTTATAAGTGATGAACATGCTATCCTCCCCGCAAGTGACAAACGATTTCAAATTTTTCATGCACACGCTGAGGGGAGCATCTATCTTAAACCACAAATATTTGAAACGTGATCAAATTATCTCAATGTGTGTTTTTCCTAATATGTGCAAAACATTCTCAAACATCTAGGCACATATTGAGGGGAGCAAACTTGTGAAAACCTCATCCTTCCTCAAAATGTTTTATTTACTCAAATTGATTAGGAAGTGATGATGATCATTTTAGAAAATGTTAATCAAAAGATTGACCTTTCATTCTCAATCTAACGATTTCAAAGATCTCTTGCCTCCATGTGCTAAACAAATTCTAAATTTTTATGCATATGTTGAGGGGGAGCATTTCTAAAATATCAAAACAATTAAGATACAAAATGCTTTGATTCTATATCACAAGTATCTTGATTGATTTTCAAATGGTTTTCAATTGGTTCCAATGGCAGATGAACGATACCAAAAAGACCGACCAACTTTACTTTATGTATGGTGATATAAGGATGATAAGGTTAGGTTGTGTTCCCATGATCCGCCAGAACCGGAGGGATCTACCCAGGGACAATCCACTAGATAGTGTAGAAGTCCTTAGGTATGATGAAAAAAGGAGAAAAGTGAGATATGGGAAGAGTGCGGACTGAGATTGAGCTAGTAATCGAACAAACCCAACAAGGTTCTAGTTATGAAGTCTCGTAAGTAATCAAGGGGTTGAAGAATGAAAAGAAATGAATGTGAAAAGGGTGAAAAGAAATAGCCTCCAATAATTCAACCTTAGGCGTAAACCGGTTCAATTCATATGCTACCGGTGGTTACTAAGGTAACACCGGTATTGAAGACAAGACGTCATGGACCCAAAGGACGCACCGCACTAAACTTCCCAAGCTACTCAAGTTCCTCTTAAAAGGGCTTGTTTCATTCTCACGGGAACCTACATAATCTATCGACTCTCTTAGAGATTGTTGATATTGAAGAAGGAGACCTCTCCCTAGTCTCCGAGATAGGAACCAAATATGCACTAATTGAGTCTAGAGCCACGAGATCATCAATTAATCTCTTTAGGACACTTATTTCTTGAAGACTCACTATTTCACACAATGTGGAATGTGAGATTATATCTTATGAGTCCCACGACTATCCTTGTGGTATTGCCAAGACTTGATTATGTCATATGGACCTCATCAATGGAGCGATTCAAAATTGAATCAATCCAGTCCAAGAAAATGGATTGACGGATGCCTTTGAAAACCCGTTGTTGTGTTTCAAAAACACTTTTTCTAAGCACATCGATCGTGTACAATTATTTCAAATCAAAAGGTGTTTATGATTGATAAATGATTTTCACTAAAACTTCGCTGTATTGCAAAACAATTTCTATTGAGCGATACACGATTGTTTTTCAAATCTCTTTTCATCAATCGCTGAATCTCTATTCACCGGTTCACTCACTCGTGTTGTCTTCTTTGAGACGCCCGGTTTGAGAACGGCTAGAGCAACCGCGAAACCCCGTCAAGGAAATTCTTCGAATTATACCGATCATAGCAAGATTTGTATCGATCAACGGGAACCGTGGGTCGGTACTCAATTCATCGAAGTGATCAAAGACACTTTCGTGCGCTTTATTGCTAACTATCTTATGCGGTACACCCGAACGTTTGCACCGATCGTAATGGAGCGGTCAATCCATAGCCGCATGCTCACACAACACATTCATATCTAAAGAAATCATGATTGGTGCATCAATGACTCGATATTTTCACTCCATGCTTCGCTACGCCGCCAATATCATGAATCAACGAAAGCTTCCGCTACTCGATAAGAATAAATCATGATCCGTAATGTGAGCATGTCGGTCCAAAAGTCACAACATCACTAATTACCAACACCACAAAGGTTGAGTCGAGATTTAATGTGGCCGATGATCTCAAAGTCGGCTCAAACTCGTGATCACGTGGATCGCTTAAAGACCTCCACCGATTATCCAAACATGCAATTATGAAGAATCAAAGACTACGAGCTACGTAACAAAGAACATGGACAAGAATCCAAGAACAATCTCAATGTAATATCTGCTTGTATTCAATGTAATTTTAATGTGTGTTTGAGGTGACCTCCTTGGGGAGATTGTTAGGAATTAGAAATTCGTGTATTAAAGAGTCGGTCACCTCAAGTATATGTAATCGTTAGAAAGCTCGTAGTCGTAGTTATTTTATGTTAAGTAGTATTTAGTTAAGTAACACCGTGGAGGACGGACGGTCTTTACCCACCGTATGCCCGATCCACACCGTAGGTGGCGTTTGTTTGTAAGAAACTATAAATACCTCTACCTCCCAAGGTAGAGGGTTGGAGCTCAATACCATTTTTCTTTGTTTCACATAGTTCCCAAATCTCTTCCTTTCTCTCACTAGAACTTTCTCTCTAAACATTGTTAACGCCCACATGGTTATGGTTTAATGTGTTTGTGAAATCCTATATCTAAGCAACCTTCGTGGCAAGGGTCAAAGAATAGACACAAAGGCAGGGACATGTTTACACCCTACCACAAAAACATCAACCACGGATCTTGGCTAATCTGTCCAAATCTCCAAGGGAGATACTTGCTACTTAAAAGGTCACAAGGCCTTTGATCCTCCTCCCGCTTGCAAGTAGGGAAGGACCAGGATTCTTCCAACACGCCATTTCCATGACGATTACGGACACGACACCAACAATTGCAGAGAGCTCAAGAAATGAGAAGAGGTCGTGAAGTCCACCCAATTGGGACATTTGGTGAAGGGCATAAAGAAAGGTAAAAAAGGTCTCCGACACACATTGGGGAAAGATACCACACTGTCAAGCACCCATCCTCATGGTATATAGGGATGATTCGCTAAAAGGAAAGTAGCAGAGGAAGCGCATGTGGAGTAGAGATGTTACCTTCCTTCGATCACGTGCAAAGTTCTTCAAATGACCCCGTGGTCATCAAAGTATTGATCTCCAATGAGAAGTAAACAGAGCCTACCTAGACTGTGGTAGCTCTTGCAAGTGATCTACGAGCATTTCTTTCTAAAGCTCAAGCCTTCGATAAGGTCAGAGAGTAGATTAGAAGGCACCCTGGTAGGGTTCTGGGAACACTCATGGCCCTTGGGAGAAGTCCTCTGAGGTTACTTATTGGAGAAGGAAGGCTAAAAGAATGAACCCCGGTTTTCACGATCGAAGGTCCGAATCTCCTATAACCTACTAATAGGGAGAACCGCAATGCGTAAGATGGGCATCGTTGTCTCCACTATACATGCCGCGATCAAATTCCAAACACCTTTCGGTATTGGAACAATTTTCTCCAGCTACAACATGAAGAAGCCCATGGAAGCAGGCAAAATGGTCAAACAGGTTTCGGAAGAGCATCTAAAAGATGTTCTCAGCTGTACTGATGCTGAAGAACATATTGTAGTAAACAATCTCTACCCTGATCAGACGGTGGTAATCGTAAAGTAGCTCCTACCTCTTTAAAGTCGAATTGAAAAGGTGCTACGGCCAATGCGTATGTCTTCGCATGGACCTACTTTGACATGACGGGGTCCCTGTAACTCTCACCATAGATGGAAAGCCCTTCGAATCGAACAAGCTTAATGAGTTCAAACATATTGAACCTATCAAGCAAAAGCATCAAGCATGGCTCCCCGGAAGAAATGTCGCAGATGCAAAGAAGTGGATGAGCTCAGAAAGCAGTATACTGTGGAGGTGAAGTATCAAACTGGTAGCCAATCCGTGATGGTCAAGAAGCATGACGGAGGGTGGCGTATGTGTGGACTTCACAGATATCAACAAAGCTCCGTCCAAGGACTGCTATCCTCCGCCGTAAATCGAGACCGCTATCCTCCGCCGTAAATCGATTGAAAGTAGAATCCTTGTCGTCGGTTTTAACGAAATGTTTTCGATGCTTATAAGGGTTACCATCGATACAAATGGCGGAAGAGGACTAAGAATAGATGCCTTTTACTGTGAAAAGGCGCTTATTGTTACAAAAGATGCCTTTGGTTTGAAAATGTAGTGTTACCTACCAACGCGAGCGGACAAAGCCTTCCACAAACAGACAGGTAGGAATCTCAAGCGCACGTAGATGATATGGTTATCAAGAGTAGAACGGAGGAGGATATGCTTCCGACATCAAGGAAACCTTCACCACCTTCACGCCATCAACATAAAGTTAAACCCCAAGAAATGTTCCTTTGTGGAAGAAGGACAATTTTGGGACATCTAATCACCAAGAAAGGTATTAAGGCCACCTTTGAAGCGTTAAGGCCATCACTGTATTTGAAACCTCGAAGTCCCTAAAGGAAGTGCAAAGTCCGAATGGAAAGGCACCTCAACAGATTCTTATCGAGGGGCAGAGATCTTTGCCGCTTTTCAAGACACTCAAAGGATGCACGGATAAAAAGACGTTTCAGTGGAGTACAGACCTTAGACCGACCCTGTTGTCATCAAAGTGTGGATCTCCAACAGAGAGGTAAACTAAGCATATATGGACTGTGGGAGTTCCTGTGAAATCATCTACGAGCACTGCTTTCTAAATTTCAAACCATCGATACGATCACAAAGGGTGGACTCGAAGGCACCGTTGGTAGGGTTCTCCGGTGAACACTCCTGGCCTCTCGGAGAGGTACCTTTGGAAATCAAAATCGGAGAAGGGCCCATGTCCAGAACATAAACTCTCACCATCATCATTGTCAGGTCAGATTTCCCTTACAACTTGCTGATAGGAAGGACTGCTATGCAAAAAATGGGTATTTTGGTCTCTACCACATGCAGCCATTAAGTTCCAAACTCCCTTCGGAGTAGGAACTGTCCATTCAAGTTACGGGGCAGATAGCAAGGTGCAGGGTATCAAGAAGGTTAAGGAGGAACCAGAGGAGCCTCCGATGGTCATTTTAAGTTGTGCTGATGCAGAAGAGCGGGTGATAGTAAACCCAAGCTACCCCGAGCAAACAGTTGTGATAGGAAAGCAACTCCCAGCGAATTTCAAGGCAAAGCTTACAGAGCTGCTGCAAACTAACCTTGATGTTTTTGCATGGAAATACTCTGACATGACAGGAGTTCCAAGGATGCTGGTAATTGATGGAAACCCCTTCGGCACAGAGCACAGGCTCAATGAATACAAACATATTGAGCCCATTAAGCAAAAAAAGAAGGAGCCTAGCCCCCGAGAGAAACGTTGCTGCCTGTAAGGAGGTCGATGAGCTAACATAAGCAGACATCCTAAGGGAAGTCAAATACCAACCTTGGGTAGCCAACCCAATAATGGTAAAGAAAAGTGACGGAGGGTGGCGCATGTTTTTTGACTTTACTGACATCAACAAGGCATGCCCGAAGGACTGCAACCCCTTACCAGAAATCTATTGGAAGGTAGAGTACTTAGCAGGCTTCCGACTGAAGTATTTCCTAGAAGCCTACAAAGGGTATCATCAAATCCAGATGGCAAAGGAGGACGAGAAAAAGATAGCCTTCTACACAAGCAAGGGTGTCTACTATTACAGAAAAATGCCCTTCGGATTAAAGAACGCAGGGGCAACATACCAAAGACTCGTAGATAAAGCCTTCAGCAAGCAGATAGGAAGAAATCTTGAGGCTTATATTGATGACATGGTGATCAAGAGCAAAACGGAGGAGGACCTGCTCCTTGATGTCCAAGAGACCTTCAACCAACTTCGGGAAATCAACATGAAGCTAAACCCAAAGAAATGATATTTTAGTTTCGAAGAAAGGCAATTCTTGGGGCATTTGATTACAAAGCAAGGGATCAAAGCTAGCCCTTCAAAGGTCAAGGCAATCACGGATCTTCAGGCTCCAGGAAGTTGGCTGCGCTAAGCCGATTTATGTCGAAGGGGGAGGACAAGTCCCTACTGTTCTTTAAGACGCTTAAAGGTTGCGTCGACAAGAAAATCTTCCAATGGAGTCAAGATGCGGAAGACGCCTTCCAAAAGATGAAGGAGTTCATAGAGATACTTCCAACACTTACAGCCCCAATCAAAGGCGAAGTGTTATTCATGTATTTAGCATCCTCAATGGAGAGCATTAGCGCTGTCCTAATGGCAGAATGGGACAAAAGGCAAATCTCCATTTACTTTGTTAGCAGGGTCTTGCAAGGAGCAGAGATTAACTACCCAACATTGGAGAAGCTCATACTAGCTCTAATCTACGCAGCAAGAAAGGTCCGACGATATTTTTAGGCTCACCCGATCACAGTCTTAACCGACAAGCCACTCAAGCAAATCTTGTTGAAGCCTGAAAAGTCTGGAAGGGGGGCAAAATGGGCCATTGAGCTTGGGGAACACGAGATAGAGTCCAAAGGTTGAAACTCTATCAAATGGAAGATTCTTGCAGACTTCTTGGCGAGAACACCTTCCGAACCAAGCAAAGAAAAGGAGGAACCTAAGGCTAAGCTCTTCAAAGTACAGGACGATTGAAAACTTTACACAGATGGATCATCAAGCTCTGACGGCTCTGGAGCAGGTCTAATATTGGTCAGTCCCGAAGGGAAGGAGCATACATATGCCCTTGGGTTTGAATTCGAGGCCACCAACAATGAAGCAGAATACGAAGCCCTATTATCAGGCCTTCGGCTAGCCAAAGATATGGAGGTCCAAGCTCTCACTATCTTCGTAGATTCTCAGTTGGTGGCAAACCAAGTGAAAGGCTCCTATGAAGCAAGGCAGCCCATCATCAAGCAATACTTGGATAAAACAAGAAAAATGCTAGATGGTTTCGACTCCTATACCATTCAGCACGTTCGCAGGAATCAGAACAAGAAGGCGGATGCACTGAGAAAGCTAGCCTCTGTGGCCTTCGCCCATCTCACAAAAGAAGTGCTAGTAGAAGTCCTGACCGAAAGGTCCATCGTTCGAAAGGAGGTCTCGGACGTTGTCTATGAAGAAGGAGACACATGGATGACTCCCATTAGGGAGTACCTGATAAGTGGCATCCTACCAGAGGATCCAAAGCTAGCAAGGAAGATACGAGTCAAATCTCCACAGTATCTGCTAATAGAACAAAACTTGTACAGAAGGTCATTCCTCTCACCTTGGCTCAAATGTGTTAGACCTAAGTAGGCTTCGAGCATCATCTCGGTCAACGATGATCCCGCGCTCCATGTCGGGCCCCATTCATTGTCTCAAAATAATGAAGTTAGGCTACATCGCCATCGATGCATAGGATGTTGTGGAAATCATTCAAAAAGTGAAGCTTGTCGACATACCCAAGGTTCCCAAGCCTCAAGCAAGACATGACAAGTGTTACATCCGCATGGCCCTTCTCCCAATAGGGAATTGATATCATAGGACCTATGCCCGTGGCTCCCGTGGGGTCAAATTCTTATTGGTGGCATTGATTACTTCACAGCGAGTCGAGGCTAAACTTTTAGCTTCCATTACGGGGAGACAGATTGAGAAGTTTGTATGGGAGCACATCATATGCATATTCGGAGTACCCCATATCATCATATCCGATAATGGCAAGCAATTTGCCAAAGGAGTCTTCTATGATTTCGCAGTGGCTTATGATAAAGGGCCTTGACTTCCGCCACCATCCACAAGGAAACGAAAAGTGGAGGTTACCAATGTAGACATTGTCAAAGGAATTGAAAAAGGCCGGGACGAAGCCATCACGGAGGGCGGATGAGCTTCCTCAAGTGTTATGGGCTCATAGGATCCAACCCAAGTCGAGAAATGGCTAAACCCCTTCACCCTAACATACGGAATAGAAGCGGTCATCCTTCGAGTCGAGTGTGCACACGTAGTATGCGGCCACGCTTGAAGCCTCTCAAATGATGAAAGGATCAGAAAATCTTGATCCGTAGAAGAAAGAGAGAAATATCCTACATCCGGAAGCCATGCACAAGCATAAGATCGAAGGCTACTACAACAAAAGGGTCAGGCCTTCCACCTTCAAGCTTGGGGAATATGTGCTACACCTCAATAGCGCAAGCAAAGTAGAATACTAGGGGAAGCTAGGACCTACATGGGAAGGACCCTATGCCATAGCTGAAGCCTACGGCAACGGAGCATACAAGCTGGCTACTCTTCTTAGAGAACCCATCGACAGGACATGGAATGGTACGAACCTCTGAAAGTTCTATGTTTAAGAAGTATTTTTTACGTTTCATTTTTGTATTAAAAGCTTCTCATGGGAAAGCAAGCATTATTGGTAGTTGTTTTAGTATTCATTTCAAAATGATGTAATTCTCTATACCAATTCAATGATGAATAATATATTTCCCGCAAATCTCTTGCTTCGTTTCTTAATGAAAAAGGTTTGTTCAGCCAAGTCGTTTGTGAGTTTCAATGTCGAATAGGAAGGCATACGGTGTAACAAACACCTAATACTAATACTTAAGCCTACCAATACATTCACATTAACTCTCCTACTAGTTTATGGAAATTATGAAAATAAAAAAAAGCCATATGACTTAAAGGATTTAAGATAGAGAGGGTCGCAACCCTCTGTCGGTGATCAAAGTTGGTCACAATATTCTTTGTGTTATAATTTACACACAATGAGGTTATTACACCTTAGGTTGTAAAATTTAAGCGTCGGAAAAATGGCATACGAAAAGTGCACAAGATAAATATTTCTAAGTACGTAGGAATATTATCCTACATCATTCCATTCAAAGAAGGGCCTCACGCCTTTACCAAAGAAGACAGTCAAGGCTAGTTCCAATTGTCTTTGGCGTGTCGCATAAACACAACCATGAAATTGTTTAAGCAATGCATAGCATAAAAGAAATTGTTTTCAACAAGTGGTACATGCCACCCTTTTGGACCAAATTCATCGCCAACACGATGCCTTCATTCCTTCTTCTTCGAGATGGGGTTGAGATGGCAGTCGACATAGGCTTGGTGGAAGCTTTCTTCGTTGGAGTAGCAGGCTTGATCTCTTTTTTGAGAAAAGGTCTTCGAGAGGTACCATGGGATCTTTTGTAGATTTGAGCAAGAAGGGGTACTCTGCAGTTGCAAACGCATTTCCTGCCTCTTCATACTCAGCCTTCAATGAGGGAAGGCAATAGTCAACTTCGGAGAGGTCCACGGGTTTACTTGTCTTAGCCACCTCCTCCAGAGCGAGACACAGTCCATGGAAAATTGTTGCTTTAATCACCTTACACATAGCAGCTCCAACCTCATTGCTATGATAAAATTCCATGGCGATGTATAGCACCACCTTCGATACAACCTCTGCACGATCCTTTTGTAGCATCTTGTATCGCATCTGCAGGTCATCGATTTCCTCTCTCATTTTGACCTCTAACTCTCCAAGCCTAGCCCTTTCGCTTTCCAAACCTGCACACTTAGAATCCAACATAGCATTTTGACCAGTGAGGCTCACCACCTTAGCCTCCTCCAATTTGAGCTTGCTGCATTTTACTGTGGTGGCAGCCAACTCCTTCTGCAGCTCTGCGATCTTGTCTCGGAGGTCTTAGGTGAGAGGATTCTTCTCAAAATCTTTTTCAACCTCCTCACATTTTTCCTCCAGCTCCGCATACTGTTGATCCCTATGCTTTTCCCTCTCCAACATCACGTCCATCACCTGCCTTGCCTTCGCCACGATGAAGCAACCCTTGTATGAAAGATTCAAATGGTTGTCCGTAATGTACCGCCTCATGACACTATTATCATGCAGATCGCAAACCCTTTCGATGGACATATTGTCCAACAGTCCTTTCCAATTGGGGGGGGGGGTGACATGATCCACGATGCGATGGCAGGCTAGGGCATTTGGAAGCTCCTTGGTGTCAGGAAGGCCTGCAACAAATACAGTACATAAGGGAAAAGTTAGGCATGACAATTAGTATTTTCTATAGCTTAAAAAGCAAGAGCTTACCATGCATTTCCTCAGTGTCATCCTGCAGTTCGAAAGCAGACTTCACAGCTTTCTTGCCTTCGACAACCTTCTTTCGAACAGCCCTGGACCCAGATGCAGGAAGAGGAGTTTTCCTCTTGGTAGAAGACTTGATAGCTTTGCCATAAGTTCCCTTCTTACTCTTTAACCTGTCAGCAATACATGTAGAACATGTGATTCGCACTTCATCCTCTGTAGGATCGTCTGAATCTGCCACGTTCTCAACCAATTGGGAGGGACCCTCCAACAGTGCTTGTGGAGGTGCTAAGGCGACAGGCTCAATCTTGGGAGCGTCCACGTCATTGTTGTTGACAGAAGTCGATGGTGAACCAACACCATAAGATCCTTCGGCTTGATCTACAGGCATAAAACTCAAGTCTTCATCCAAATCCTGATGCATGAAGTTCCTAAATGCCATCTCTGCAAAACAAGGAACAAGAAAAGATAAATATCAGCGCTACATTGGTCCTACTTAAATAAAATGGAAGTACACATACTTTTTCCATGATACATGATCATGGGCTACTTGGGAGACCCCCCTCCCCCAGCTTTGTGCAGTCCCAGCCATATACAGAATTGGCTCAGGAAAGGCTTGAACATCAGCAGGCTACCTAGCCAGACGTTGGTACAACGGATTCCTTCGAACTTTATAACGCATGGGGTCATTGAAATGTTTTGCATCAAACCTAAACGCTTCATTTAGCAATGCTCGATAGTTGGGTGGCACAATGGTGTTCTGAACATAAAAGAAACTACCCTTCCAGTCTCTTATGTTCGTGTAAGGCCTCGAATGAGGTTAGAACATCCCTTCGTGCCTTTTGCTGTGGTTAGCTGGCCCCACTAGGATAAAGGTTCAAAAACCCCCTCAACACCTTAAGAGTTGGCTCAAAGCCGTAAGCTTTACACATAATAATGTATGTGCTAAATTTAGCTAAGCCAAATGGGTTAAATCGAGAGATATGCACTTCATAGTACTGCATTAACTCTAAGATCAAAGGGTGGATAGAAATCCTAAGATTCGAATGACTAAGTGAGCGAGTATACAGCCCTACGAAGTTTTCAGGAGCATAAAAAATTCCTTGGTTTGATTTTGGAAGCATAAATTTATACTCTTTGGGGATGGGGTATTGCTTAAGATGATCATGTAAATCTTTGGCAGTCAAGGTGCATTTTCGTTGTTTGATTATAAACTTGGAATCCATAACTACCTTACGCTACGAAAAGAAGAAGAGAGCACTTTACCTTTCGTGTACGAAGCCGGAGAATGATAGCAATTTACTGCGTGTGAAAAGTATGCGAAGAGGGTAAAGTGATTTAGGGTTTCATCTAGCTCATCTTAAATACCCTTTTCTAATCCTTTTATACACCGAACACGTGTACTTATCATTTACCTTATCCGAATTTCAAAATGTATTTTAAATTTTGAAAAATCATTTTGGTCAACCGAGTTAATGGGAAAAGGATTTACTGTAGCGGGTAGTTAGTTAGATGGGTTTAGGTAGCATTTAATGCGAAAGATAAGGCATAATCACCTTGGTTACGATTAGCATTGCAACGCACGGCTGATTTCATTCACCGGATGAAGTCAAAAGCAGTGACTCCTCATCCATATGCATCACTTTCGACTGGGGGGCTTGATGATGTACCCTCCGAAAAGCTCGATGGACATGCCTTCGAGATGTGTCGAAGCCCTTTTGTACGAAGGCCCAAGTTAGCTCTCCTGAATGTTCATTGGTTTCAAACCATTATGATACGCTTACAACGCGCGTTCGGGGTCAAAGGATACTTCCTTTTCTTCGAGCAAGTTCTTCAACCACCTAGGCAGTGAACCTAATCGTTGTAGTGTAGTATTAGGGTAATCCTCGGGATTGATATCGTTCTCTATGGGAATAGGAATGCTAGTGAGAAATTAATACGCTAAGGTTGGGGTTGAGGAAAATTATTTTTTATCTTTTTTTATATTTTTTAAAAAATTGAAATTACAAATCTCAGGGTATTGGATTTGGGGGGGGGGTATTTCTACCGATTACTCTACTATTATCTATTCTAATTAACTAAGCTAAGGGGTAGTCTATGTCTAATTGATGTGTGCTCGTATGATAGTTAAAGATGTGTTTACCTAGATGCTATTACCCCATAGTTATCTCCTATTGATGGTTGAATTGTCACGTCCTTATTCTTAACGCGTTGTGTCTTCTAAGGTCGTAGGGTATGCTTGTTTCCCTAAGTCTTTGAGACTACCTTAAGGTTATTGCCTACAAAATCTCTAGGATTCATAAACTAACTCTAAGGTTATCTTTGGATTTTTAGCCTACAACAACTCTAGGCGATTATAAACTAATGTTCACAAAGATTACTCAAGCATTAAAAACACAACGATTTCCTATTGCAATCCTAGGCCAATTACAATTAAGATAAGAGACAACCACTCAATATTAAATACCTAGGTTTCATAGATCTAAGCAAACACATGAATAAATTAGTTTAACATGGTAAACATGCAAGCATACACACATACAATTGAAGACATAATTAAATCAATGAAGTAAATTACTTATCTTGTTGTAAAATAGGGTATGAGAACCCTAAGATAATACCCAAGACACCCAAAATCTTTATTAGGTTTTACTCCACTCTACCTCTTTAAAAGTCCGAAAATTCAATTCTATATATAGAGTTACAACCGCGACGCGCCGCCTTTAATTGTGACGCCGTCGGATCGCCGTCATTAGGGTTTCGCCTTGACCAAGTCAACTTTGTGACGCTGCCACCAGAGTTGTGACGCCGCCGGCTTCATCTTCGACGCCGTCGGAATCAATCTAGGCCGCCCGAGTTGTGACGCCTACTTTAAAGCCCCACGCTAGGTACAAAATAGCAATTTCGCCATCGAGTCACAATTTTGGAGCATGTTCATGTGCATGCCGCTTTTGACCTGTGACGTCACCTTTAATTCTAGCAGCTTGAGTGTTTTGATCTCGACTTTGGCCATTTTCTTCACATATTCACGCCTTTTCGTCCAAATAAGTGTCATTCCAAAGATTTTGCCTTCAAGAGACCTAAAAGTGAAAAGGAATGAAATTAAGCAAGAACGGATATAAAGTGGTCGATTATGGCTTAAATGACCCCTCAAAAGTGTATATTTTAAATCCTTATCTCATTCATACACACGAAGGTTACCTACGGGAATTTGCCATTCAAGTCTTAAGTCGTTAGGGTACGGTTGACAAGGAACACCGTGATAGAGGATCTTCCCGACTCGGTCAAACCCACGATCTCCTCTCTTTCCCGGCTTTCCGCCAAGTTTGAGAACATGGGTCACTAAGCCCTAGCAGTTACCCATAAACACGGGACACCCCATGTTCTCCGATATTTATACAGAGGTGCCCTCAAGCCTATTTCTTCCACTATAAATAGGTAGGACGGGCGTAAGATTATGGTAAGCTCATTTAACACTCCTCTCTTTACTTACACACACTTACATAACCATAACTCATACTTACTCACGCCGAAGGTGGTTCGCAGGTCCAACCCCTCAGATAATCACTTAACGTAGTGTCTTCGTATTTCTTATTCTCATGTGAAAGACAATCTTGGATGGAACACACACCCCTCATAACGACAATGTAAAATTTAATTAAGCTTCCAAAACATAAATATGAAATCCAAAATAAACTAACATTTGTTCACGAAAATTTAGTCAGGTATCCGTCCATGTGGTACCCCGCTAGTTAAGAATAGATGTGGTTAGAAATGGAATGGAAAACTCTTCTCGAATTTGCTCGGTGTGATCAAAATAATGCATGTTCTAAACATGCTCTTCAACTCCTTGTCGAGCACCATCCATGATAACGCCACACGCCGCTCGGGTCAAGGAAACTTCCTTTCTTCTAGCAGTTTTATAACACCCTAGGCAAGTGAACCTAATCGTAGTGTAGTAATTAGGTAAGCCACGGTATTGATATCGCCTCTGGGAATAGGAATGCTAGTAAGGAGTTACTACGCTAAGGTTAAGGTTGAGGAAGATTATTTTTTATCTTTTATGTTTTATAAAATGGAAAGGTACTAATCTCGGTATTGGATTCGGGGTTGGTATTTCACCGATTACTACTATTATCTAATTATCTAAACTAAGGTTGTGGGAGTCTATGTCTAATTAATGTGTGCTCAGATGATAGTTTAAAGATGTGTTTACTTAGGTTGTACTACTCCTTAATTATCTCCTATTGATGGTTCGCTTGTCACGCCTTATTCTTAGTCGTTGTGTGTCGAAGTTGTGGTATGCTTTCTCCCAACTCTTTGAACTTACCAAGGGTCTCGCCTACAAACCCACTAGGATGATAAACTCCTACTCTAAGGCGCCATTGGATGGTTTAGCCTACAACTACTGTGTAATTATATTCTAAGGTTCACAAAGATGAATCAAGCATTAAGTACACAACAAATGGCCTATCGCATTACTAGATCATTAATCAACTAATATAAGAAACAACCAATCAATATTCAATAATTAAGTTTCATACTTTCTAAGCAAACACACAAATAAATTAGCTTGGACATGGAGAACATGCAAGCATACACACAAATAATCAAAGACATAATTGAATTAATGAAGTAAAGACTTATCTTGATGTAAGATAGGTTTAAAACCCTAAAATACTGTACAAGACACCTTAGGTTCGGTTTAGGTTTTACTCCAAAAGACTCTCTACAAAAGACCGAAAAATTTGATTCTATATATAAGATTGCATATGACGCGTCATTAGGTTTCGCCTGGCCACATTAACCTTGCGACGGTGTCACCTTATGTCCGCGACGCCTTCCTTTTCCTTCGACGCCGTCTCGATTCCATCTAGGCCGTTCGAGTAGCGACGGCCTACTCTTTTACAACCGGACGCCGCGCTGAGAATACGTAGTTTTGGGTTCTAGACCGTCACAATAATTTTGGGACGGCGTCGCCATTAACACCGACGCCGTCAGCCTTCTAACTTCAAAGAATCGTGAGTGTCTCGATTTCGACTTTGGCCATTTTCTTCATATATTCGCAAGATTTTCGTCCAAATAAGTGCCATTCCAAAGATTTTGCCTTCAAGAGACCTAAAAGTGAAAAGAAACGATATTAAGCAATAACGGATACAAAAGTGATCAAATAAGGACTTAAACGACCCTCAAAATGGTACCTTTTAAAACCTTATCAATCCACTATCTCTAATACCATCATCTAGCATCAACTAGTCCATATTTGAAGTGCTTTCTTGCAACCAAGCACCACTCCACATTGCATCAACATGTATAGCTTCAAGAAAGACTAACACCAAAGCATAAACCGGTTATAGCAAGATAGCACAATATATGTACAAAATCAAAAGACAAGAAATAAATAAAATCCTAACTCACTTTTTTAGAAATCACGGTTGCATTTAGCGTATGCAACAAGCCTTTAAACCACTTGGTATCCCGAGGGACGAGTGAAGTCTCATGAGGATTTTCAAGAAACACACCCACAATGTTCATTTAACACATGTACAAACCCCCGAAAGGTTTGAAAATTTTTTGAAACTTTTCGCCATAGTGGACAGCCCATCGTAAATGGATCGCCCATTATTTTCAGAGATAGGTTGAATTGAAAATATGTATACCATAATAGATGGGTTATGGTGTAACTAGAGTGGCCCACATTACGCCATAGTTACCCACCGAGGTGTAACCATCACCCATGTGTAGGAATTGACTAAAATTAATCTTTTCTAATCGGCAAGAGGAGTAATCATCCTCCTCGTCCTTCCCCACCGCTTCAACATGGAAAAATAATAAACAAAACAATCTATGCCAAGTGCAAATCCTAAAACCGATAAAATGTCCAAAAGTCTTTACAACGAAAACAAAAATGAAGATAAAGGCCGGGTTGTCTCCGACTAGCACTTTTTATTTATTATCGAGTCTTTAAATTAGACTTATGCCTCTCCCTACCACTTGGACATCTTCAACCTTTTCCATTGCTCTAACCATCTTGGCTCTCAATCTCGCAAAGATTTCCTTGACATGTTCTTCTTGCACATGCCCACTAACACTAAGCGGTGCATTAAATGTAAGGATAATATATGAAATATAACAAATAGAAATGGAAGATAAACACTCATTAACCGGTCCGGTACATAGATTACCATAGGCTTGAGAATAGATCAAACCTTCATCGCTTAGGTAAGCACCTAGGAAAGACTATCAAAGAGGTCTTTAAAGGGTTGTAATGTTAGGCTTACTAGAGTGAAACAAGGGTTTGGTGGGATAGGCTATTTAGTGGTGGCAAGTCAAAATGTCTATGTTAAATGCATATGAAGAATGCGTTGCTAAGCCAAGACTCGACACTCTAAACTCTAGATAAACTGAAATAAACAAACATAAATTTAAAGGATAGATGTAGGATGGTAGCCCGTATGTTTTTTTTTTTTTTACACTCTTTTTTTTCTTTTTCTTTTTCTATTTTTTTTTCGCTTTTTTTTTCATACACTTTTACTCTACCATCCTCTACAATAACATCAAAATACTAGGGATTTACGAGGCATATCCCTACACTTGAGTTTTTATTACTCTAACACTAATTTGACCCGATTTGAAAAGATCAAACACTTGAGTACATTATTATGCAAACAAAGGGAATTAGAATTTTAACGCTCCCTTCCGTCATTTCATAAACTTTAACTTTTCCCATGAACCCAATCATCCCAAAAGCAGTATACAAAGGATATGACTCGACTTAGCAACTTATGCAAGCAACTAGATAATTGAACTAAGGGTTTAGGGTGATAATAAACATTTGCACTAAAAGTGAGTGCATAAGGGGTAGGCTAAGGCGATTTGGGTGTATATTCGGGGCTGGTGTAAACAATGTTTTCATTGATATTCCGAAAACCGAAACATCACGAGAACCCGAAAAGGATAGGCTCGAGGGGTTAACTAGGGTATCGTACTAAAGATGAGTACAACGCAAAGGGTGCGGGGAATTACTCAACCGATATGGAAGAAGTAATTATATTACGGTATCAAACAAGGGTTATCCTAATGCCTCTTATCATTTAGTTATTCCTAACTACACAAGTGTAGCCTCACTTATGTATCTCTAATGCATCACAAAACAAGTTCTAGAATCTAATATACTACCGGTTCACACTCTAAGCATTAAAGATGAATGCTTTAATTCCTACTAATCTAAGGGCGATCCTCACATTTTTGTGGAATTTGGGTGGTAAAGGGTTTTTGTGCTAGTCATGCAATTTCCTATCCATGAGACGCTTTTGTTAAGACTAATGGCCCACTCCTATATGTCATAAAAAATTTAAATTTGGTGCCAAATTACCCTAACCGACATTTTCTCATGGTTTATTACACAAATACAATTGACAAAGCAAATAATCAAGGATAAGCATAGTTTCAAAGTTCCCGCTTTATTTTCTCTCCTACACTTAAACCGAACATTGTCCCAATGTTCCCCGAAGTATCAAAGTTATGATAAAAGAAGGTAATTAAAACGAAAGAAACTAGTAGTCCCTGATTAGCTCGGTAGATCCGTGTAAAGTGGTGGTTAAATTCTTTCCAAGAATTATCATATGAAAAGCTCTTTCTAATCTTATGTAATTTCTTCTTGACAAACTAAACCTCGTACACTTGAAGAAAACAAACGAAACCTTCGCAGAAAATCGTGGTAATAATATATATAAGACCGATTTAAACTAGGATATAATGCTTGTGGAATGGATGTTTATCGAATTTCTAAGAAAATTAAGACCGAAAATTCCAAAATTTATAAGTGGCTCGTAAAACGAAAAAGTAATCTGATGTTTTTACTCCTTCCTAACGATCGTCAGTTGCAATCCCGACGTCACAGTTATCCCGACAAAAACTTGTCTCATGATTTTCCGAAAAATTCGAAAATTTACATCTTTAGAATCTGAAAAATTTCCAAAACATCCATTATGACTCGATACAAGCATTTGACTTGAACAAACAAACATAAATATCTTTTAGTTAATTGTTATTCTCATGTTTACTTTTCTTTTGAAAACGTGTAATCCTCCCACACTTATCCCTTATGTAAAATACCTTTACATGCAATTAAGACGAGGTTAAAAACAAAATAAAGCATTTTTACAAATTTAAACATGAGGATAAACAATTAATAAAAGATATATGACACTAACAAGCAAAAATTAAGCATGGGTTGCCTCCCACGAAGCACTTTTCTTTATTTAAGAGTCTTGTAGCTAGACTCATAGTCGTGCTCCCACGCATCGATATACGTAAGTCTATCCTCAACAATGTCGTCTGGATCAAACTTATCATTCAAGTTCCTAGTAGTACGCTCGTTAAATATGCCTTTTCAAACATCTCACCATCGGGATCATAGATTTGTATCCTAATGTGCCACACTCCATTACCATCACTAGCGGTCTATTCCAATCCCACTTGTTCAGATTTCTCAACTTTCCACTTATTCATGACAAGGTTAACTAAGCAAGCTTCCTAGGAACTCGGTCATCTTCCTAAATACTAAGGCGCCCTCGAACGGGTTCACTTTCTATATCCCTAGCCATTTATTTTCTTGGAAAGTTGTTGCACTAGCGAAGGCTTTATCTAGGTAAAAAGGTCTTTGGGGCCTATGATGTTCTTATCAATCCAAGGTCCATATCTAGAAGCTCTCTATCCAACCCTATCTCTTGTGGGACTTCCTCATCCTTGTAGTACGTATGCTTTTTAACATCAGAACGGATCTAGCACTCCCTCCCTACCACTATTTTGGACATCTTACAATCGATGATGGCGCTAGCGGTAGCTAAAAATCCTCTTCCAACTAGTAATGGGCATGTCGGGTCCTTATTCATGTCTAGCCCATGAAAGTCGGCCAAAAGAGTCAACCTCCTACATGTACTACCATGTCCTTTATTATTCTAACGGACGTGCTATACTACCGTCTCGCTAGACCTAAGATGGTTTCCGTTGGTTCGCTTTTACCTAAGTTAAGGC
Organism: Chrysanthemum lavandulifolium; assembly: GCA_022545495.1. Lineage (NCBI taxonomy): Eukaryota > Viridiplantae > Streptophyta > Magnoliopsida > Asterales > Asteraceae > Chrysanthemum > Chrysanthemum lavandulifolium. The sequence continues at coordinate 276,571,408 of CM040244.1, forward strand.
TTCTATGGAGGACAACGGAACAAGATTGATGCATAATCCTAAATCGGCAGAGCATCGAGTGGATTGGAAGTTCCAAGTCTACATCAAGAGTGAATAGCCCGGATCGCCTAACTTCTTAGGTAAGTTGTTTCGCATAAAGCGGACCCATGTTTTCCAAGCCCAAGTTCTAACTCATATTTTTCTTTTAAAGCATTATAATAATGTGCATGAGCTAAGACTTCAAGAATCGGTTTTCTTGATGGAGTTCCTTGTACCTCCTCTAAACTAGGTTTAGATTCTTGGTCGACGGGTTTCTCAAGAGTAGGCTTTACCAAAGGTGTCGGGCCTTGGTATCTCTTTGATGGCTTGGAACCCTTTTGATAGCATTTACCGAGTGAACCGATTGGGTGGGAGGGGCATGGATGCACTCTCCCATGGTGAAGTAGAACATGAAGTCGATGCAATCGAATTCACTTTGGGTTCTTTATGGTATCACTGGGAGTGCTCCAACTTCCCGCTCATTGAAGGCTTTTTAAGAGGGCATCAAGCTTGGTTGTCATCTCGCCTGCTTTTGCTTAAAACGGCTCAAGCTTATTCAATCGAGTTTCTTGGGATGACAAAAATCTAGATGCAATTGCCTCAAGATTAGTGGGGTTCTCAGATTAAAAGAATTGAACCCAGTGGGCGAACTAGATGAGCTTTGGGGTGTCCTTGAGTTTTGGTTCCACTTAAGGTTAGGGTGATTTCTCCATGAGGGTTGTATGAGTTTCCTAAGTTGTTTTGTTCGGGTTTGAAAGTGTACCACTTCTCTCTCGCTCCGCCGGTATGTTAGGAATTAGAAATTGAAGATTAAAGAGTCGGTCACCTCAAGTATATGTAATCGATGTCAGAAAGCTCGTGAGTCGTAGTTCTTTAAGTTAAGTAGTAATTTAGTTAAGTAACACCGTGGAGGACAAGGACGGGTCTTTACCCATCAGATGCCCGATCCATGCCCAAAGTGTGGCGATTTGTAAGACTATAAATACTCTACCTCCCAAGGTAGAGAGTTGGAGCTCATAATAATATCTTTCACTTTCTCTCACTAAGTTCCCTAAACCTCTAACTTTCTCTCTAGAATTCCATCTTATACGCCACCTTGTGTTATGGTTTGATGTATGTGAAAAGTAATATCTAACAATTGGTATCAAGAGCCATGGTTAGATCATATCTTGCACATCTTTGGATTTATAGTGGTTTTAGGTGGTTTTGAGTTTGAAAAGTTTAGTGGTTTTGCATCATTTGGTTGATTTATTGTGTTAAAGTTTGAATTTTGTTGGTACTTTGTGTTTAGAATCATCATAAGTGTTTAGGTTTTCATTTGGTAAGCTTGAATCATCTTGGTTGGGTTGTTTTTGGATTGAAAAGTGGTGTTTATATGGTTTTTCATGGTAGCGAGTTAGTTCACGGATAACCTTTCTTCATAGCGACTTGCTTCATTATTTTGTAGCGACTTACAAGGTTAAAAGCTAGCGAGTTAGAGCTAGCGAGTTAAAGGACAAGTAGTGGAATCTCCACCACGGTAGCGACTTGTTGTAGCGACTTGGTCAAGAGCTTAGCAGTTGCTCTTTAGCGACTTGTGTTTCTAGCGACTTGTGTAGCTTAATTGTCGCCAAAATTTGGCTAGCGACTGGACCAAGTTACTACTTAACGACTTGCTTTCCATCTAGCGACTTGGGTTTCTAGCGACTTGGACCCAGAGCGAGTTACTACTTAGCGACTTGCTTTCTATCTAGCGACTTGGGTTTCTAGCGACTGGTCGCCTAGCTTAATTAACCGGTAGCGACTTAGGGCATTTATTTCTAGCGACTTAGAGCTTTATCATCTAGCGACTTGAGTGATTGTTTACGGTTTTCTCTTGATTTTGTAAAACTCGTGAAAGATTCTATTTCCGTTTAATCATAGAGTTATAAAATCCCGTGATAATCGCTAACATGTCTACCAACGCTCCTACCGCCATCTCCATCGCTGCCGAGGATGTTCAAGCACCGCTCGGATACTCGCCCACCAATGCTTGACAGAATCGACTACGATTCTTGGGCTCAACGAATCGATTGTATTGCCTTGGAAAGGAAAATGGTGTAAACATTCTCAAATCCATTGATGAAGGACCATATCGGGTTGAGACGACTAGAGACATACTTGATACTAATGAAGATGGTACTCCGCTCACGGAATGGATGACCTAAGATGTACAATGAGCTTGATAATGAGGAGAAAAGAGATTCGATGCGATATCGTGGCTTCAAACATTGTTCTTCAAGGTCTTCCTAAAGACATCTACAAGTCGATCAATCATAACACCGATGCAAAGGCGCTTTGGGATAACGTTAAGATGCTTCTCTCGTGTTCGTAATTAACTATGGAAGACAGAGAATCCCAACTCTATGACTAATTTGAGCACTTCAAGATGAAACCGATGAGAGTGTTTATGAGTACTATGTGAGATTTCATGTTAGTGAATGACATGAGGAACATCGAATGACTATGCCTAATATTCATTGAACTCAAAGTTTGTGAACAACATGAATCCGTAATGGCACAAGTTTGTCACATCCGTGAAACTCACTAAAGGATTGAAGCATACAAACTATGAGCAACTCTATGCCTTCCTCCTTCGTAATGAGAGACATGCCATGTTTGAAAAGTTGATTCTCAATCGCTCAAAACCAACTGTGGTGAGACAAGTTCGCCTAATGACTCAACCTTTCTACTCAAACATTGGAATCACAACCAAAGCATCACAAGTCATACCCTGGGTAATGGTAATCACAAACTCATCCCCGATCCTCGCTCAAACAAGTCGATGCCGATGCACACGGGTAACATCATTAATCAACTTGCTCTTCTCATTAGTCAAAACATGAATTCTCTCCCACAAACCAACAACAACCTCGTAATCGCATCTAACCCACATAATCAAGCCACCGTTAAAGATGGAAGGATCGTGGTGCAACCAGCTCAGAAAGACAAGATGATCGTGGAAGGGGGTGCTGGTAGAGGATATGGGCAACCGTAATCGAGGAAGAAATGGTAACCAAGGTCAAGCTAAGACAATCAAATGCTATAACGTGGTGGTGAAGGACACATTGCAAGGAACCGCACATCTCCAAAGCGCCCACGCACGCCGACATTTCGTAGATAAGATGTTGCCGCACAAGCTCGTGACAATGGTGTTGCGTTGGATGAAGAGGAATTGCTATTTCTTGCCGAGGGCAATGCCAAGACCTATGATGCAGATGTGGATGAGCAAACTGCTCAGAGATAGGCACAATCATCGAACGCCTTTCAAGTCGCCGACCGTGATGCATACGATTCGATGTAGATGATGGACCCACGCACACACAATCTTTATGGCTAGCATCTCCAATGGTTTCTCCCAAGATCTCTTCTTCACCACAAGTCGGGCCATCCAAGGACAAAATCATCTCGAGGTATTAAAGCTATATGATGATGGTGATGTGCAACAGATGCATGACAAAGTACAACCAATCGAAACTATTGAATCAAATATTGAAAATATGGGTAATATCGATATTGTCCCATACGATCAATACGTGAAACAAAGTGAAAGTGAAGTTGTACCAAGTGATGCATCTTCGCAATCAACAATGACTATGTCCTTGATGAATACACCGCATGTGCTCCGGATGATTTCGTAATTTCAACTAAATGCCTATAAGGAACGTGTTGCTATTTATGAACAACGTGCAAAATTTGAGTTGACCACTGTGAGCAGGAAATGGATGTCCAAGTGAGTACAAGAATTAGAAAAGTAAGTTTAGAGAAGAAGTATTGAAACAAGAATTAAATTCCTTGCAAGAAAAACTTTCTAAAAAATTAAACAAAACAAGAACTTCAAGAAATGTGAAAATGCTTAAGCAAGAATTCAATGCAAAGGAATCAAAACTCTTGAGAGATTTTTCTAATCAAAACTTTGAAAACAAACTTGAAAACAAGTTGTACATACAAGGAAACACCATTCAAACCGCTCACATGGTCACCAAACATCGAGTCTTAAGCGATAAGCATAGCATTCCCCTTGTTGAGGAACCAAATCCAGAGGTAATCAAAAGGCTAGAAATGCTCATAAGGTGATTTATGATGGTAATGAAATTCTTAAGCCTAGGCGTAAACCTAGTCATGTTGAGTGCACCGAGGAAGATAAGAAATCGATGAAGTCACTAGGAAAGGATGAACAAAAACTAGATGACCCCAAATGCAAAGAGAAAACATAAATATATCTCCTCATGATTATAAGAAGGAAAACTGGATTGCATTAAACAAATTTAAACCTCGACTTTGTTGACTTCTAACAAGTCTTCTCGAAAATAGATTTAGATAAGGTAAAGTCGAAAATATTGTAGAAACAAACCTCCCTTCGAAAATGCCTAGAGCAACTGTGTATCCTCCTAATACACCTATGCATCTTGTACCTAGAACAATTGCCACTAAAAGCAAGACATTAATTAGCCAATACGTTATATTCCAACTATTTGTTGATTTTGAGAAAACGCAAGAAAAGGATCACTCCCACGGTATAATCAAGGTGAAAGAGGTTTTGAACAAATGAAAGAATGTTATTTAATCGAGGTCATGCCTTTCTTTAAACTTCTAAAAGATCACTTTGAGAGTCTTAAAAGGGGTAGAAGTCGATATTAAGGGTATGGAAAAGGAATTTGATGCAATGGTTGTCAAGTTAGTGATTATGAGCGTGCACTAAAATATAATGAGATTGAGAGAAAGAACTTGCATACATTAAATGAGAATCTTATTATCGAATGTGTTGCTCAAGATGTGTTTTTCACCGCTTCAAATTGCTCTATTAATGCTTCCAAATTTCATGAATTATCTCGGTCTCGAAAGTCTCCCATGATCGTGTCATTGAGCTTGAAAAACTAATTCTAAACTAAACGAGAAAATTGAACCGATGATCACGACACTTTGGTTAAACATTTTTCTAAACTAGAAGTTGAGTATTTTAATTTACAACTAAAATATCAACATCTCAAAGAAAATGTCAAAACTTCAAATATCAAGACATCTTCGATGCTCCGAGTTTGATGCGCTTTTCAAATCAACAAACGTGATGAATGATTCAAGCTCTGCAACACGATCGAAAGTTGAAAGCCCAAATCTCTCAATTAAAGGGCCAAACGAACAATATGACAGCTCTCAAATGCCTCCTTCTTTAGATTCTCGAATTCTCAAACGTTTCATCTTCAAAACCTAGTAAATGCTTTACAAAAGGAAAACGAAAGTTTTCGAAGAAAATGAAAAGGTTAAACGTCATTTCAATGAGTTGTTTGAATCAATTAAAGTCACTCAGAATAAAAACAACGAACAAATAACTTCATTGCAAAAGGAAATTGAGAATCTAAAGAGTCGTAAAAGGAAAATGCCAATGATCAATGAGGAGAATGTTGTATCTAAGGTTCGCCTAGTAATAAACATGCTTTATCCGTGACATATGTCCCCTCATCTAAGAAACAACAAACTTGCCATTCAAACATACTTCTCATCCCTTAAGGATTGCCTAGAATGTCTGCGTGAGATTGTTGAAGAGGATAAGCTAGAGAAACCTCATGATAATGCAATTGGACATGCTTGCTTATATGCCAAACGATGTCAAGAAATCTTAGAATGCTTGATCACAATATGCCCAAAGTCATTAGGTGAGAGAGTTAATCCTTTGATTCCATGCTCAATGCCTAAAGCTAAGTATGATACACATTCGATTCCCAATGTTTTGAAAGTGAACAAGAGGTGCTTCAAAAAATTTCGATTCCAGATCCGCCAATGCTAAGAAAGAGAACTCAAGTGTGCCTTCTAGAGCACAAATCACAAGACTCTAGTTTTAAGAAAATGAACCTTAGTGCACCCGCATGTAGTTCAGATCCCAAGACATCTAAACAGTGATGCAAAGAGTAGTTAAGCCAACTAATGTTCCCATTCCTCTATAGAGTAATCGTGACATTGCTTGAGCAGTCAAAGTCTCAAGACAATACAAGGAATGATAGGACCTCTCAAGCTAAGAATGTGCACCGAAGAAAGAAGAACAATCTAGGAACCTTAAGTTTGAATCGAATAAAACGAATCGTGTTGATTCTAGTATTAGCTATAAGCGCATCGTAATTAATTCAATTCGATACTATTTGCAAAACTTGTACCGATGTTTGCTTGAATTCGCTTTCTAATCATGGATGTGATGTCAATGTTTTGCCTAATGATGTTAATTGTCCGCTAATATTGTTAATGCTAAAATTCATGCTAAAAAGACTAAAAGGCAAAACGAAAGAAAGCTAGAAAACAATGGAAACCCTGTGAAGAACATTCAGAATAGGTTTTATTGATACCGTTGGTCATAAGACCAATCGATAATGCCCACTAGAAAATGGATGCCCACCGGTAGAACTATTCCCTTAAGAAGTGGTCACATCAGAATAGGGCTAATATGCACACTAGTATTGCATCTATTCACAATGATTCAATTACTCACCGTCTCGATATGAATGCTTCGATGCGGGTGGTCCAACTGCTGTTACTAACCAAATGGAACCCATTCTTGCATGGGATCCCAATTATCCAGCTTATCCATTCTTGTCTCGTGTTCAACCGCAGATCGCTCAAATCGCTCGTGGTACCGGACTCAGCCGCTCCAAGCATATGACCGAGATCGTCACGCTCATGAACTTCGTGAGCAAATTCATCGGACCGTTAGATTTGGTAATGATCATTTCGCAAGCTATATGGGTTATGGAGATTATGTTGTTGGTGATAGTGTCATCTCCTAGAGTGTATTATGTGGAAGGTTTAGGTCATAACTGCTCTCGCTGGTCAATTTCGTGATTCGGATCTAGAAGTAGCCTTCGTAAAACATACCGCTTTGTTAGAGATCTTAATGGAAAGGAACTGCTGAAAGGAACTCGTGGCTCAAACCTTTACACTATCTCTATCGATGACATGATGAGAGCATCACCAACTGCTTGTTATCAAAGGCTTCAAAACAAAGTCATGGTTATGGCATCGCTGCCTCAATCACTTGAACTTCGCACCATCAACCATCTTTCCGTAAAGGACTTAGTTGTGGGTTTACCTAGACTAAAGTATGAAAAGGATCATCTTTGTTCAATTTGCCAATTGGGAAAAAGCAAGAAGTATGCCCATAAACCCAAACCTACTAACTCGTCACGTAAGTTCTTCATATGATTCATATGGATTTATGGACCAATGAGGTGCGTAATATCTTGGGAAGAAATATGTGTTAGTTGTGGTTGATGATTATTCTAGATTCACCGGTCAAGTTCTTAAGGACAAAGGATGAAACTCGATATCATCATCAAACTCATCAAACAAAATTGCAGTTAGACTAAACAAACCGCCGTAATTATCGTAATGTATAATGGAACCGAGTTTGTCAACAAACAACTTAGTGAATTCTATGAAAGCGTTGGAATCACCATCAAAGAAGTGTTCCACGAACCCTCAATGTAACGGTGTAGTTGAAAGACTAAATCGTACTCTTGTTGAAGCCGCTAGAACAATGCCGATTTACTCAAAGGTTCCAATGTTTCTCCGGGTCAAGCAATTGCCACCGCATGTTACACACAAAATCGCTCCCCGATTCACACCATTCATGGAAAACTCCATATGAACTTGTCCACAACAGAAACCCAATCTATCTTTCCTTCGTGTTTGGTGCCTTGTGCTATCCAACTAATGAGGTCAAGACTTGGGCAAACTTAGAGCTAAAGTCGACATTGGAGTATTTGTAGGATATGCACCAAACAAAAGGGATACCGAATCTACAACAAAAGAACCCGAAATATCATGGAAACAATTCACGCTACGCTTGATGAGTCGACCGGTCAAATGGCCTCGGACACTCCACCAGACCCGCACTTCATAACAAACCCTATTGGCTCATCCCTTGTTCCAAACTCCTCTCAAGAAACACCATATGTACCTCCATCCAAGATGATGTAAAGAAATTGTTTGATCCAATGTTTGATGAACTCTGATGAGTCCACTACTAATGAAGTGCCGATCCCTACAACAGAGGATGCTCGATTCCGTGAATGAAGTCAATCCATCGCTTCAATATCTCGAAGTCAAGAAGCACCCGCACGATCCTTCGCCTCATCAACAAATCATCATTCTTCAAATGTACATCATGGAAATGTTTCGCATCAATGATGAAGTTAATCCCTATGACTCTCAAGATGCTCCATTTGAAAACATATTTGCTACTCCCGAATCATCGCAGTAACCATCTTCTTCGTGAGACATCGACTCGCCTACCTCCGCCTCAACAAATGCCACATGAACACCTCGTAAAATGGACTCACGATCATCCATTAGACAACATCATTGGTAATCCTCTCGCCCAGATCAACCCGAAGCAACTCGCAACCGATGCCTTATGGTGCTTCTTCAACTCCGCACTATCTAAGATCGAACCAAAAGACGTTAAACCGCCATGAATGAAGATAGTCGGTTCAATGCTATGCAAGATGAAATTCATGAGTTTGATCGCCTTGATGTATGGGAGTTAGTACCGCCCCGATCGTGCTATGATTATAGCTCTAAAATGGATCTTCAAAGTAAAACTTGATGAGCATGGTGATGTGTCAAGAACAAGGCTCGATTAGTTGCTAAAGGATATCGCCAAGAGGAGGGTATAGACTTTGAAGAATCTTTTGCTCCAGCTTGTTCGAATCGAGGCCATCGTAATCTTTTCTCGCTAATGTCGCTAGCAAGAACATGGTGGTTTATCGATGGATGTAAAGACGGCATTTCTAAACGGAGATCTTAAAGAAGTCGCTCACGCCGCCCAACCTCAAGGATTTGTGAATCAAGAGCATCCTACCACGCTTATCGCTTGAAGAAGGCTCTTTACGGTTTAAAGCAAGCTCCAAGGGCATGGTATGATACAATGCCTAAGTTTCTTCTATCAACCGGATTCATCAAAGGAGCAATGATCCTACATTGTTCACCGTGAAGTCGTGCAAACATTTGATTCATGTTCAAATTTATGTTGATGATATTATTTTGCCTCGACCGACCCAATGGAATGTGATCGCTTTTTCAAATGAAATGAGTTCAAAGTTTCAAATGTCAATGATGGGACAAATGTCATTTTTCTGGGATTACAAATTTCAAAGTCCCGGAGGCATTTTCATAAATCAATCTAAATATGCAATGAGATTCTAAAGAAATTTGGATTTGATTCAAGTGACCCCGCTGACACTCCCATGATCGACCGAACCAAACTAGATGAGGACCTCTCGTGGATCATGATTGACCAAACGAAATATAGGAGTATGATTGATCCCCGATGTATCTCATCGCTAGTAGACCGTACATCTTGTTCTCTCAGATGCATGTGTGCTAGATACCGTGCTGCCTACTAAAAGCACCTTGAGGCGCTTAAACGGGTCTTTCGGTATTCCAAGGAACCATCAATATGGGACTATGGTACCAAGGACACCGTATGTCACTAACGGCCTATGCAGATGCCGATCATGCAGTTGTCAAGATACACGTCAAGCACGCCTGAGGTGCTCATTGGGTGATAAGCTTGTGAGTCGGTCTTCAAAGAAGCAAATGAGTACTTCTATTTCTCTACAGAGGTTGAATACATAGCCATGTCATCTTGTTGTGCTCAAATCTTATGGATGAGATCTCAATTATCCGACTATGGCTTTGAATTCAACAAAATCCTATGCATCGTGATAATAAAGTGCTATTGCTCTCTCATGCAACAACGCTCAACACTCAAGAGCAAAGCATATCGACATTCGACATCATTTCATCGTGAACAAGTGGAAAAGGTGTGGTGGAACTATATTTTGTGAGGTCCGAATATCGCTAGCGGACATCCTCACCAAAGCTCTTCCAAGAGAACGCTTTGAGTTTATTCTTCCACGCCTTGGTTTGAAAAGCTTTCAACCGAATCCTCAAACGCCTTCGTGAGGAAGACGAGGAGTAAAGGTCTTTCTTCATCTATCTCATGTATATATCCATTCAAAATCAAAATACAAAATTATAAAACCTTCAAAAATCAAAGAGAAAATATAAAACTTTCAAAATCCATAAAATTTGAAAACTCGAAAATTCTTCAAAAATATTGTCATTTTTGTCATGTTTTTTTCGGTTCGACTATATCTACGGTCTTTGTGCCGTCATTCAAAGAATGACACGGACTTTAGATGTTGTTCGAATTTTTTTAAAAAAAAAAAAAAAAAAAAAAAAAATTTTTGGGAGAAAGAGAAATGGTTTATTGTCATCTTCAGCAATAACCTCGTTTTTAAAGAAAGAACAGAGCCATGTTTTACCATGTTTTCAAATCCTATGCTCGATTCTATAAACCCTATCTCGAAAACTAAATGCTTTGAAAATTAACTCAATCTCTATTTTTGATAATCATCGACTTATTTGTCAAAATTTATCTCTCAATCAACAACCTACGCTATTGATTGAGGGGAGAATGATTTCAATTAAATTATAAAGTTATTTGGCATTAAAATTGTTTTCAAAAGATATACATGCATGTTTTATAAATGGAGTTTAAAGTCTTAAAATCCGATCCTTATCGCTCAAACGCTTTCACAATCAAGTCACAATTCTCCTTAAAAGCTTTCAAATCAATTTAATTATACGAGATCACAAATTTCAAATGATTTGATAATTGTGATCGGGGAGAATGTGTGATTTAAATTGGATTTAAACCGATAATTAGGTAAATGGTTATAAAAGGATGTACATGCTATCCCGCCCACATGTGACAAACGATTTCAAATTTTCAATGCACATGTTGAGGGGAGCATCTATCTTAAAACCTTTGATTTAAAACGTGATCATTTATCCCAATGTGCAGTTCCTCTAGTATGTGCAAAACTCTTTTCAAACCTCGAGGCACATATTGAGGGGAGCAAATTTATGGAAACCTCATCCTTCCCTAAATGCTATATCTACTTGATTTGTTGAGGAAGTGATGTTGATATCTTTAGAAAATGGTAATCAAAGAAGTTAATTCTTTCTCTGCCTCCTGTGCAAAACATTTTCAAATACTTGATGCACATGTTGAGGGGAGTTCTCGTTTAAAATATCAAAACAATTCAGTACAAAATGCTTTGATAATATATCACAAGTATCCGAATTGATTTTTTTCAAATGGTTTTCAATTGATCCAATGGCGCATTTAACAATACCAAATTGACCGACCAACTTTACTTTATGTACGGTGATATAAGGATGATAAGGTTAGGTATTGGTTCCCATGATCCGCCGTAATCCGAGGGATCTACCCAGGACAATCCACTAGTTAGTGTAGAAGTCCTTAGGTATGATGATAAAAGGAGAAAATGAGATATGGGAAGAGTGCCGACTAAGACCGAGCTAGTAATCGAATAAACCCAACAAGGTATTAGCTATGAAGTCTTGGTAAGCAATCAAGGTTGAAGAATTAAAAAGAATTGAATGAGAAAGGGTGAAAATAAATAGCCTCCATTTATTCAACCTTAGGCGTAAACCGGTTCAATTCATATACCATCGATGGTAACATCGGTATTGAAGACAAGACGTCATGGACCCAAAGGACGACCGCACTTCAACTTTCCAAACCACTCAAGTTCCTCTTAAAAGGGCTTGTTTCATTCTCACGGGAACCGACATTATCTATCGACTTTCTTAGAGATGGTTGATATGAAGAAGGAGACCTCTCCCTAGTCTCCGCTATAGGATCCAAATATGCACAAATTGAGTCTAGAGCCACGAGATCATCAATAAATCTCATTAGGACACTTTCAATGAAGACTCTGCTTCACACAATGTGGAAAGAGAGATTATATCTTGAGTCCCACGATTATCCTTGTGGTATTGCCGTAACATCCGAGTGATGTGTTTACATATTCACAATGAAGATGGAAAGCCTTCGAGCCAACATCAAACAAGCTCCTCGGTAGGTGGCATGTGAGATCTATTATATAGATCAACCATGTGACAACCGAATGTAAACAATGGGGCGATTCAATCTCTTGAATCAATCTCGGTTCAAAGTTATGGATCGACGGATGCCTTTGAAAACCGGTCGTTGTGCTTAATAAACTCTTTTCTCTAGCACATCGATCGTGTACTCATTTTTCAAACCAAAAGGTATTTTTATGATTGATAATTGATTTTCAATAAAACCTTCGTTGTATTGCAAAACAATTTCTATTGAGCAATACACGATTGTTTTTCAAATCTCTTTTCATCAATCGCTGGACTTAAAATTACCGTTCACTCACTCCGTGTTGTCTTCTTTGAGATGTTCCGTTTGAGAACAAATGAAGAAACCGCGAAACCCCGTCAAGGAAATTCTTTGAATTATACCGATCACGTGCAAGACATGTATCGATCAACGGGAACCGTGGGCCGGTACTCAATTCAACGAAGTGATCAAAGACACTTTCGCGCGACTTATTGCTAATCGTTGTATGTGCACGCCCGACGTTTGCAATGATCGTAATGAAGCGGTCAATCCATAGCCGCATGCTCACTTAACACATTCATCTCAAAAGAAATCATGATTAGTGCATCAATGACTCGATATTTTCACTCCATGCTTCGCTACCGCCGCCAATATCATGATTCAACAAATGCTTCCGCCACTCGATGAGAAGATATCATGATCCGTAATGTGAGCATGTCGGTCCCAAAGTCACAACACCACAATGGATGTCTCGAGATTGTTGATTGTCGATGATCTCAAATGATGGCTCAAAATTATCATCACGTGGATCAAGAAAAGACCTCCACTTGAATAACCAAACATGCATTGTGAAGAATCAATGACTACGAGCTCAAGTACAAAGGACTACATCAAGAATGCAAGAACTATGTTTAATGTATTATCTATTTGTATTCAATGTAATTTTGGTACATGATTGAGGTGACCTCCTTTGGGAGATTGTTAGAATTAGAAATTCCCAAGATTAAAGAGTCGGTCACCTCAAGTATATGTAATCGTTAGAAAGCTCGTAGTCGTAGTTCTTTAAGTTAAGTAGTAATTTAGTTAAGTAACACCGTGGAGGACGGACGGTCTTTACCCACCAGATGCCCGATCCATGCCCCAAAGTGTGGCGATTTGTGTAAGACTATAAATACTCTACCTCCCAAGGTAGAGAGTTGAGCTCATAATAATATCTTTCACTTTCTCTCACTAAGTTCCCTAAACCTCTAACTTTCTCTCTAGAATTCCATCTTATACGCCACCTTGTGTTATGGTTTGATGTGTATGTGAAAAGTAATATCTAAGCCAAAACTTGATAACGCCACACGCCGTTCGGGTCAAGGAAACTTCCTTTCTTCGAGCAAGTTTTATAACACCCTAGGCAAATGAACCTAATCATTGTAGTGTAGTAATTAGGGTGCCACGGTATTGATAACGTTCTTTAGGGAATAGGAATGCTAGTAAGGAGTTACTACGCTAAGGTTAAGGTTGAGGAAGATTATTTTTTATCTTTTATGTTTTATAAATGGAAAGGTACTAATCTCGGGTATTGGATTTGGGGTTGGTATTTCACCGATTACTCTACTATTATCTAATTATCTAAACTAAGGTTGTGGGAGTTCATGTCTAATTAATGTATGCTCGTATGATAGTTTAAAGATGTGTTTACTTAGGTTGTACTACTCCTTAATTATCTCCTATTGATGGTTGAGATGTCACGCCTTATTCTTAGTTGCGTTGTGTGTCGAAAGTTGTAGGGTATGCGATTCTCCTAACTCTTTGAACTTACCAAAGGGTCTCGCTCTACAAACCCACTAGGGATGATAAACTCCTACTCTAAGGCGCTTTGGATGGTTTAGCCTACAACTACTCGGGTAATTATATTCTAAGGTTCACAAAGATGAATCAAGCATTAACACAACGAATGACCTATCGCATTACTAGATCATTAATCAACTAAGATAAGAAACAACCAATCAATATTCAATAATTAAGTTTCATACTTTCTAAGCAAACACACAAATAAATTAGCTTGGACATGGAGAACATGCAAGCATACACACAAATAATCAAAGACATAATTGAATTAATGAAGTAAAGACTTATCTTGATGTAAGATAGGTTTAAAACCCCAAAATACTGTACAAGACACCTTAGGTTCGGTTTTAGGTTTTACTCCAAAAGACTCTACAAAAGACCTAAAATTCGGATTCTATATATAAGATTACATATGCGTGGCGCCATTAGGGTTTCATCTTGGCCACGTTAACCTTGCGACGGCGCCACCTTATGTCCGTGACGCCGTCCTCTTCCTCGACGTCATCTGGATTGCATATAGGCCGCCCGAGTAGCGACGGCCTACTCTTTTACAACCGGACGCCGTCGCTGAGAATACGAAGTTTTGGGTTCGACCGTCACAATAATTTTGGGACGGCCGCCATTAGCACTCGACGCCGCCGCCTTCTAACTTCAAAGAATCGTGAGTGTCTCGATTTCGACTTTGGCCATTTTCTTCATATATTCGCTACTTTTCATCCAAATAAGTGCCATTCCAAGATTTTGCCTTCAAGAGACCTAAAAGTGAAAAGGAACGATATTAAGCAATAACGGATACAAAGTGATCAAATAAGGACTTAAACGACCCTCAAAATGGTACCTTTAAAACCTTATCAATCCACTATCTCTAATACCATCATCTAGCATCAACTAGTCCATATTTGAAGTGCTTTCTTGCAACCAAGAACCACTCCACATTGCATCAACATGTATAGCTTCAAGAAAGACTAACACCAAAGCATAAATCCGGTTATAGCAAGATAGCACAATATATGTACAAAATCAAAAGACAAGAAATAAAATAAAATCCTAACTCACTTTTTTAGAAATCACGGTTGCATTTAGCGATGCAACAAGCCTTTAAACCACTTGGTATCCCGAGTGGATGAGTGAAGTCTCATGAGGATTTTCAAGAAACACACCCACAATGTTCATTTAACTCACATGTGCAAACCCTTAAAAGGTTTGGAAAAATTTTTGAAACTTTTCGCCATAGTGGGACAGCTCCGTCAGAAATGGATCGCCCATTATTTCGTTGATAGGTTGAGTTGAAAATATGTATACCGTAATAGATGGGTTATGGTGTAACTAGAGTGGCCCGCCACGCCATAGTTACCCACCGAGGTGTAACCATCACCCATGTGTAGGAATTGACTAAAATTTTATCTTTTCTAATCGGCAGAGGAGTAATCATCCTCCTCTCGCCCTTCCCCTTTGCTTCACAATGGAAAATAATAAACAAAACAATCTATGCCAAGTGAAAATCCTAAAACCGATAAAATGTCCAAAAGTCTTTACAACGAAAACAAGAAATGAAGATAAAGGCCGGGTTGTCTCCCGACGAGCACTTTTTATTTTTATCGAGTCTTTAAATTAGACTTATGCCTCTCCCTACTACTGGACATCTTCAACCTTTCCATTGCTCTAACCATCTTGGCTCTCAATCTCGCAAAGATTTCCTTGACATGTTCTTCTTGCACATGCCCACTAACACTAAGCGTGCATTAAATGTGTAAGGATAATATATGAAATATAACAAATAGGAAATGGAAGATAAACACTCATTAACCGGTCCGGTACATAGATTACCATAGGCTTCAGAATAGATCAAACCTCCATCGCTTACGTAAGCACCTAGGAAAGACTATCAAAGAGGTCTTTAAAGGGTTGTAATGTTAGGCTTACGGTAGTGAAACAAGGGTTTGGTGGGATAGGCTATTTAGTGGTGGCAAGTCAAAAATGTCTATGTTAAATGCATATGAAGAATGGCGTTGCTAAGCCAAGACTCGACACTCTAAACTCTAGATAACCTGAAATAAACAAACATAAATTTAAAGGATAGATGTAGGATGGTAGCCCGTATGTTTTTTTTTTTTTTTTACACTATATTTTTTTTTCTTTTCTCTTTTCTATATTTTTTTTGATTTTTTTTTTCATACACTTTTACTCTACCATCCTCTACAATAACATCAAAATACTAGGGATTTCTGTGCATATCCCTACACTTGAGTTTTTATTACTCTAACACTAATTTGACCCGATTTGAAAAGATCAAAATACTTGAGTACATTATTATGCAAACAAAGGAATTTGAATTTTTAACGCTCCCTTCCGTCATTTCATAAACTTTAACTTTTCCCATGAATCCCAATCATCCCAAAATCAGATACAAAGGATATGACTCGACTTAGCAACTTATGCAAGCAACTAGATAATTGAACTAAGGGTTTAGGGTGATAATAAACATTTGCACTAAAAGTGAGTGCATAAGGGGTAGGCTAAAGCGATTTGGGTGTATATTTGGGGGTGGTGTAAACAATGTTTTCATTGATATTCGGAAAACCGAAATATCACGACAACCGCGAAAAGGATAGGCTCGAGGGTTAACTAGGGTATCGTGGTACTAAAGATGAGTACAACGCAAAGGGTGTGGGGAATTACTCAACCGATATGGAAGAAGTAATTATATTACGTGTATCAAACAAGTGGTTATCCTAATGCCTCTTATCATTTAGTTATTCCTAACTACACAAGTGTAGCCTCACTTGCGATCTCGAATGCATCACAAAACAAGTTCTAGAATCTAATATACTACGGTTCACACTCTAAGCATTAAAGATGAATGCTTTAATTCCTACTAATCTAAGTGGCGATCCTCACATTTTGGTGGAATTTGGGTGGTAAAGGGTTTTTGTGCTAGTCATGCAATTTCCTATCCATGAGACGCTTTTGTTAAGACTAATGGCCCACCCTATATGTCATAAAAATTTTAAATTTGGTGCCAAAATTACCCTAACCGACATTTTTTCATGGTTTATTACACAAATACAATTGGACAAAGCAAATAATCAAGGATAAGCATAGTTTCAAAGTTCCGCTTTATTTTCCTCCCACACTTAAACCAAAATTGTCCCCAATGTTCCCGAAAGTATCAAAGTTATGATAAAAGAAGGTAATTAAAACGAAGAAACTAGTACTCCCCGATTAGCTCGGTAGATCCGTAAAGTGGTGGTTAAATTCTTTCCAAGAAGAATTATTGCGTGAAAAGCTCCTTCTAATCTTATGTAATTTCTTCTTGACAAACTAAACTCAGACACTCAAGAAAACAAACGAAACCTTCACAGTAAAATCGGTGGTAATAATATATATAAGACTCGATTTAAACTAGGATATAATGCTTGTGGAATGGATGTTTACGTAATTTCTAAGAAAATTAAGACCTTGTAAATTCCAAAATTTATGTTGGCTCGAAAATGAGAAAAAAGTAATCGATGTTTTACTCCTTCCCGACGCGTAAGGTTGCAATCTCGACGCCAAAGTTATCCCGACAAAAACCGGTCTGCGATTTTTCGAAAAATTACGGAAAATTTACATCTTTAGAATCGGAAAAATTTACGCAAAACATCCATTATGACTCGATACAAGCATTTGACTCGAACAAACAAACATAAATATCTTTTAGTTAATTGTTATTCTCATGTTTACGTTTCTTTTGAAAACGCGTGTAATCCTCCCTACACTTATCCCTTATGTAAAATACCTTTACATGCAATTAAGACGAGGTTAAAACAAAATAAAGCATTTTACAAATTTAAACATGAGGATAAACAATTAATAAAAGATATATGACACTAACAAGCAAACAATTAAGCATGGGTTGCCTCCCACAAGCACTTTTCTTTATTTAAGAATCTTGTAGCTAGACTCATAGTCGTGCTCCTACGCATCGATATATCGTAAGTCTATCCTCAACAATGTCGTAAGGATCAAACTTATCATTCAAGTTCCTAGCAAGACGTTCGGTTAAATATGCCTTTTCAAACATCTCACCATCGGGATCATAGATTTGTATCCTAATGTGCCACACTCCATTACCATCACTAAGGCGGTCTATTCCAATCCCACTTGTGTTCAGATTCTCAACTTTCCACTTATTCATGACAAGGTTAACGGCAAGCTTCCTAGGAACTCGGTCATCTTCCTAAATACTAAGGCGCCCTCGAACGGGTTCACTTCTATATCCCTAGCCATTTCTTTTTCTTGAAAGTTCTCGCACTAGCTTGAAGGCTTTATCTAGGTAAAAGGTCTTTGGGGGCCTATGATGTTCTTATCAATCCAAGGTCCATATCTAGAAGGCTCTCTATCCAACCCTATCTCTTGTGGGACTTCTCATCCTTGTAGTACGATGCTTTTTAACATCGTGAACGGATCTAGCACTCCCTCCCCAACCACTATTTTGGACATCTTATAATCGATGATGGCGCTTAGCGGTAGCTAAAAATCCTCTTCCAACTAGTAATGGGCATGTCGGGTCCTTATTCATGTCTAGCCCATGAAAGTCGGCCAAAAGAGTCAACTCTCCTACATGTACTACCATGTCCTTTATTATTCCTACCGACGCATATACTACCGTCTCGCTAGACCTAAGATGGTTTCCGTTGGTTCGCTTTTACCTAAGTTAAGGCTTCTATGGAGGACAACGGAACAAGATTGATGCATGATCCTAAATCGGCTAGAGCATCGAGTGGATTGAAGTTCCAAGTCTACATCAAGAGTGAATAGCCCGGATCGCCTAACTTCTTAGGTAAGTTGTTTCGCACAAAGCGGACCCATGTTTTCCAAGCCTAAGTTCTAACTCATATTTTTCTTTAAAGCATTATAATAAGGTGCATGAGCTAAGACTTCAAGAATCGGTTTTCTTGATGGAGTTCCTTGTACTCCTCCTCTAAACTAGGTTTTGATTCTTGGTCGACGGGTTTCTCAAGAGTAGGCTTTACCAAAGGTGCCGGCCTTGGTATCTCTTTGATGGCTTGGAACCCTTTTGATAGCATTTACCGAGTGAACCGTTGGGTGGGAGGGCATGGATGTGCACTCTCCCATGGTGAACTAGAACATGAAGTCGATGCAATCGAATTCACTTTTGGGTTCTTTATGGTATCACTTGGGAGTGCTCCAACTTCCGCTCATTGAAGGCTTTAAGAGGGCATCAAGCTTGGTTGTCATCTCGCCTGCTTTTGCTTAAAATCGGCTTCAAGCTTATTCAATCGAGTTTTGGGATGACAAAATCTAGATGCAATTGCCTCAAGATTAGTGGGTTCTCGGTATTAAAAGAATTGAACCTAATGGGCGAACTAGATGAGCTTTGGGTGTCCTTGAGTTTTGGTTCCACTTAAGGTTAGGGTGATTTCTCCATGAGGGTTGTATGAGTTTCCTAAGTTGTTTTGTTCGGGTTTGAAAGTGTACCACTTCTCTCCCGCTCCGTCGGTACGTATGGAGGCGTAGTCCGCAAAAGCTTGTTCGGAGAGCCTTGTGCAATCACGAGTGTCATGGGGACCACCGCATAACTCACAAGGTAGAGTGATTTGATTCACTTGTCGTGAGGACTTAGGATTTTGTAGAACTCATGAGGAATATAACTTGATCTTCAAGTTCGATTATCCTACGGTTGGGAGGAGGCAAAGAGATGGCCTTGACGGTTTTGGGCAGCTCACGGGGTCATCCCAACTTTCGTTGTCATAGAGGCGAGGTCCTCTATTATTTCCCATGATTCTTCTGCGGTGAGATCACTAAGTTTTCCACCCGCCGCTTGGTCAATGGATCGCTTAGTGGGGAAGTTGACATGATCATAAAAGATTTGGACTTGGAGCCAAAGATCAATGCGTGATGAGGACTTTATGAAGTAAGTCCTTGAATCGGGTCCATGCTTCAGATTGATTCACCTTGACGTTCTTGGAACATCAAGATGTCATTCCTAAGCTTAGTGGTTCTCCCGTGGGAAAAATTGAGCAAAGAAGCGAGAGGTAAGATCATCCCAACTTGAGATGGAGCCATGGGAAGTCGCCAAGCCAATTACTAGCTTGGTCCCAGAGAGAATTGGAAGAGACGCAGCGTGGTCTCCCGAGTAGTAGCATTAAGGTCGATGGAATCGACAATTTTGAGGAAATCCTCGATGTCGATTTGGATCTTCTGAACGAAGTCCATGGAATGCACATCCGCTTTGCACCAACCGGATGGTGTCGGATCGCAGGCCATAGTTTGGGCTTGGTCGGAAGCTCAATGGTGTTCCTATAGCCTAGGTGGCTTGGTCTCGAGTATTCACCAAAAGTACGGCTCTTGGCGGGTCATTTGGTGGTGGGTTGATGAATGGTAGTGGGTTATCACCTTCCATGATGAAAAGTGATGGGGTTACGAACAAAGGTCACGAAGGGGATAGACTAAGAGAAAGCTACAAATTGAGAAAAATTTACTTGATAGGAATCAGCAAAGAAACCTAAACGAGGTGGACTACTAACTAGCTATTCTATTCCCAAGAACGGCGCCTAAAACTTGATAACGCCACACGCCGCTCGGGGTCAAGGAAACTTCCTTTTCTTCGAGCAAGTTTTATAACACCCAGGCAAAGGAACCTAATCATTGTAGTGTAGTAATTAGGGTAAGCCACGGGTATTGATATCGCTCTCTGGGAATAGGAATGCTAGTAAGGAGTTACTACGCTAAGGTTAAGGTTGAGGAAGATTATTTTTTTATCTTTTATGTTTTATAAAATGGAAAGGTACGAATCTCGGTATTGGATTTGGGGGTTGGTATTTCACCGATTACTCTACTATTATCTAATTATCTAAACTAAGGTTGTGGAGTCTATGTCTAATTAATGTGTGCTCGATGATAGTTTAAAGATGTGTTTACTTAGGTTGTACTACTCTTTAATTATCTCCTATCGATGGTTGAGTTGTCACGCCTTATTCTTAGTTGCGTTGTGTGTCGAAAGTTGCAGGTATGCGATTCTCCCTAACTCTTTGAACTTACCAAAGGGTCTCGTCTACAAACCCACTAGGATGATAAACTCCTACTCTAAGGCGCTTTGGATGGTTTAGCCTACAACTACTCGTGTAATTATATTCTAAGGTTCACAAAGATGAATCAAGCATTAGTACACAACGAATGACCTATCGCATTACTAGATCATTAATCAACTAAGATAAGAAACAACCAATCAATATTCAATAATTAAGTTTCATACTTTCTAAGCAAACACACAAATAAATTAGCCGGACATGGAGAACATGCAAGCATACACAAATAATCAAAGACATAATTGAATTAATGAAGTAAAGACTTATCTTGATGTAAGATAGGTTTAAAACCCTAAAATACTTGACAAGACACCTTAGGTTCGGTTTTAGGTTTTACTCCAAAAGACTCTCTACAAAAGACCAAAAATTCGGATTCTATATATAAGATAACATATGCGACGGCGCCATTAGGGTTTCGTCTTGGCCACGTTAACCTTTGCGACGGCGTCACCTTATGTCCGCGACGCCGTCCTCTTCGCCACGACGTCGTCTGATTGCATCTAGGTCGCCCGAGTAGCGACGGCCTACTCTTTTACAACCGGACGCCGCCGCCGAGAATACGAAGTTTTGGGTTCGGACCGTCACAATACTTTTGGGACGGCGTCGCCATTAGCACGACGCCGCCGCTTTCTAACTTCAAAGAATCGCGAAGTGTCTCGATTTCGACTTTGGCCATTTCTTCATATATTCACGCCTTTTCGTCCAAATAAGTGCCATTTCAAAGATTTTGCCTTCAAGAGACCTAAAAGTGAAAAGGAACGATATTAAGCAATAACGGATACAAAGTGATCAAATAAGGACTTAAACGACCCTCAAAATGGTACCTTTTAAACCTTATCAATCCACTATCTCTAACGACTCATCATCTAGCATCAACTAGTCCATATTTGAAGTGCTTTCTTGCAACCAAGAACCACTCCACATTGCATCAACATGTATAGCTTCAAGAAAGACTAACACCAAAGCATAAATCCAGTTATAGCAAGATAGCACAATATATGTACAAAATCGAAAGACAAGAAATAAAATAAAATCCTAACTCACTTTTTAGAAATCACGGTTGCATTTAGCGTATGCAAAAGCCTTTTAAACCACTTGGTATCCCGAGGACGAGTGAAGTCTCATGAGGATTTTCAAGAAACACACCCACAATGTTCATTTAACTACATGTACAAACCCTTAAAAGGTTTGGAAAAATTTTTGAAACTTTTCGCCATAGTGGACAGCCCGTCAGAAATGGATTCGCCCGCTTATTTCGTAGATAGGTTGAGTTGAAAATATGTATACCTGTAATAGATGGGTTATGGTGTAACTAGAGTGGCCCGCCACGCCATAGTTACCTATTGAGGTGGAACCATCACCCATGTGTAGGAATTGACTAAAATTTTTATCTTTTCTAATCGGCAAGAGGAGTAATCATCCTCCTCTCGCCCTTCCCTCGTCTGCTTCAACATGGAAAATAATAAACAAAACAATCTATGCCAAGTGAAAATCCTAAAACTCGATAAAATGTCCAAAAGTCTTTACAACGAAACAAAAATGAAGATAAAGGCCGGTTGTCTCCCGACGAGCACTTTTTATTTTTATCGAGTCTTTAAATTAGACTTATGCCCTCTCCCGCTCACTGGACATCTTCAACCTTTTCCATTGCTCTAACCATCTTGGCTCTCAATCTCGAAGATTTCCTTGACATGTTCTTCTTGCACAACAACATAAGGCATTAAATGTGTAAGGATAATATATGAAATATAACAAATAGGAAATGGAAGATAAACACCGGTCCTGGTACATAGATTACCATAGGCTTGAGAATAGATCAAACCTCCATCGCTTACGTAAGCACCTAGGAAAGACTATCAAAGAGGTCTTTTAAAGGGTTGTAATGTTAGGCTTACGGTAGGAAACAAGGGTTTGGTGGGATAGGCTATTTAGTGGTGGCAAGTCAAAAATCTCTATGTTAAATGCATATGAAGAATGGCGTTGCTAAGCCAAGACTCGACACTCTAAACTCTAGATAACTGAAATAAACAAACATAAATTTAAAGGATAGATGTAGGATGGTAGCCGATGTTTTTTTTTTTTTTTTTTTTTTACACTATTTTTTTTTTTTCTCTTTTTCTATATTTTTTTTCGATTTTTTTTTTTCATACACTTTTACTCTACCATCCTCTACAATAACATCAAAATACTAGGAATTTACAGGCATATCCCTACACTTGAGTTTTTATTACTCTAACACTAATTTGACCCGATTTGAAAAGATCAAAACACTTGGAGTACATTATTATGCAAACAAAGGGAATTTGAATTTTAACGCTCCTTCCGTCATTTCATAAACTTTAACTTTTCCCATGAATCCCAATCATCCCAAAACTGTATACAAAGGATATGACTCGACTTAGCAACTTATGCAAGCAACTAGATAATTGAACTAAGGGTTTAGGGTGATAACAAACATTTGCACTAAAAGTGAGTGCATAAGGGGTAGGCTAAGGCGATTTGGGTGTATATTTGGGGTGGGGTGTAAACAATGCTCTTCATTGATATTCCGAAAAACTAAAACATCACGACAACCGCGAAAAGGATAGGCTCGAGGGGTTAACTAGGGGTATCGTGTACTAAAGATGAGTACAACGCAAAGGGTGTGGGGAATTACTCAACCGATATGGAAGAAGTAATTATATTACGGTATCAAACAAGGGTTATCCTAATGCCTCTTATCATTTAGTTATTCCTAACTACACAAGTGTAGCTTCACTTGCGATCTCGAATGCATCACAAAACAAGTTCTAGAATCTAATATACTACCGGTTCATACTCTAAGCATTAAAGATGAATGCTTTAATTCCTACTAATCTAAGTGGCGATCCTCACATTTTGGTGGAATTTGGGTGGTAAAGGGTTTTGTGCTAGTCATGCAATTTCCTATCCATGAGACGCTTTTGTTAAGACTAATGGCCCACTCCTATATGTCATAAAAATTTTAAATTTGGTGCCAAAATTACCCTAACCGACATTTTCTCATGGTTTATTACACAAATACAATTGGACAAAGCAAATAATCAAGGATAAGCATAGTTTCAAAGTTCTCGCTTTATTTTCCTCCTACACTTAAACCGAACATTGTCCCCAATGTTCCCGAAAGTATCAAAGTTATGATAAAAGAAGGTAATTAAAACGAAAGAAACTAGTACTCCCGATTAGCTCGGTAGGATCCGTAAAGTGGTGGTTAAATTCTTTCCAAGAAGAATTATGCGTGAAAAGCTCCTTCCAATCTTATGTAATTTCTTCTTGACAAACTAAACCCGCACACTTGAAGAAAACAAACGAAACCTTCGCGTAAAATCGGCGGTAATAATATATATAAGACTCGATTTAAACTAGGATATAATGCTTGTGGAATGGATGTTTACGAATTTCTAAGAAAATTAAGACCGAAAATTCCAAAATTTATAAGTGGCTCGTAAAACGAGAAAAAGTAATCGATGTTTTACTCCTTCGACGACCGTCAGTTGCAATCTCGACGCACAAAGTTATCCCGACAAAAAGCGGTGCGATTTTCCGGAAAATTTACATCTTTAGAATCTGGAAAATTTTCTGCAAAACATCCATTATGACTCGATACAAGCATTTGACTCGAACAAACAAACATAAATATCTTTTAGTTAATTGTTATTCTCATGTTTACGTTTCTTTTGAAAACGTGTGTAATCCTCCCTACACTTATCCCTTATGTAAAATACCTTTACATGCAATTAAGACGAGGTTAAAAACAAAATAAAGCATTTTTACAAATTTAAACATGCGGATAAACAATTAATAAAAGATATATGACACTAACAAGCAAACAATTAAGCATGGGTTGCCTCCACGAAGCACTTTTCTTTATTTAAGAGTCTTGTAGCTAGACTCATAGTCGTGCTCCTACGCATCGATATACGTAAGTCTATCCTCAACAATGTCATAAGGATCAAACTTATCATTCAAGTTCCTAGTAGTACGCGTTCGGTTAAATATGCCTTTTCAAACATCTCACCATCGGGATCATAGATTTGTATCCTAATGTGCCACACTCCATTACCATCACTAGGCGGTCTATTCCAATCCCACTTGTGTTGATTTCTCAACTTTCCACTTATTCATGACAAGGTTAATGGGCAAGCTTCCTAGGAACTCGGTCATCTTCCTAAATACTAAGGCGTCCTCGAACGGGTTCACTTCTATATCCCTAGCCATTTCTTTTTCTTGAAAGTTGCTGACTAGCGAAGGCTTTATCTAGGTAAAAAGGTCTTTGGGGCCTATGATGTTCTTATCAATCCAAGGTCCATATCTAGAAGGCTCTCTATCCAACCCTATCTCTTGTGGGACTTCCTCATCATTGTAGTACGTATGATTTTAACATCGTAAACGGATCTAGCACTCCCTCCCTACCACTATTTTGGACATCTTACAATCGATGATGGCGCTAGCGGTAGCTAAAAATCCTCTTCCAACTAGTAATGGGCATGTCGGGTCCTTATTCATGTCTAGCACATGAAAGTCGGCCAAAAGAGTCAACTCTCCTACATGTACTACCATGTCCTTTATTATTCCTTCCGGACGTGCTATACTACCGTCCGCTAGACCTAAGATGGTTTCCGTTGGTTCAATTTTACCTAAGTTAAGGCTTCATGGAGGACAACGGAACAAGATTGATGCATGATCCTAAATCGGCTAGAGCATCGAGTGGCTTGGAAGTTCCAAGTCTACACGGAAGAGTGAATAGCCGGGATCGTCTAACTTCTTAGGTAAGTTGTTTCGCATAAAGTCGGACCCATGTTTTCCAAGCCTAAGTTCTAACTCATATTTTCTTTTAAAGCATTATAATAAGGTGCATGAGCTAAGACTTCAAGAATCGGTTTTCTTGATGGAGTTCCTTGTACTCCTCCTCTAAACTAGGTTTAGATTCTTGGTCGACGGGTTTCTCAAGAGTAGGCTTTACCAAAGGTGTCGGGCCTTGGTATCTCTTTGATGGCTTGGAACCCTTTTTGATAGAATTTACTGAGTGAACCGTTGGGTGGGAGGGGCATGGATGTGCACACTCCCATGGTGAACTAGAACATGAAGTGGATGCAATCGAATTCACTTTTGGGTTCTTTATGGTATCACTTGGGAGTGCTCCAACTTCCCGTTCATTGAAGGCTTTTAAGAGGGCATCAAGCTTGGTTGTCATCTCGCTCTGTTTTTGCTTAAAATCGGCTTCAAGCTTATTCAATCGAGTTTCTTGGGATGACAAAAATCTAGATGCAATTGCCTCAAGATTAGTGGGGTTCTCGGTATTAAAAGAATTGAACCTAGTGGGCGAACTAGATGAGCTTTGGGGTGTGCTTGAGTTTTGGTTCCACTTAAGGTTAGGGTGATTTCTCCATGAGGGTTGTATGAGTTTCCTAAGTTGTTTTGTTCGGGTTTGAAAGTGTACCACTTCTCCCGCTCCGTCGGCACGTATGGAGGCGTAGTCCCAAAAGCTTGTTCGGAGAGCCTTGTGCAATCACGAGTGTCATGGGGACCACCGCATAACTCACAAGGTAGAGTGATTTGATTCACTTGTCGTGAGGACTTAGGATTTTGTAGAACTCATGAGGAATTTAACTTGATCTTCAAGTTCGATCATCCTACGGTCGGGAGGAGGCAAGGAGATTGCCTTGACGGTTTGGGCGCACTCACGGGGTCATCCCAACTTTCGTTGTCATAGAGGCGAGGTCCTCTATTATTTCCCATGATTCTTCTGCGGTGAGATCACTAAGTTTTCCACCGCCGCTTGGTCAATGGATCGCTTAGTGGGAAGTTGACATGATCATAAAAGATTTGGACTTGGAGCCAAAGATCAATGCCGTGATGAGGACTTTATGAAGTAAGTCCTTGAATCGGGTCCATGCTTCAGAGAGATTCACCTTGACGTTGTTGGAACATCAAGATGTCATTCCTAAGCTTAGTGGTTCTCCCGGTGGGAAAAATTGAGCAAAGAAGCGAGAGGTAAGATCATCCCAACTTGAGATGGAGCCATGGAAGTCGCTCAAGCCAATTACTAGCTTGGTCCCGTAGAAAGAATTGGAAGAGACGCAAGCGTGGTCTCCCTAGTAGTAGCATTAAGGTCGATGGAATCGACAATTTTGAGGAAATCCTCGATGTCGATTTGGATCTTTGAACGAAGTCCATGGAAGGCACATCCATTTTGAACCAACCGGATGGTGTCGGATCGCAGGGCCGTAGTTTGGGCTTGGTCGGGAAGCTCAATGGTGATCCTATAGCCTAGGTGGCTTGGTCTCGAGTATTCACCAAGAGTACGGGCTCTTGGCGGGTCATTTGGTGGTGGGTTGATGAATGGTAGTGGGTTATCACCTTCCATGATGAAAAGTGATGGGGTTACGAACAAAGGTCACGAAGAAGGGGGATAGACTAAGAGAAAGCTACAAATTGAGAAAAAATTTACTTGATAGGAATCAAGCAAAGAAACCTAAACGAGGTGGACTACTAACTAGCTATTCTATTCCCCGGCAACGGCGCCAAAAACTTGATAATGCTACACGCGTCGTTCGGGGTCAAGGAAACTTCCTTTTCTTCGAGCAAGTTTTATAACACCCTAGGCAAGTGAACCTAATCGTTGTAGTGTAGTAATTAGGGTAAGCCACGGTATTGATATCGTTTCTCAGGGAATAGGAATGCTAGTAAGGAGTTACTACGCTAAGGTTAAGGTTGAGGAAGATTATTTTTTTTATCTTTTATGTTTTATAAAATGGAAAGGTACGAATCTCGGTATTGGATTTGGGGGTTGGTATTTCACCGATTACTCTACTATTATCTAATTATCTAAACTAAGGTTGTGGGAGTCTATGTCTAATTAATGTGTGCTCGTATGATAGTTTAAAGATGTGTTTACTTAGGTTGTATTACTCCTTAATTATCTCCTATTGATGGTTGAGTTGTCACGCCTTATTCTTAGTTGCGTTGTGTGTCTAAAGTTGTAGGGTATGCGTTTCTCCCTAACTCTTTGAACTTACCAAAGGGTCTCGTCTACAAACCCACTAGGGATGATAAACTCCTACTCTAAGGCGCTCTTTGGATGGTTTAGCCTACAACTACTCGTAATTATATTCTAAGGTTCACAAAGATGAATCAAGCATTAAGTACACAACGAATGACCTATCGCATTACTAGATCATTAATCAACTAAGATAAGAAACAACCAATCAATATTCAATAATTAAGTTTCATACTTCCTAAGCAAACACACAAATAAATTAGCCGGACATGGAGAACATGCAAGCATACACACAAATAATCAAAGACATAATTGAATTAATGAAGTAAAGACTTATCTTGATGTAAGATAGGGTTTAAAACCCTAAAATATCTGTACAAGACACCTTAGGTTCGGTTTTAGGTTTTACCCAAAGACTCTCCACACAAAGACCGAAAAATTCGGATTCTATATATAAGATTACAATTGCGACGGCGCCACCTTATGTTTAGTGACGCCGCCGTGTCGCCGCCATTGGGTTTCGTCTTGGCCACGTTAACCTTGCGACGGCGCCACCTTATGTCCGTGACGCCATCCTCTTCGACTTTCGACGCCGTCGTCGGATTGCATCTAGGCCGCCCGAGTAGCGACGGCCTACTCTTTTACCACCGGACGCCGCCGCTTGAAAATACAAGTTTTGGGTTCCGCCCGTCACGAAATCTTGGGACGGGTCGCCAATAGCACCGACGCCGCCGCTTCTAACTTCAAAGAATCGTGAGTACCTCGATTCCGACTTTGGCCATTTTCTTCATATATTCGCGCCTTTTCGTCCAAATAAGTGCCATTCCAAGATTTTGCCTTCACGAGACCTAAAAGTGAAAAGGAACGATATTAAGCAATAACGGATACAAAAGTGATCAAATAAGGACTTAAACGACCCTCAAATGGTACCTTTAAAACCTTATCAAATATCCCTACACTTGTTATTTGCTTGTCCTCAAGCAAATGTGCTTTTAGCCAATTAATTTATAAGTTGGGGTCATGAAGCATTAATTCAAAACGGTCCACAACACATATAAGCCCCAAGAAAGTCATAACAAGCACGGAATTACATACTAGCACCTCACATGGGGTGTTTGGATACTCACATCTCTCTCGGTGTATATATGAAATATAACAAAATAGGAAATGGAAGATAAACACTCATTAACCGGTCCTAGTACATAGATTACCATAGGCTTGAGAATAGATCAAACCTCCATCGCTTTGGCGAAGCACCTAGGAAAGACTATCAAAGAGGTCTTTTAAAGGGTTGTAATGTTAGGCTTACGGTAGGAAATAAGGGTTTGGTGGGATAGGCTATTTAGTGGTGGTAAGTCAAAAATCTTTATGTTAATCGTGATATGAAGAATGGCGTTGCTAAGCCAAGACTCGACACTCTAAACTCTAGATAATCGAAATAAACAAACATAAATTTAAAGATAGATGTAGGATGGTAGCCCGTATGTTTTTTTTTTTTTTTTTTCACTCTTTTTTTTTTTTTTTTTCTTTTTTTTTTTTTTTTTTTTTTTTCATACACTTTTACTCTACCATCCTCTACGATAACATCAAAATACTAGGGATTTATAGGCACATCCCTACACTTGAGTTTTATTACTCTAACACTAATTTGACCCGATTTGAAAAGATCAAAACACTTGGGGTACATTATTACGCAAACAAAGGGAATTTGAATTTTAACGCCCTTCCGTCATTTCATAAACTTTAACTTTTCCCATGAATCCCAATCGTCCCAAAAGCATATACAAAGGATATGACTCGACTTAGCAACTTATGCAAGCAACTAGATAATTGAACTAAGGGTTTAGGGTGATAACAAACATTTGCACTAAAAGTGAGTGCATAAGGGGTAGGCTAAGGCGATTTGGGTGTATATTTGGGGTGGGGTGTAAACAATGCTCTTCATTGATATTCCGAAAACCGAAACATCACGAGAACCGCGAAAAGGATAGGCTCGAGGGGTTAACTAGGGTATCGTGTACTAAAGATGAGTACAACGCAAAGGGTGTGGGGAATTACTCAACCGATGTGGAAGAAGTAATTATATTACGGTATCAAACAAGGGTTATCCTAATGCCTCTTATCATTTAGTTATTCCTAACTACACAAGTGTAGCCTCACTTGCGATCTCGGAATGCATCACAAAACAAGTTCTAGAATCTAATATACTACCGGTTCACACTCTAAGCATTAAAGATGAATGCTTTAATTCCTACTAATCTAAGGGCGATCCTCACATTTTGGTGGAATTTGGGTGGTAAAGGGTTTTGTGCTAGTCATGCAACTTCCTATCCATGAGACGCTTTTGTTAAGACTAATGGCCCACTCCTATATGTCATGAAAATTTTAAATTTGGTGCCAAAATTACCCTAACCGACATTTTCTCATGGTTTATTACACAATCACAATTGGACAAAGCAAATAGTCAAGGATAAGCATAGTTTCAAAGTTCCCGCTTTATTTTCCTCCTACACTTAAACCGAACATTGTCCCCAATGTTCCCGAAGTATCAAAGTTATGATAAAGAAGGTAATTAAAAACGAAGAAACTAATACTCCCCGATTAGCTCGGTAGGATCCGTAAAGTGGTGGTTAAATTCTTTTCAAGAAGAATTATTGCGTGAAAAGCTCCTTCCAATCTTATGTAACTTCTTCTTGACAAACTAAACTCGCACACTTGAAGAAAACAAACGAAACCTTCGTAAAATCGGCGGTAATAATATATATAAGACTCGATTTAAACTAGGATATAATGCTTGTGGAATGGATGTTTACTGAATTTCTAAGAAAATTAAGACTTGGAAAATTCCAAAATTTATAAATAGCTCGTAAAACGAGAAAAAGTAATCGATGTTTTACTCCTTTCGTCACTGGTTGCAATCGACCGTCAAGTTATCCCGACAAAAACCGGTCTGCGATTTTTGGAAAAATTCGGAAAATTTACATCTTTAGAACTGGAAAAATTTCGCAAAACATTCATTATGACTCGATACAAGCATTTGACTCGAACAAACAAACATAAATATCTTTTAGTTAATTGTTATTCTCATGTTTACGTTTCTTTTGAAAACGTGTGTAATCCTCCCTACACTTATCCCTTATGTAAAATACCTTTATATGTAATTAAGACGAGGTTAAAAACAAAATAAAGCATTTTTACAAATTTAAACATGAGGATAAACAATTAATAAAAGATATAAGACACTAACAAGCAAACAATTAAACATGGGTTGCCTCCCACGAAGCGCTTTTCTTTATTTAAGAGTCTTGTAGCTAGACTCATAGTCGTGCTACTACGTTTTCTCATTACCGCCTCTTGACCGTTTCTAATGGGGATTCCATGTTGTAGAAGTGCCCTAAAATGCGCTTCTCTAAGAGTTCATCCTCTCCCCAATTGGTCCTATATTCCGGTCCTAGGCTCAAGCAATCCTTATAGAATCCGAAAATCTTAGCCATAACATAATCAACACCTTTCTCCCTATCCTCATCATTCCTATAATAGACCGACAGTTTAAGTTCCTTTTCATCATTAGAGAGTGATGAAAACTTCTCAATCTTAAACGGCATTTGGTAAGCTATGTCATCGGTCTCATTCTTGATCGCACTACTCCTAACGAGGGTCATAGGTCATCCGGTGCTTTCTATGAAAGGTTTTCCTAGAATAACATGGGATAAGCTAGGTCTATGGTCGTGCTAATATCATCCACAATTATGAAGTCCGTAGGAAACGTGAAACTACCTACATAAACGGGCAATCCCTTAACTCTTCCAAGAAAATTGCAACTAACATTAGGATCATTGGGGTCTTGCCTAGTTGGAATAGGCTTCTTCAATATCCAATTGTAATAGGTGCTAGTCATTATGTTGATTGGGGACTTGCGATCAATGTAGGCTTTTGCCACAAAAGGTGTCCTATGACACATGGTATATTAAGATTCCAAGGGTTCCCAAACTTAATTCGAGGACTTTTCCTAACATACATGTGACGGAGGTCACGCACTAAGTGAGGGTGGCGAGATAGTTCTTCTTCCGTAGGAAATTTGTTGAAATAGTCAATGTCTACTTCATCTACTTCCTCGGGTATTTCCTCATCCCAAGTGTATAATCCTCTTCGTCATTTGTTTCATTAGGTTCAACTAAGGCGATGGTATTGACGAATTGGACATGCTTAGTTAGCTTGCTTGGATCCTTAATCTCTATGCTCAAGGCTCGGAGTTGAGATAGCACTAACCTTCTTATCACTATTAGCTATGGCTTTCAAAAGGTTGTCTATTTTCCTATCCATCTCGGCTTGTTGATGGTTAAAGCGGTCCGAGAGCTTAGCCATTTGGGTTTCTTGGGATGCAACTAGGTTTTGCAACATCCTTCGACGTTTTGTTGGTTAGGACCGTTAGGTGGGGCCATGAGAAATCATTAGAGGTGAATTCTTTGGTTTGTCCCCGAGAAGTCGGGTTTGTTTTCCATGCTTCACGGGTTTCATTGAAATTCCTAGGTCCGGTGTTGTAGGAATCTTCCTCCGCTCCATTAATACGTGAGGATGCGAGTCAACGGAAGCATGTTCGGGAGCGAATGCTATTGCGCAGATTATGAGGATCACAACACGGCTCACACGAGGAAGAAGCTTTGTTCACATGGTGTGTAGACTTAGGATTTTCGAGGAACTCATGAGGAATTTAACTTGATCTTCAAGTTCGATCATCCCACGGTCGGAAGGAGGCAAGGAGATTGCCTTGACGGTTTTGGGCAGCTCACGGGGTCATCCCAACTTCGTTGTCATAGAGGCGAGGTCCTCTATTATTTCCCATGATTCTTCTGCGGTGAGATCACTAAGTTTTCCACCGCCGCTTGGTCAATGGATCGCTTAGTGGGAAGTTGACATGATCATAAAAGATTTGGACTTGGAGCCAAAGATCAATGCCGTGATGAGGACTTTATGAAGTAAGTCCTTGAATCGGGTCCATGCTTCAGAGAGATTCACCTTGACGTTGTTGGAACATCAAGATGTCATTCCTAAGCTTAGTGGTTCTCCCCGTGGGAAAAATTGAGCAAGGAAGCGAGAGGTAAGATCATCCCAACTTGAGATGGAGCCGTGGAAGTCGCTCAAGCCAATTACTAGCTTGGTCCCGTAGAGAGAATTGGAAGAGACGCAGCGCGTGGTCTCCCGAGTAGTAGCATCAAGGTCGATGGAATCGACGATTTTGAGGAAATCCTCAGATGTCGATTTGGATCTTTGAACGAAGTCCATGGAATGCACATCCGCTTTGCACCAACCGGATGGTGTCGGATCGCAGGCCGTAGTTTGGGCTTGGTCGGGAAGCTCAATGGTGTTCCTATAGCCTAGGTGGCTTGGTCTTGAGTATTCACCAAGAGTACGGGCTCTTGGCGGGTCATTTAGTGGTGGGTTGATGAATGGTAGTGGGTTATCACCTTCCATGATGAAAAGTGATGGGGTTACGAACAAAGGTCACGAAGAAGGGGATAGACTAAGAGAAATCTAAAAATGAGAAAATTTACTTGATATGAATCAAGCAAAGAAACCTAAACGAGGTGGACTACTAACTAGCTATTCTATTCCACGCAGCGGCGCCAAAACTTGATAACGCCACACGCGTCGTCGGGGTCAAGGAAACTTCCTTTTCTTCGAGCAAGTTTTATAACACCCTAGGCGATGAACCTAATCATTGTAGTGTAGTAATTAGGGTAAGCCACGGTATTGATATCGTTCTCTGGGGAATAGGAATGCTAGTAAGGAGTTACTACGCTAAGGTTAAGGTTGAGGAAGATTATTTTTATCTTTTATGTTTTATGAAAATGGAAAGGTACGAATCTCGGTATTGGATTTGGGGGTTGGTATTTCACCGATTACTCTACTATTATCTAATTATCTAAACTAAGGTTGTGGGAGTCTATGTCTAATTAATGTGTGCTCGTATGATAGTTTAAAGATGTGTTTACTTAGATTGTATTACTCCTTAATTATCTCCTATTGATGGTTGAGTGTCACCTCTTATTCCTAGTGCGTTGTGAGTCTAAAGTTGTAGGGTATGCTTTCTCCCTAACTCTTTGAACTTACCAAAGGGTCTTGTCTACAAACCCACTAGGGATTATAAACTCCTACTCTAAGGCGCTCTTTGGATGGTTTAGCCTACAACTACTCGTGTAATTATATTCTAAGGTTCACAAAGATGAATCAAGCATTAAGTACACAACGAATGACCTATCGCATTACTAGATCATTAATCAACCGAGATAAGAAACAACCAATCAATATTCAATAATTAAGTTTCATACTTCCTAAGCAAACACACAAATAAATTAGCGGACATGGAGAACATGCAAGCATACACACAAATAATCAAAGACATAATTGAATTAATGAAGTAAAGACTTATCTTGATTTAAGATAGGGTTTAAAACCCTAAAATCTTGTACAAGACACCTTAGGTTCGGTTTTAGGTTTTACTCCAAAACTCTCCACACAAAGACCGAAAAATTCGGATTCTATATATAAGATTACAATTGCGACGGCGCCACCTTATGTTTAGTGACGCCGCCGTGTCGCCGAGATTAGGGTTTCCTTGGCCACGTTAACCTTGCGACGGCGTCACCTTATGTCCGTGACGCCGTCCTCTTCCGACGTCGTCTGGATTGCATCTAGGCCGTCGAGTAGCGACGGCCTACTCTTTACCACCGGACGCCGCCGCTTGAAAATACAAGTTTTGGGTTCCGCCCGTCACGAAATCTTGGGACGGCGCCGCCAATAGCACATGACGCCGTCGCTTTCTAACTTCAAAGAATCGTGAGTGCCTCGATTCCGACTTTGGCCATTTTCTTCATATATTCGCGCTTTTCGTCCAAATAAGTGCCATTCCAGCATTTTGCCTTCACGAGACCTAAAAAGTGAAAAGGAACGATATTAAGCAATAACGGATACAAAAGTGATCAAATAAGGACTTAAACCCTCAAAATGGTACCTTTAAAACCTTATCAAGAACATGCAAGCATACACACAAATAATCAAAGACATAATTGAATTAATGAAGTAAAGACCTTGATCAAGATAGGGTTTAAAACCCTAAAATATCTTGTACAAGACACCTTAGGTTCGGTTTAGGTTTTACTCCAAAAGACTCTCTACAAAAGACCGAAAAATTCGGATTCTATATATAATATTACATGCGACGGCGTCATTAGGGTTTCATCTTGGCCACGTTAACCTTGCGGCGGCGCCACCTTATGTCCATGACGCCGTCCTCTTGACTCGACGTCGTCTGGATTGCATCTAGGCCGTCCGAGTAGCGACGGCCTACTCTTTTACTGGGACGCCGTCGCTGAGAATCTGAGTTTGGGTTACGGACCGTCACAATAATTTTGGGACGGCGCATTATTAGCTTTTTGTGCCGTCGCTTTCTAACTTCAAAGAATCGTGAGTGTCTCGATTTCGACTTTGGCCATTTTCTTCATATATTCGCGCCTTTTCGTCAAATAAGTGCCATTCTAGCATTTTGCCTTCAAGAGACCTAAAAGTGAAAAGGAACGATATTAAGCAATAACGGATACAAAAGTGATCAAATAAGGACTTAAACGACCCTCAAAATGGTACCTTTTAAAACCTTATCAATCCACTATCTCTAACGACTCATCATCTAGCATCAACTAGTCCATATTTGAAGTGCTTTCTTGCAACCAAGCACCACTCCACATTGCATCAACATGTATAGCTTCAAGAAAGACTAACACCAAAGCATAAATCCGGGTTATAGCAAGATAGCACAATATATGTACAAAATCAAAATACAAGAAATAAAATAAAATCTAACTCACTTTTTAGAAATCACGGTTGCATTTAGCGTATGCAACAAGCTTTTAAACCACTTGGTATCCCGAGTGGACGAAAGTGAAGTCTCATGAGGATTTTAAAGAAACACACCCACAATGTTCATTTAACTACATGTACAAACCACGAAAAGGTTTGGAAATTTTTGAAACTTTTCGCCATAGTGGACAGTTAAAATCGTAAATGGATTGGCCCGTTATTTCGTAGATAGGTTGAATTGAAAATATGTATACCTATAATAGATGGGTTATGGTGTAACTAGAGGCCCGATTACGCCATAGTTACCTCTTGAGGTGTAACCATCACCCATGTGTAGGAATTGACTAAAATTTTTATCTTTTCTAATCGGCAAGAGGAGTAATCATCCTCCTCTCGTCCTTCCCTATTTGTTCAACATGGAAAATAATAAACAAAACAATCTATGCCAAGTGCAAATCCTAAAAGCGATAAAATGTCCAAAAGTCTTTACAACGAAAACAAAAATGAAGATAAAGGCGGGTTGTCTCCCGACGAGCACTTTTTTATTTATTATCGAGTCTTTAAATTAGACTTATGCCCTCTCCCGGCTCACTTGGACATCTTCAACCTTTTCCATTGCTCTAACCATCTTGGCTCTCAATCTCGCAAAGATTTCCTTGACATGTTCTTCGTTGCACATGCCCACTAACACTAAGCGGTGCATTAAATGTGTAAGGATAATATATGAAATATAACAAATAGGAAATGGAAGATAAACACTCATTAACCGGTCCTGGTACATAGATTACCATAGGGTTGAGAATAGATCAAACCTCCATCGCTTTGGCGTAAGCACCTAGGAAAGACTATCAAAGAGGTCTTTTAAAGGGTTGTAATGTTAGGCTTACGGTAGTGAAACAAGGGTTTGGTGGGATAGGCTATTTAGTGGTGGCAAGTCAAAAATCTCTATGTTAAATGCATATGAAGAATGGCATTGCTAAGCCAAGACTCGACACTCTAAACTCTAGATAACTAAAATAAACAAACATAAATTTAAAGGATAGATGTAGGATGGTAGCCCGTATGTTTTTTATTTTTATTTTTTTTTTTACACTCTATTTTTTTTTCTTTTTCTCTTTTTCTATATTTTTTTGATTTTTTTTTCATACACTTTTACTCTACCATCTTCTACAATAACATCAAAATACTAGGATTTCTGGCATATCCCTACACTTGAGTTTTATTAATCTAACACTAATTTGACCCGATTTGAAAAGATCAAAACACTTGGAGTACATTATTATCCAAACAAAGGGAATTTGAATTTTTAACGCCCTTCCGTCATTTCATAAACTTTAACTTTTCCCATGAATCCCAATCATCCCAAAAGCGTATACAAAGGATATGACTCGACTTAGCAACTTATGCAAGCAACTAGATAATTGAACTAAGGGTTTAGGGTGATAACAAACATTTGCACTAAAAGTGAGTGCATAAGGGGTAGGCTAAGGCGATTTGGGTGTATATTTAGGGGTGGGGTGTAAACAATGCTCTTCATTATTCCGGAAAAACCGAAACATCACGAGAACCGCGAAAAGGATAGGCTCGAGGGGTTAACTAGGGTATCGTGTACTAAAGATGAGTACAACATAAAGGGTGTGGGGAATTACTCAACCGATATGGAAGAAGTAATTATATTACACGTGTATCAAACAAGGGTTATCCTAATGCCTCTTATCATTTAGTTATTCCTAACTACACAAGTGTAGCCTCACTTGCGATCTCGAATGCATTACAAAACAAGTTCTAGAATCTAATATACTACCGGTTCACACTCTAAGCATTAAAGATGAATGCTTTAATTCCTACTAATCTAAGGCGATCCTCACATTTTGGTGGAATTTGGGTGGTAAAGGGTTTTGTGCTAGTCATGCAATTTCCTATCCATGAGGCGCTTTTGTTAAGACTAATGGCCCACCCTATATGTCATAAAAATTTTAAATTTGGTGCCAAAATTACCTAACCGACATTTTCTCATGGTTTATTACACAAATACAATTGGACAAAGCAAATAATCAAGGATAAGCATAGTTTCAAAGTTCCCGTTTTATTTTCCATCCCTACTTAAACTGAACATTGTCCCCAATGTTCCCGAAAGTATCAAAGTTATGATAAAAGAAGGTAATTAAAAACGAAAGAAACTAGTACTCCCGATTAGCTCGGTAGGATCAGGTGTAAAGTGGTGGTTAAATTCTTTCCAAGAAGAATTATTACGTGAAAAGCTCCTTCTAATCTTATGTAATTTCTTCTTGACAAACTAAACCTGTACACTTGAAGAAAACTAACGAAACCTTCGCAAAAATCGGCGGTAATAATATATATAAGACTCGATTTAAACTAGGATATAATGCTTGTGGAATGGATGTTTACTGAATTTCTAAGAAAATTAAGACCGGAAAATTCCAAAATTTATAAGTGGCTCGAAAACGAGAAAAGGTAATCGATGTTTTACTCTTTCCGACGCCGTCGTTGCAATCTGACGTCAAAGTTATCTGACAAAACCGGTCTGCGATTTTCGGAAAAAATTCGGAAAATTTACATCTTTAGAATCGG
Source organism: Chrysanthemum lavandulifolium (assembly GCA_022545495.1). Classification (NCBI taxonomy): domain Eukaryota; kingdom Viridiplantae; phylum Streptophyta; class Magnoliopsida; order Asterales; family Asteraceae; genus Chrysanthemum; species Chrysanthemum lavandulifolium. The sequence continues at coordinate 276,609,791 of CM040244.1, forward strand.
AAAATTTTTCGCAAAACATCCATTATGACTCGATACAAGCATTTGACTCGAACAAACAAACATAAATATCTTTTAGTTAATTGTTATTCTCATGTTTACGTTTCTTTTGAAAACGTGTGTAATCCTCCCTACACTTATCCCTTATGTAAAATACCTTTACATGCAATTAAGACGAGGTTAAAAACAAAATAAAGCATTTTTACAAATTTAAACATGAGGATAAACAATTAATAAAAGATATATGACACTAACAAGCAAACAATTAAGCATGGGTTGCCTCCCACGAAGCACTTTTCTTTATTTAAGAGTCTTGTAGCTAGACTCATAGTCGTGCTCCTACGTACCGATATACGTAAGTCTATCCTCAACAATGTCGTAAGGATCAAACTTATCATTCAAGTTCCTAGTAGTACGTTCGGTTAAATATGCCTTTTCAAACATCTCACCATCGAGATCATAGATTTGTATCCTAATGTGCCACACTCCATTACCATCACTGGCGGTCTATTCCAATCCCACTTGTGTTCATTTCTCAACTTTCCACTTATTCATGACAAGGTTAACGGCAAGCTTCCTAGGAACTCGGTCATCTTCCTAAATACTAAGGCGTCCTCGAGCGGGTTCACTTCTATATCCCTAGCCATTTCTTTTTCTTGGAAAGTTGTTGCACTAGAAGGCTTTATCTAGGTAAAAGGTCTTTGGGGCCTATGATGTTCTTATCAATCCAAGGTTCATATCTAGAAGGCTCTCTATCCAACCCTATCTCTTCTAGGACTTCCTCATCCTTGTAGTACGTATGCTTTTAACATCGTAAACGGATCTAGCACTCCCTCCCTACCACTATTTTGGACATCTTACAATCGATGATGGCGCTGTGTAGCTAAAATCCTCTTCCAACTAGTAATGGGCATGTCGGGTCCTTATTCATGTCTAGCACATGAAAGTCGGCCAAAAGAGTCAACTCTCCTACATGTACTACCATGTCCTTTATTATTCCTACCGGACGTGCTATACTACCGTCCGCTAGACCTAAGATGGTTTCAGTTGGTTCAATTTTACCTAAGTTAAGGCTTCTATGGAGGACAACGGAACAAGATTGATGCATGATCCTAAATCGGCTACTGACATCGAGTGGCTTGGAAGTTCCAAGTCTACGGAAGAGTGAATAGCCCGGATCGTCTAACTTCTTAGGTAAGTTGTTTCGCACAAAGGCGGACCCATGTTTTCCAAGCCTAAGTTCTAACTCATATTTTTCTTTTAAAGCATTATAACAAGGTGCATGAGCTAAGACTTCAAGAATCGGTTTTCTTGATGGAGTTCCTTGTACTCCTCCTCTAAACTAGGTTTAGATTCTTGGTGACGGGTTTCTCAAGAGTAGGCTTTACCAAAGGTCTTGGGCCTTGGTATCTCTTTGATGGCTTGGAACCCTTTTGATAGCATTTACCGAGTGAACCGTTGGGTGGGAGGGGCATGGATGTGCACTCTCCATGGTGAACTAGAACATGAAGTCGATGCAATCAAATTCACTTTTGGGTTCTTTATGGTATCACTTGGGAGTGCTCCAACTTCCCGATTCATTGAAGGCTTTTAAGAGGGCATCAAGCTTGGTTGTCATCTCGCTCTGTTTTTGCTTAAAATCGCTCAAGCTTATTCAATCGAGTTTCTTGGGATGAAAAAATCTAGATGCAATTGCCTCAAGATTAGTGGGGTTCTCGGTATTAAAAGAATTGAACCTAGTGGGTGAACTAGATGAGCTTTGGGGTGCTTGAGTTTTGGTTCCACTTAAGGTTAGGGTGATTTCTCCATGAGGGGTTGTATGAGTTTCCTAAGTTGTTTTGTTCGGGTTTGAAAGTGTACCACTTCTCTCCCGCTCCGTCGGTACGTATGGAGGCGTAGTCCGCAAAAGCTTGTTCGGAGAGCCTTGTGCAATCACGAGTGTCATGGGGACCTGATGAGTGTGTAAATACTCATCATTTTTGTACGATATAAACTGCAAAATCATCTGAAAACACTCAAAAATGCATCAATATATCACAAATCAGTGTTTTATGTGTTTTAAATGCAAAAATATCAAAATCAGATGAAAAACATATCAAATTTGCAAAAATTGCGTTTAGTCCTCCAAGTTTCAAAAGTTGTCAAAAGCAGGTCCCCTCGAGCACATAATTTCAAAAGAAAAGTCACCAAAGGTCCTTTTAATATCATAGCTTGTCAAAATTAGTCCTTTGTGAAAAATATAAGAAGTTTGAGAAAATTACAAGTTTGGTCCTCCAAGTTTGAAAATTGGCAAAATTAGCCCCTGGAAAATTGGAAAATGTCAAGATTGATCCTTGCATTATTGAACTTTGTCACTTTTAGTCCTTGGAACATCTTTACAGAATTGGCAGGAATGGTCCTTGAATTTTCAGAAATTGGCAACTCTAGTCCTTGTCATTTATTAAGCCTTATACACCTTTTTGACTTGTCATAACTCAAATGGACCCCTGCCATAACTTTTTGACCCCTTCAATTGACCCCCCCCCCTTATATTATTAATCCCCTGGTCAATCCCTGTGGTCAAACAATCAACCCTTGGCGCCAAAAACCCCTCCTTCCCCACTTGTTTCTGCAAGTCCCCTGCTACACACAACCAAACCATCCCCTTATCCCTTCCCATGTTCCCCATCCAAACACTACATCCAAATAACATTAATTACCTTATCCCTTCCCTTCACTCAACCTAAACTGTTAAAAAGCCAAGTTCCCGCTAAAATCAATCAAGGGCCAAAATTAACTCTGCTCATCCAAGGGTCTAGATTTCAAGTGGGATTTTGTCAGAAGGTAGAGGGGAGGTGATTGGCATATAAAGAGAGAGAAGAAGCAATGGAGGAGTGTAGCTAGTTTTATCTTATTTTTCTTTAATGTCGTTTTTTCTATTAATGTATTAATTTAGCCAAGAATCTGTAATCTTTTGTTCCTTTGATATAAACTTAAGTTATTTCATCTTTATAAACTGTCTTTAAGAATCAATTTCAAAAGTTTGGTTAAAGTTCATGATTTGTGTCTACTGTTGAGTATTTCAGTTTCTAATTCATATATTCAAACCTTAAAAAGCTTCTTCCCAAGCTCACATTAGCTGAATAAGCTCTATATAGTTGTGGGTAAGCTTACATTGTATTTTCAAACCAATTTATCTCATAGTCAACAAAAGTCAAAAGAATGGCCAAGAATGGAAATGGTGATGAAAAGGATGATGCAGAGGTGGATTTGGGGTTTAAATAGATTAGGTTAGATTAGTTTTGGTTCTGGTTTTGGTCTGCAAACCAACTGGATAGTGGTTAGTAATTTTCTCATTTTCATATTTCAAGTCATATTGCAGTTTTAGCTTGTAACTGTTTCTGTGGTCACTTCTAGTTTTAACTTGTTTATGTAGTTGTATTATTGTCATGTAAGTTTATTTTGATCATTAAAACAAACTGGATCAGTAGTTAGTTCAGATTTAATTGCATATCAGTTTCAAAAAGGGTGTTTGGAAGTGCTTCTAAACCTGTCTTTAAGGTTAGTCCAGTGGTTTAGATTTGTTGGATCAAATTTGGTTAGCTCATAAGTGCTCATATCTGTCTTAACTTAAGTCTGAAAAGCTCAAAAGTCAACATTCAATAAAACCTATCTACACAGCTTACTGTTGAGATTTTCACAAGCCAAAAGTTTGTTTTGTGTTCCAATTTCATAGGTCTAGCTTACCTTAGTGTTATTTCATCATTATACATCTATTTTAGTCTTTAAATCAAGATCAAAACTCAACAAAGTCAACCTTTCAGTTTCTTCAAAAAGTCAAATATGCAAAAGCCCTGTTTTGAGCCATCTGAGATTGATTTTTATTGTACTCATTTCTTGGTCAAATCAAGTGAATATTGTTGCTTTTAAAACCTCTCTTGGTCTAGTTTATGTTTGTCCTTTTCATAATTTTGCAAATTTTCTTAAGCTCTTAAGGAGCTTGTCAAAATGTGATTAGTGTCTCAGGTGGCACCAAGCCTGCAGGTGGCTTTAGAACTTGCGACCCTTGCCACAAGCTCATTTGAGCTTGGCAAGGTCTGATTTTGGTTTGCATATACCCACCGTGTCTAGTTGGGATCCCACTGCATTTTGAAGTTTCGACTTATTTTGAGTCCTGTGCATAAGCTTAAAGTAGACACCTGAATCTGTTTTTAGCCATAATCTCATATCACCAATCTGAGCAATCTATCAATCCAGTAGGTTTAGCTTGTTGAATCTTGTTGCATTTTAGCTCTTCTAGCTTATAGTAGCTTCTGTTTTGGTTTGGTGCCTTTTGGATTACATTTGCTTATTCAAGTGCTTATTTCAATAAGCACTTATACTTCAGTTTCAAAATCCTCCAAACAAGCCCCTGTTTTTCTAATTTTCCTAGCTTCCTAATATCATTTTAGAGTTTTCCTGAAATTTTCAGATTTTTCCAAGTTGATTTGCTATTTTTCTTTATTTTAATTAGTTTTTAAGCACTTTTAAATAGTATTTAATACAAATAATTAAGAAAAGGTTCAAAAAAATAATTTTTCAATTTTCTTAGGTTTAGATAAATATAAAAAGTAAAAAAAGTATTTTTCTAGATTTTTCTTAGTTAAATTTGTATTTTTAAATAATTTAATTAGTTTTAAATAGTTTAAAATTCCTAGAAAATAGAAAAATAATCATAAAAATACAAAAATAGTTTTGAAAATTCTAGTTTGTTATTTTAGACTTTTCTAAGTCTTAATTTTATTTTTCTAGCTTTATTTCCTAATTTCTTGTATTTTAGATAATTATTAAATAGTTAAAAATAGTTTTTAATTAATAATAATTAATTAAATAGTTATAAAAATAATTTTCTTTTTCTATAAATTTTCTTTTATCATTAGGATTGTAAAAATGTATTTCTCATATTTTTAGGCTTAATATTGTGTAAGTTTCACTTTTTATTTTGTACGATTACGTAATTTTATTTTAAACGTAAGTTTTTAGTTTTAAGTTTTAAACGTTCATCATTTTAAATATAGTGATAGCGTTTATTTAATAGATTTTATCTTTTTAATTTCCTTTAATTTGCATTTAAGCCGTTGTTATTTGTTGGCTTTTCCTGTAGTTATAATATCCTTCAAATCCTTTTTCCGTTCAAATCTCGCGATCACTATACGTTTGATAATCCATTGCATAGCTCGCTGGGACATAACGACCCGGGGAGACACTATACTCCTCAGATCTTCATTGAGTTCGTGTTCAAACTGTTTTAAGGTTCTTACGGTCTGCCATTCACAAGTGGCGAAGCTTGTGTAAACCTTGACGGTTTTGCACGCATCGTGACCACCGCATAACTCAAGGTAGAGTGATTTGATTCACTTGTCGTGAGGACTTAGGATTTTGTAGGAACTCATGAGGAATTTAACTTGATCTTCAAGTTCGATCATCCCTACGGTCGGGAGGAGGAGGAGATTGCCTTGACGGTTTTGGGCACTCACGGGTCATCCCAACTTTCGTTGTCATAGAGGCGAGGTCCTCTATTATTTCCATGATTCTTCTGCGGTGAGATCACTAAGTTTTCCACCGGCCGCTTGGTCAATGGATCGCTAGTGGGAAGTTGACATGATCATAAAAGATTTGGACTTGGAGCCAAAGATCAATGCCGTGATGAGGACTTTATGAAGTAAGTCCTTGAATCGGGTCCATGCTTCAGAGAGATTCACCTTGACGTTGTTGGAACATCAAGATGTCATTCCTAAGCTTAGTGGTTCTCCCGGTGGGAAAATTGAGCAAAGAAGCGAGAGGTAAGATCATCCCAACTTGAGATGGAGCCTGGAAGTCGCCAAGCCAATTACTAGCTTGGTCCCGTAGAGAGAATGGAAGAGACGCAGCGCGTGGTCTCCGAGTAGTAGCATTAAGGTCGATGGAATCGACAATTTTGAGAAATCCTCGATGTCGATTTGGATCTTGAACGAAGTCCATGGAATGCACATCCGCTTTGCACCAACCGGATGGTGTCGGATCGTAGGCCGTAGTTTGGGCTTGGTCGGAAGCTCAATGGTGTTCCTATAGCCTAGGTGGCTTGGTCTCGAGTATTCACCAAGAGTACGGGCTCTTGGCGGGTCATTTGGTGGTGGGTTGATGAATGGTAGTGGGTTATCACCTTCCATGATGAAAAGTGATGGGGTTACAAACAAAGGTCACGAAGAAGAGGGGATAGACTAAGAGAAATCTAAAAATGAAAAAATTTACTTGATATGAATCAAGCAAAGAAACCTAAACGAGGTGGACTACTAACTAGCTATTCTATTCCCGAACGGCGCCAAAACTTGATAACGCCACACGCGTCGTTCGGGTCAAGGAAACTTCCTTTCTTGAGCAAGTTTTATAACACCCTGGCGGTGAACCTAATCGTTGTAGTGTAGTAATTAGGGTAAGCCACGGGTATTGATATCGTTCTCTGGGGAATAGGAATGCTAGTAAGGAGTTACTACGCTAAGGTTAAGGTTGAGGAAGATTATTTTTATCTTTTTATGTTTTATGAAAATGGAAAGTACTGAATCTCGGGTATTGGATTTGGGGGTTGGTATTTCTACCGATTACTCTACTATTATCTAATTATCTAAACTAAGGTTGTGGGAGTCT